>CM031241.1:60322012-60912012 GCA_018340775.1 Taxus wallichiana var. yunnanensis
AAGGGGGTCAGAAGAGCTAGCTTTCCCAAACCCTTTGATAGGGTAGCATTTTGGGTAGTTAAGTATTTAACTTGCAATGGTCAATTTGGAATTGTGGGAAGAGAGGTCCTTAAGATGCTAATATATCTTAGGTATGGGAATTCAAAACCAATATATAGTAAATATTCCAGGATTCCTTTTTGACTCCATCCATAAAATGGCTTAGAGGTATTCCTGGGGAGTTGGAACAATCAGACATCATGGGTTAATCCATTTGGTATGCCAACACCATTTTCTTTCAAATAAAAATGGAGAAGAAACATGGGAAAAGTTTCTTAACAAGTTTAAGAAAAACCCTAATATTATCAGGAGGGGAATACCAACCCCTTTTTCTCCTACAAGTAATTTGGAGATTGATGCCCCTGTAGAGGAAAAGAAGGAAATAGGTGGGGGTAATGTACCAAAAAGAAGGATATCGGAAGAAGGATTAAAGCTACAGAACCTACTGTGCCTTTAAAAGAAACTCCTTCCTCTACAACAATACAGGAGAACTAATATCTGTCTCTGACAGTGACAATTCACCTAAGCTAGAGCATGAAGTGAAAATCAAAAGAATCTCTAGGAGGAAACCCATTTCTGGACATTTTGAAGCTCCTCAAAGAAGAAGAGTTCATAAGAGGTCTAGGGAAATTCCAGAGGAGATGGAAGAACATGATGGGTTGGAAAAAGAAGCTACTGATATTTTGGGTAGCATGGCCATGACTCCTCCTGGACCAAGCCAAACTGAGATGGAGAAAGAAGATGAAATATTTGAAGAACAATCTTTTCAAGAGTTGGGTGAATCAGCAGCACTGTCACATGAAGAAGAGGAGTTGGCATCTTGGAAAGCAGAAAGGGAAATTCCCTTTGGTGGAAGAGGAATGTTCATTCCCCAAGGAAATTTTAGAAAAAGAGGAGAAACAACAAGTTAGATAGGCTCTATTTTTTCAGAGCAAAACTCATCATCAGAGAGAAGGATGAGGAATTAAACTTCCTCAAACTCAAATTAGAACAGAGGGAAATGCTCATTGAGCAACTAACAAATCAGCTCACAAATAGGACTGAAGAATTGACAATGGTCAAACAACAGATGATGGAAAAATAAGAAGAATGTCAATTTTCTAGAAGACCAAGTGCTATGTCAACAATATCTACACAGACTGAACTGACTTACTGGCCACTCAAGCAGTTATGGGATGATACCTGCAAGGAACTTAATGAATTTAAAACATCAAATGAGGACCTGAGAAGCAAGATGGAAGAAGAGAAGAAAACAAAGAAGGAATGGGAAGAAAAATTCTACAAAGAGGAAGAAGACAAATTTAAATGTCTTGTAAAAATACAAATGGTTTGCATAATGAGTGAAAAGTTACTCACATGTAGGAGACCTTCTCCTGCATACAATGTCTTTTGGAAGAACAATTTATTCACTAACAACTGTCAAGAATTGCATGTGGCCTTCCACATGAAATAAAATATGAATATGAGTTCATGATAGCCTATTCCTCAGCCAATGCAGAGTAGAAAAATATTCTCTATGAATTCTATCTCTGTAATCTTATGCTGGAAAAGAACATAGGCTTCATGATCAATTTGTATGTAGGGGAAATCCAACTGAATGCATTTGTTTCTATTCTTCAAAATCATATTGCATGGAAAGAGAGGGATTCTGAGCATCTATTAAAAGATAGTTCATCTGGTCTCTACATGAGGGCTCACTATGGTAAACCATCTGCCTTTGTTATACATTTCAGATCCCATGCCTTTGATAGTCGGTTCAAGGCACATTATCTACCAATTTACAGAAAATTATTGATGCCTTCACCTCTTATGAGGAGGAAAATTTTGAAGAGATTTATGATGGATGTTTGAAAATATGGGAGTTTCTCACAGTTGCATTGAGAAGAAGAGAAGTGATATCTCCCACAAACTTAATATGGAGCCTAGAAAGAGCTAAAGCCTTGTGTACACTAATCCCTCAAGTCAATGAAAATGTAGGGGCATATGGATGGGAATGAGAACAAGGCCTCCTCTCCTTCTCACCCCCATGTCTCCATGGAAAAATAGAGAGCCTCAAGATCCCACTCAATTTGAGGAATGACAGAGGAAAGTAGAAGTAGGATCAGGGTATAGTACTTCTGAACTAAAACACTGGGATATTCAGTTTTAGCCATTTGACCTGAGCAGTCAATTGGAATGCAAAATCCACAACCCAATATTTGAAGAGTAAAGTTTGTAAGGGGACTTACAAACAAGTAAGTATGGGGAGATGATAAAGCAAAAATATGTCTCGTTAATATGTAATAAATGATCTTATTTTGCTCTCTTTTTTATCAAGTTACACTACATTTTGTGACTTTTGTTTGATCTAATATAAGTTAGGATGTAATTGTCCATCTTTTGTTGAATTTAGTTATAACATCTAAAAACTTTATAATTCCTAACAAAGTGTGTGGAAATTTAGTTTTTTTAATAAAACATGTCACAATTAGTCAGAAGAACAAAGTATGAAGCAATCAACATGTTTTTAGGAGCATTGGCTTCAATATGACTTAGTTCTAAAACTTCAGACTTAGTTCTAGAACTCCATCACATAGTTTATGAGATCTATCAATTAGTTCGGAACTTTTGGACTTAGTTCGGAACTCCAACACTTAGTTCCACAACTCCTTTGTTTAGCTCCAAAAATTTCACATTAGATTCGAAGAGTCCCTTTAGTTGGAACTTCTCCAAAGTTCTAGAACCAATGGGAATATGTTTATTTTGATGATATCCAATGATAAAGAAATCAATGAGCCTTTCAATCTGGAGCAGATCAGAATATTTCTAATTCTTCATACTCAAAGATCTAGGGATAACTTATCAGATAGTTGTACATCCAACAAGGTTCCAAATTCAACATCTATTTTGGGCACTATTCGGTTCCATCTGAATCAATAGAACAATTATGGCTGTAAATGCATCTTTGAATGAATATATATATATATATATATATATGCTGTCGATATACGAGATAGAATTAATAGATATATACGTATAGATACATACAAATACATAGAGACAGATATAGAGATATAGAGAGATACAATAAGTTTTTGTAAGACGAACATTTCAGCAATAAAATAGCCACTTCATTTTGAGAGAATATTACTTTGTCAAATCTTGATTCAAGGTGGAGCAAGGGCCCACTCCTCCAAGAACCAGGATCCTCATTTTATTGGTATTTATATTTCTAAAGAAAATAGTGTAGATCTGTTAATTCTATAAATGCTTTTGATTCTTTAAGTTGAACTTTGTTGTATACTTGTCCCTACAGGTGTTATAGACTAGATTTTTATTTCTTGCAAGATTTTTCATAGCATTTTCAACCGTGTGTTTATTTCCAAGAAAAGTGTGTTTACTTCGTATCATGTGTTTATTTCCAACAATCTATTTACTTTTGTATGTGTGTTTATTTCAATAATTTATTCCAGCAATGAGTGTTTATTTCAGCAAGTTTCTTGTAGCATAGATATAATAAGGCTTTGGCCATGGAATCCTAAGGACACTGTAAAACCCCAGGAAAATAAAATAATAAATACCTATAGTCAATTACTAAATCACTAGGATTCTTCTTGTTGCATATAGCTTCTTGACACTTTGGTTTGAATATGACATCAACTAAAGATTGATTAAATGAAGGGAATAATGACACCCATTAAGACTCTAGAAGTAGTCCATACCTCAACCGAAAAGCAAGAAAATTGACATTAAATGTTGGGAGTACATGCTCCCCGGAGTCCGATATGGAAGTTTCGATTTACATTGTACTTTTCCACCAATTACATAATAAAATTGGGACCTGAAACCTTGAAAAATATGATTGGCGCAGGAGATCACACCTCATCAAGTGGCCTATATTAGCTTCTTCCCTTACGTATGCCCCTCTTTGATCCCTCCACACAGACTGGTGTCTTAAAGTAGAGATAAATGACCTCAATTGTACCTCTCCCACATATAGATTAATTGGAATTTCAATTTTCTCCTAAGAAGGAATTTATGGACATAAAACTCACATAATATAATTTTGATGACATTGTTTTCTATTGTATATTCTCCAAAAATTTAATCATTGTCAAATTCTATAGCCTCCATAGAATGTGACTCTGTAAATTTTCCACTTGAAGAATTGTTCCTTTAAAAACAATGCATAGAAATTAGAAGGAGCCTCAAGAACATTATCTTGAAGAATTTTATTTTCTTCCTTCAACACTTTATTTTCTTCAGACACTCCCATGAGACTATAAAATTCTTTCATCCATTTAGCCATCCCCTTCAACACAATGATATGAGGAAATACAAAGTATGTTTGAGTTGTATGATTTGTGGTAAGTACAAGCTCTGTTTCCTTCCTATTTTCTTGCAAGAGTACAAGTGATGTGTTTAATTCCTCAATTCTATATTGAAGGAATTGAATCCTTTTTCTTTTTCTTCTACATCATGCTGAAGTTGAAGGATTGTATCTTCTTTTGTTCTATGGTTTGTTGGAGATATTATATTTTCTCGTTATTTTTCCGACTCCAACCGAGATAAATTAACCTATTTTTATAAAAGGAGTTATAAATGGGAAATTCAATCCTAATCCTAATGGAGTTCATGTTGAACCTGAAAAGAGACAATACTTAGGGAATGATTGTGTCAAAATCAAGAGGAGAACTAGGTTCTCCTTTCAATATGGGTGCTTTTCATTTTATCTTGAATGGAAGAGTCCTCAATGAGTTGATTAGGGTTTTGTCAAGTTTTATCTCATAAAATGGAACAAAGGGAGATACAGAGTGAGGATGAGATGTAGGAAGTGTCTCGAGTAAATTTTACATGATGGTAGCGATTTCTTATTCCTCTTGAGAAGGAATAGTTTATGCTTGGGGTTCATCAAGGGTTTGAGTAGGCTTTGATGTCCTAAAGTGTTTTCTAGGTCATTCTGAGGTGAATTCCCCTCTTTCTAGAACCAATGCAAGTTCTAGGAATAATTTTTATATAATTTGACCCACTTCTTAAGGCCATGGCATTTCTTGATAAAATGGTGCTTGTAGATTAAATGTATTAGGCCTTGTAATTTCAAGTAAGAAGAACCCCAACATTTTTTTTTCGGGCACAGAGAGGAGACAGAGTCAAATAAGAATTAGGTAAAATTCACCTTGTTATGGGATTTAGTTTGACCATGGTAGAGGTGGATAAGGATTCTTAGAACATTTCTTAGAATGACCTCATATCAAATTTTACATGTAAAATATTTAATTACCCACTTTGCCACTTCGCCCATGTTTCGTGAAGAGTACTCATTTTTATGCACTTGGCATTCCTTTATTATCTATGACCGCCTAATTTCTCTTTCTTTCAAAAAAACTTTTAATTATCAGAATAGGGGTCTTGAAATTAACTAGTTGCCCCTCCTTTGGAATTCCTAAAATATGACTAATGATAGTAGGGTTGAACAGAATTTTCTTACCTTTTACCTTGGCATGTCCCTCCTCAATATTATTTGCAAAATATTTTGTCATTATTGGATTGAATTCTTCATATGCCAACATAAATTCTAGCCACTCTGCTTTCTCAAAAATTGCTACTGATTTCGTATTAGAGAGAAATTCAGTTGGATTTGTAGGTTCATGTTGCAGTCTAATTCCCATGGTTGATGCTTAAAAAAGAGAAAGTAATTGCACAATGTTGGAAGGGAGTGAAGCATAGGAATGGGGAAGTACTTAGCAGAATGGAAATTTTACCAAAGGCAATAATGAGACTTGAAAGAACGTAGAGTGAAATAACAAAAATAGAAAGTGGGGAAAACAAGGGGGACAAAATGGTTTTATAGTGAATAACATAAATTGGGAAAGTTTTAACAAGTCCCAATGTGACAATGAAAAAGTGGGGAGTAATTCGGTACATGTGGGAGATTAATGTGGGAATGAGTGGTAAATTTATTGGGATATGCAGTACGTGAGAAAATATTGGGAATGGGGGAAGTCATCAATTCACACAAGCACAATAATGATCATCTCATAAATTAAACTTTACAACATTTAAGAAAATAATAATTGCGCATACCGATCAATTTCACTTGTCAAATCCACCAACTATCATTTAAATGCTTCTTTGTTTCTCCCTCCACATGTTGTTCCTCATTTATTAATTGCATGATTCAAATATGGAAGTAAACACATTGTTTGTGTACTAATAAATTGATTGGACTTAGGAAGGTTAAGTTAATATGTAATTCATCGGAGACGATGAATCCTTTTAGAGGGAAGCATGTAACACCCCGAATCGTTGTTACTTTCTCCTAAGCATTCAAGTGTTGATATGTGATTTCTAGTAAATGGATGTGTACCTCGATTCGAAATCATGCTTGATATGTATTAAATTTCTTGCAGATTGCAGATCTTGACCGAGTCAAAATATTAATAGACTCTTTTATTTATTTCATTTTGTGACCGAATATTAATCGATCATGGAATGAATTATACAGTATTCATCAATAATATCTAGACTTGGACCAGAGGAATTGATCCAAGTAATGCTTTAATTTTGCACAAGTGATAAAATTAGATCACGAACCTGAACAGTCAGTAAGGTATGGAAGCATTTAGAAAGCGGGTCGAGTATGACTCAGCTGATCTTGAGAAATGAAACGGTTCCCGATATTTAGTATATCCTGGAAGGTCTCGATTAAAGACTGTAATAATTCATTCGACATACAATTGTAATAAGAACAGGAGTGGCCTGTTTCAGTAAAGTATGATACAGTCTCTCGGGTTTTCAGGAGAAGGACCAAATTGAATTACTAAGGGTTAGTAACCTAAAACAATAACCTAACCTAGGGGTTAGATTATTGTTAGTCTAACCTAGACCTAGGCTATGTGTTATGATCCTAAAATAAAAACTAAGTGTAAAATGGTTAGCATGGTCATTACCCTAAAACTCTAACCTAAGATACTAACCTAGCTAACTAAGAGTTTTTGGGAAGGGGCCTTTGAAGGGTGGCGAACCATGGGCGCTATTCTCTATGGCAATAAATGGGAAGGATAAGGATGAGGGACTGACATATGGCGGAGGCTTAGCGTGCGGCTAACCTTGGCAGACTTGGCAATTACTAAGTTTGGAAATGAACTTGAGTTTTGGATGGATCTGCCGCCAATTTGCGGTCGGTGGGAGTTGAGATTAAGCGGGAAAATTGGTTTAATGGCACCTAATGTCTAGGGAGTCGAGCCGGAGCTCATGAACAAAGATGCAAACGAGAAGTTGGAAAGTTTGTTTGGTGTATCGCGATTTTCGGTCTTCTTCTCTCTCTTTCTCTGCTAGTTTACTGTTCTTAGCACCAGTTCTCTTGAGTTGCATGGCGAGAATGAAATTCTCTGGCTCTTTTCTCGGCCATGGAGGATATATTGTGAATAGGACAGCGAAATTTTGTTGGTCGCTGTATTTGGGAAAAAGAAAAGGAAGTTTGAGCTCTTCCTGTGGTCTGCTTCGGAAATTTGATCAACAAACAGGCATGCTAGGCCCTAACCTTTAAATATCTTGCTGTTTTTCAAGTGATTTCATTAAAACAACTCTGTTCAAATGTTCTGTGATGATTGGATGAATTTTCTATGAGATCTAGTTTGATTATTGGCACTGTATTTCTTCTGGTTCGATTTTTCTTCAAATCCGTTTGTTGGGTGTTTGTGGAAATCGAATTTTAACTCTACTTGTTTGTACATTCTTCCTGGATTATGCATGAGAGGTATTTATTAACAATATGCGAGTGTTCGGCCTGTTTGGCGTGAGCCCTTGGAATATACCTATGAGAAGTATAGGACCACTGTATGTCTTGATTCGTGGTCGCTGTTTCTTGATATAGAAACTGTATTAATGATTTGAAGGAATACTGTAAGAATGATTGGTATTATCGCTTCTTTGGGTGCTCGGTCATGGGATTGTTGACAACGACTAGTGATACTTTCGGGTTTCATTTTGTTTTCAATTTTTGGCTTGGAACAGGTAACTGTAGTGTTACCATAGTCTTTTCGACCTAGCGGAAGTTGTTTTCCCTGTTATTAGGTTAGCGGGAATATTTGTGCACTGTGTATAATATAAATACACCTGTACTTTTTGTCAGATCGACTCAAAGGGAGTCGATGACTGAATCGTATTGCTTTCTTTTGCTGGAATGTAGATTTATCCGCAAGTTTTGTGATTGGATTCTTGTAAAAGCCTGATAAGAAGAAACAGGGCTTTTGTCTACTGTTATTTGAAGTAGTTAAAAGATAAAGACTTCCTGTATATGCATTTTCCTTTCTATGTGAAAGCTGTTAGAAAGTTCGAAGCGGCTTAGTTGCTTTTCCTTGCTAGAAATGGATATTCAATTTGCTTCGCTTGTTCTTTCTGAATGTTATCCATGAATAGCATATATGGATTTATCAATCTATGTCATTGTACGTTGCTGTAGGGTTCAGTGGTTATGCGTGCAAACCTTTATCAGTCACTGTGTGAATATATAGATTTTGCTATTTCGACTTGGACGACTCTGAGGAGTCGAATGAATGATTCATTTTGTTCATGAGCTGAATAAAGTTAAGTGTTGGTATTTTAAGTGCCGGCGACTTAATGGAATAACATGTATTTCGATTTTGTTATTGCAATTTGGAATTCCTTCGTGTTTTTGGGATTTGAGGTACAGATTCTTAGGTGGACATGTATGTCTTTGACCTGAGAAAATTAGTGTAAAATGATCGCAGAGAGTATTTTGTCTTGTCTCGACTATTGATATGCTTTGTTGAGGATTGTCTCGTATGAATTCTTAAGCTTTTGCATGAATCGATACCTCCGCTTGAATCATTGGAAATTCCGGGAAGGTAACTTGTACTCATCTGTCTTTTTTGAGCTTGACCTTGACCGCCTCTTTGTTACTTGTGAGGTCCTTGTGTTTGGATGACTGCTTCGTGTTTTGACCTTGTTAGGTAAGTCGCGAATAACGCACCAAGACTCGTATGCCGCAAGGTAAGGATCGCTTGTTGAATTCCTTTCCTTCACTTCATCCGATTTTGATCGAGCAAGAATATGTATGCTATGATTCCTTCCATTTTGATCTGTCCGATCGACTGTGCATGATTTGGAAGTACCGTGTGGGCAACATAGCATAGTCCTTTGGGAAACCTTAGATTGTTGATGCAATAGTTGTTGTTTTCAGCGATACGCTTGTAGCTCTTGTTTTCAACTGGGGATAAGGCTTTACTGTGCAAAAGGAACTTGCATTGGGCTTATGGTTGTTACATGAAATGTTGATGTGTTAGTTGCTGTACAAGAGATTTGCTGAGTTTCTATTTTCGTGATTTAGAACAGTGATCTTGATTTCGGCCTGTCTAACTTGTTCATTTATATACTGGTTGACTGTTTTCATATGTGAAGGCAGTACAGTGATGAACTTATGTAAAAGGAAGTATGAATGGTTTGAATTCTTTCTCTTCCTTTATTTAATATTATTGATAATGAACTATCAGTAGGAAATTGTTTGTAACATATTGGTGGAATCCCGAATTGTTATGATATTTCCTTTTTGGAGAATGAAACAATCTGACCAATGTTGTGATTGTGGGTTTAATGATTGTTGTGTGCATTCGTTCCTTGTTTCTTAATATTTGATGAAATATTAGAAAATGATTAAGACTAACTGTAACAATGATAGAGTTACATAATTGTAATCATTCAAAGATTACAAGGGCATAGTCTAATCATGTTTACTTATGTGAATATCTCGATTTCATTTAAACAGTAGGTTTAATGAAAACAATTGATGGATTGCAATTGTTTTAAAAGTTAGTGCTTATCATGCCTGGGTTCATCAATCGACTCATGTTGACTATTTTTGCAGATGGTTGCCGAAGAGGTAAATATAATGCAGATCCGCAATTCCGATCGATAGTTTATTTGATTTATTATGAATTACACTTGATTTTATGGATGTACTATATGAGAAAAGATGTTTCTTTTCCGTTAGCATTATATCAAGTATGTTGTTGCATAAAATGTAATTGTTCGAGTTTCAAAGGAATAAAAATAAGTGTTTGATACTTATGTGCCGTATTCTATTATGAATGATGAACTTCTTCGGTTTATGAACGAAGAGGCATAGTTATCTTTGTATAATATGGATGCTTTTGTGATTGACAATAAAAGCTCAGAAGTAATTAGACTAAATTCTTATGAGTATTTAGTAGTTCTAATTTGATATGGATAATGCAATATTGTAATTTAATTATTGTCTCTCAAGAGGATAGGTTAAAATTGAGCCTAAAAGATAACGCTAAACAAGTTGGATTGAATTACTAATCCCTAGTCCTAAGTATAACAGGACAATAGTAAATTGGATTCTAAATCATTTATATCTTTAAACTAAAAAGTATGATATAAATTCAGTTAAGAGAACTGATAGGCAATCAATGGAGTTCAGGTGGCAATCTCAAGCATAGGTTATGAGATATTGTCTGAATCTGTTGCTTAGAATCAGATGTATTCTAATGACTCCTTGATAGAAGCTAGACCTTAATACCTCTACCAAGTGATGGGATTAATGGAGGAGGGTCGTCTTAAGAAAATGAATCCAGGGATTGGAAATGGCTAACCTTAGGAAAAGTCTTAAGAAGTAATTTAATCTCTAGTGCGTAACGCTTGTTTTTGGGTAGATCTTCTCGAGGAGGATTTAAAGGATGACGACATAAGGTCGATCATAGGTTGTACCTCCGAGAAGATTAGGATCTTCTCGGTTACAACAATGCAGTGACTTATGGCGACACCCTTGCATTGATCGCTAAGATTTACACTTGATTTCACACGAAGTTACCTGGGACCGATTAAGAACGTGACCATGTTATAAGATCGCCTCGAGATTTGGGGTATCATGACACACTGGTTGAATTGCAAGGTTGAACCAGTATGTCCTCATATCCCTAATCCTCGTAGGCATCCATATAACATTATCACCTTGTTAATCTGCCTCCGAGTGATTCAGCTGTGAAAGAAAGGACTGACAGTAGTCAGTATAAGACATTCTATATAACATATGAATGGGGTGAAGGACGTATTCCAGATTGACGAGTATGCCGTTAAGGAATACGAGACATGAACAGTATGTTTCAAATCTTTGGCCAAAGTATCGCAAGCTGCTGATTGCGTTGTCCTAATTCACCTAGTCTAAGGGATGAGATGCCGATGAATAATGGTAACAGTTATTCAGTTAGATTCCTTGGACAGAACATTCTGAATCCCAGATTAGGGAAGAGAACCGCCAGAGTATTGTGTTAATTAAGAACACTAACTCTTTTTACTCATGAATAGATCGGTAGTTTACCGAGTCATGGAATGAATAGATCGGAGGTATTCCGAGTCATTACAGCTGCATATGGTTGTCTGTTATATAAATGGTATTTGAATTGTGAGTTCTAAATTATGTATTTAGAACCAAAGATGCAATTATCAAAAAAAAAATTGACTTGTTCTATTGTTTCTAAAATGAGGATGTTACATCTTGGTATCGTAGTCAAGGTCGCACTCTTCTCGACCTATTGAGTCCATAATCCGAAAAACCTGAATTTTCTTGTAATGTAAAATGGTTAGAACAAGGGGAAACGTTATAGTAATGCTCCACCTGAAGGAGGAGCGGCAACAACCCAGAAACTGGATGAGATCCTTGCTGCCCTGTTGGACACAAGAGATCGCTTGGCTGTACTTGAACAGCAGGTGATGGGGAATGAGGAGGGAGAAGAAGCTGATAATAATAATCAGCAACCTCCTGAGGACAACCCCGAAATGGGTGTTGATGTTAATGCTGGAAATGTACCTGTCCAACCAGAAAACAAAAAGGCCAGATTGGCAGCGGAACTCACTAATGATATCAAAAGGATAAGTCCACCTAAGTATGATGGCACCACACTAGGAGATGGAGCTGAGAACTGGCTCAGCGAAATGGAGAAGTACTTTGCTATAAGGAACTTCTCAGAAGAAACCAAGGCTATATGGGGAGCCTATCAGCTTTCTCACGAAGCATCTTCGTGGTGGGATAAAAAAGCTGAGCTAAATATCGATGAGACCAATATCACTGGGATCAATTTAAAGGCTATTTTAGGCAACGTTGGCTGCCACAACTTTTCTATGATCGAAAATGATGACAATTTCAGAACTTGACTCAAGGGAAGTTAACAAAGAATCGAATTCGGGAGCGGTTTACAAAACTCCTCAAGTATATACCGCAAAGATCAAACCGATTTAAAAGTTCAGGATACGGAAATTCATCATGGGATCAATCGTGATAGGGGAGAGGTCGATGTTCACAAACCCAACCACTATGGAAGGAGTTGTTGAAAAGGCCATAAGGCAAGAACAGAAATTAAAGGCTATTTCGCTCATAAGGAGGAAGTGCGGAAGAAGACTCGCAAACCATTCTTCAACCTCTCGCACCTTAAAAGGACCATGGAAAAGTTTGGAAACAAGAGTAAGTTTCGTGAGATAACAATAAGAAAACAACAAGAATAAGCCTCAGCTGGGAATGTGAAGGATAATTTTGCTAAAATTACAATAATGGTCGAAGTCCTATGGAGGACAGCGTGACAATTATAAACCGGGAAGCAAATTTGAGCCTAAGAAGGGACCCGTAGGAGGCTGCTACACTTGTGGTAAAGACCATTACGCAAATCGTGCCCTTTCAAGAAGGATGATCGTGAATCAAAGATAAGATACATGCCGCAAAGAGCGGACAAACAAGTGAAAAGCAAGTGACACCTATAGAAGTTCCGGTAAGTTATTCGGCATACCTCGCTACTATTCTTTTTGATACAGAGCTACCGAATGTTTTATATCTAATAAGCTAGCTTCTAAACTTAAAAGAAAAGTCGAAAAATGGATAAATCTTGACCGTGCATAAAGATGGTAATAATTGCTCATACAGTTGAGTATGTGTCTTTTTGGAGCAGTCCTTGACTTACCTAACTTTTCCACGGAAGTTGATCTCTATGTTGCACCTTTGGGATCGTATGACATTGTCATCGGTGTTAATTGGTTAGCTGATCATAAAGCAAAGGTAGATTGCTATGAAAAGAACATAGAATGTTTAGATGATCAGCTGGAATCAGTAGAGATTCAAGGTGTGAAACGAGAAATTTCAGTTAGAAAGCTGTCAGCTATGCAGCTTAAAAAGGCTAAGAATAAAGGATGTACCCTTTATGCAGTAAAGATATCTGAATCTTCTGAAGAAGATAGTGATTTCATGAAGCAAATCCCACTGTTACAAAGTTTCAGGGATGTTTTTCCTGAGGAATTACCAGGGTTACCACCCAAGAGAGAATTTGATTTTTCTATTGAAATCAAGCCTGGAACTGAACCTATTTCCAAGGCGCCTTATCGGATGACTACTATTGAGTTAGTCGAGCTAAAGGCTCAGTTACAAGAGCTTTTGTCAAAGGGATTGATTAGACCAAGTGTTTCACCTTGGGGAGCACCTGTGATATTTGTGAAAAAGAAGGATGGAACTCGAGACTCGTATTGATTATCGGATGTTGAACAAAGCAACGATTAAGAACCGATACCCACTTCCTAGGATCGATGATCCGCTTGATCGATGCGTGGAGCAGCGGTTTATTCTAAGATAGATCTTCGATCCGGTTATCATCGCCTAAGAATTAAAGAGGAAGATATTCATAAAACGGCTTTCCGAACAAGGTACTGACATTATGAATTCACGTTCTAGCCTTTGTTAACTAATGCACTGCAAACCTTTATGAATTTAATGAACAATATTTTTCAAGAATACCTGACAAGTTTGTACTTGTATTCTGGACGATATTCTCATTTATTCTAAGAGCGTTGAGGAGCACAATGAGCATCCAAGATAGTTTTGGGAATTTTGAGAAAGAGAAAGCTGTATGGTAAGTTATCCAAATGTTCTTTCTTTGACTCAGAAGTTCACTATTTGGGTCATGTCATAAGCAAGGAAGGAATCGCTGTAGATCCTTCAAAATAGTGGCGATAATCGAGTGGCCTACACCAAAGAATGTGCATGAAGTAAGAAGCTTCATGGGTCTTGCTGGTTACTATAGAAAATTTGTAAAGGATTTTTCTAAGGTAGCTGCACCAATAACTTCATTGCAGAAGAAGGATAAGAAATTCATGTGGAATGACAAGTGTGAAGCGGCTTTCAAAAGTCTCAAAGACCAAATTGACTTCGCACCTATATTGGCTGTACTGCACCCTAATGGAAATTTTACAAAGTGGTAATCGATGCTTCGGGAAGGTCTGGGGGTGTTTTGCTACAAAATGATCAAGTCATTGCTTATGAGAGTAGAAAACTTAAGGTTCATGAGCTGAATTATGCCCCTCATGATTTGGAGCTCACGCCATTGTTCACGCACTTCAAGTCCGGAGACACTACTTACTAGGGAAACCTTTGAGTTGAAAACCGATCACTGGGACTGAAATATATTTTTACTCACCCAATCAATGCCGACAAAGAAGGTGGTTAGAATTTCTATCACAATATGACTTTGATATCAGCTATATCAAAGGAAAGGAGAATAGAGTAAATGATGCTCTAAGTCGTAGGAGGCACATTTCTCGCTCTTATAACATTAAGAACTCGGTTTAAAGACGAGGTAAAAAGTGCCTCGTAATCGATACATATTTTCAAGAAGTAAAGCAGCAGCTGGCACGCAGTAACCTAAAGATAAAAGGTATGAAGGTTTTCATTTAGATAATGAAGGAATCTTGCGTTATGAAAATAGGGTATATGTGCTCGTGGCCGATGATTTGAGAAAGAAGTTGTTAGTTGAATTTCATAATTCACCTTTCCTGACACCTGTGTATCACAAAAATGCTAGCTGATTTGAAACAAAGAATACTTCCGGAAAGGTATGAAAAAGGATGTGATAAATTTTGTGACTCATCGTCGAATGTCGGCCGGGTGAAAGCAGAGCATATGCATCCCGCCGGATTGTTGATCCTCATAAAGATACCGCAAAGACAAATGGCAAGTAATAACCATGGATTTTGTACAAGGACTACCTATGTCCAGAATAAACATGATGTTATCCTGGTAGTTGAGATAAGCTAACTAAGGTAGCTCATTTCATCGCTGGAAATCTAAAGGATGATTCTCCAGTGCTAGCCAAGAGGTTCATACACGAAATTTTCAGATTACATGGTGTACCTGAACTGATTATTTCTGACAGGGATCCTAGAATGACGTCAAGGTTTTGGCAAACGCTTAACGCAGCCCTAGGAACGAAACTAAACTTCAGTTCGCATATCATCCAAACGGATGGGCAAACCGAGAGGGTAAATCAAGTGTTGGAGGACATGTTGCGAATGTATTGCATGGATCAACAAAGATAAGTGGGAAGAGTATCTCCCATTAGTTGAGTTCGCATACAACAACACTTATCACTCATCTCTTAAGATGGCACCTTTTGAAGCACTTTATGGAAGAAAGCGCAGTAACCCCGTAAGTTGGGACAAAGTAGAGGATAGAGTGGTAATTGGACCGTAGATTCTCACAGAGATGGAACAAGCAAGTTAAGCTGATTCGTGAACGATTAAAGGAAGCAATGGATGACGTAAGAGCTATGCCGACCTTAAGCGGTTGATAGAAAGTTTGAGCTTGGTGATAAGGTTTTTCTCGCGTGTTAAACCCAGTAAAGAGTTCTATAACTTTTGGCAAGGCTGCCAAGTTGTCACCACGATATGTGGGACCTTTCAAATTGTCGAGATAATCAATCCCGTAGCTTATCGCTTAGCATTGCCTCCCGCTCTATCTCGTATGCATGATGTTTTCCATATTTCTTTGCTTAAGAAATACGTTTCAGATTTGTCACATGTTTTAAATCGAATTCCTTCGCAGGTCCAAGACCCGTGAATAATCGTGGTTAAACCCACACGAGCTGAAACTCGCCAATCGCATTTAAGAAATCGTGATATACAAGAATGTAAGGTCCAAAGGGGGACCGCTTTAACGAAGAAAGTGCAACTTGGGAAAACTCGGAAGAGATGAAAACGCTTTTCTTCTCTTTTTGCAATGTAATGAAATCTCATTGATGAAATACTTTTATGAGCTGATTGTTTTTAAGTATTTATGAAAGCCTGATATGCGTACTTTATTCAAAGTTGAATAAAGGTGTGGTGACATTGATTTCTCGAAACTATTAAATATGGAAGTAAACACATTGTTTGTGTACTAATAAATTGATGACCAGGAAGGTTAAGTTAATATGTAATTCATCTGGGACGATGAATCCTTTTAGAGGGAAGCATGTAACACCGAATCGTTGTTACTTTCTCCTAAGCATTCAAGTGTTGATATGTGATTTCTAGTAAATGGATTGTGTACCTCGATTCGGAAATCATGCTTGATATGTATTAAATTTCTTAGACACAGATCTTGACTCGAGTCAAAATATTAATAGACTCTTTTATTTATTTCATTTTGTGGATCGAATATTAATCGATCACGGAATGAATTATACAGTATTCATCAATAATATCTAGACTTGGACCAGAGGAATTGATCCAAGTAATGCTTTAATTTTGCGAAGTGATAAAATTAGATCACGAACCTGAACATGTTGCAAGGTATGGAAGCATTTAGAAAGCGGGTCGTGAGTATGACTCAAAGCTGATCTCGAGAAATGAAACGGTTCCCGATATTTAGTATATCCGGAAGGTCTCGATTAAAGACCTGTGTAATAATTCATTGACATACACTGTAATAAGAACAGAGTGGCTCTTTCTAGAAAGTATGATACAGTGTCTCTCCGGTTTTCGGAGAAGGACCAAATTGAATTACTAAGGGTTAGAACCTAAAACAATAACCTAACCTAGGGTTAGATTATTGTTAGTCTAACCTAGACCTAGGCTATGTGTTATGATCCTAAAATAAAAACTAAGTGTAAAATGGTTAGCATGGTCATTACCCTAAAACTCTAACCTAAGATACTAACCTAGCTAACTAAGAGTTTTTGGGAAGGGGCCTTTGAAGGGTGGCGAACCATGGGCGCTATTCTCTATGGCAATAAATGGGAAGGATAAGGATGAGGGATGTACATATGGAATGAGGCTTAGGCGGCGGCTAACCTTGGCAGACTTGGCAATTACTAAGTTTGGAAATGAACTTGAGTTTTTGGATGGACTGTCGCCAATTTCGGCGGTCGGTGGGAGTTGAGATTAAGCGGGAAAATTGGTTTAATGGCACTTAATGTCTAGGGAGTCGAGCCGGAGCTCGCGGGAACAAACATGCAAACGAGAAGTTGGAAAGTTTGTTTGGTGTATCACGATTTTCGGTCTTTCTCTCTCTCTTTCTCGCTAGTTTCATCTGTTCTTAGCACCAGTTCTCTTGAGTTGCATGGCGAGAATGAAATTCTCTGGCTCTTTTCTCGGCCATGGAGGATATATTGTGAATAGGACAGCGAAATTTTGTTGGTCGCTGTATTTGGGAAAAAGAAAAGGAAGTTTGAGCTCTTCCTGTGGTCTGCTTCGGAAATTTGATCAACAAACAGGCATGCTAGGCCCTAACCTTTAAATATCTTGCTGTTTTTCAAGTGATTTCATTAAAACAACTCTGTTCAAATGTTCTGTGATGATTGGATGAATTTTCTATGAGATCTAGTTTGATTATTGGCACTGTATTTCTTCTGGTTCGATTTTTCTTCAAATCCGTTTGTTGGGTGTTTGTGGAAATCGAATTTTAACTCTACTTGTTTGTACATTCTTCCTGGATTATGCATGAGAGGTATTTATTAACAATATGCGAGTGTTCGGCCTGTTT
Source organism: Taxus wallichiana var. yunnanensis (assembly GCA_018340775.1). Taxonomy (NCBI): domain Eukaryota; kingdom Viridiplantae; phylum Streptophyta; class Pinopsida; order Cupressales; family Taxaceae; genus Taxus; species Taxus wallichiana. The sequence continues at coordinate 60,339,849 of CM031241.1, forward strand.
GGCGTGAGCCCTTGGAATATACCTATGAGAAGTATAGGACCACTGTATGTCTTGATTCGTGGTCGCTGTTTCTTGATATAGAAACTGTATTAATGATTTGAAGGAATACTGTAAGAATGATTGGTATTATCGCTTCTTTGGGTGCTCGGTCATGGGATTGTTGACAACGACTAGTGATACTTTGGGTTTCATTTTGTTTTCAATTTTGGTTTGGAACAGTAATCGTAGTGTTACCATAGTCTTTTCGACCTAGCGGAAGTTGTTTTCCCTGTTATTAGGTTAGGGAATATTTGTGCACCGTGTATAATATAAATACACTGCAGAGCTTTGTCAGATCGACTCGGTGGAGTCGATGATCGAATCGTATTGCTTTCTTTTCTTTGGAATGTAGATTTATCCGCAAGTTTTGTGATTTGGATTCTTGTAAAAGCCTCGATAAGAAGAAACAGGCTTTTGTCTCATCGTTATTTGAAGTAGTTAAAAGATAAAGACTTTCGTATATGCATTTTCCTTTCTATGTGAAAGTGTTAGAAAGTTCAAGCGGCTTAGTTGCTTTTCCTCGCTAGAAATGGATATTCAATTTGCTTCGCTTGTTCTTTCCGAATGTTATCCATGAATAGCATATATGGATTTATCAATCTATGTCATCAGACGTTCTTTGTAGGGTTCAGTGGTTATGCGTGCAAACCTTTATCAGTCACTGTGTGAATATATAGATTTTGCTATTTCGACTTGGACGACTCTGAGGAGTCGAATGAATGATTCATTTTGTTCATGAGCTGAATAAAGTTAAGTGTTGGTATTTTAAGTGCCGGCGACTTAATGGAATAACATGTATTTCGATTTTGTTATTGCAATTTGGAATTCCTTCGTGTTTTTGGGATTTGAGGTACAGATTCTTAGGTGGACATGTATGTCTTTGACCTGAGCAAATTAGTGTAAAATGATTGGCAGAGAGTATTTTGCTGTCTGACTATTGATATGCTTTGTTGAGGATTGTCTGTATGAATTCTTAAGCTTTTGCATGAATTGATACCTCCGTTTGAATCATTGGAAATTCCGGGAAGGTAACTTGTACTACTGTCTTTTTTTTGAGCTTGACCTTGGACTGTCTTTGTTACTTGTGAGGTCCTTGTGTTTGGATGACTGTTTCGTGTTTTGACCTTGTTAGGGTAAGTCGCGAATAACGCACCAAGACTTGCATGCTGCAAGGTAAGGATCGTTTGGTTGAATTCCTTTCCTTCACTTCAGTCCGATTTTGACTGAGCAAGAATATGTATGCTATGATTCCTTCCATTTTGATCTGTCCGATCGACTGTGCATGATTTGGAAGTACCGTGTGGGCAACATAGCATAGTCCTTTGGGAAACCTTAGATTGTTGATGCAATAGTTGTTGTTTTCAGCGATACGCTTGTAGCTCTTGTTTTCAACTGGGGATAAGGCTTTACTGTGCAAAAGGAACTTGCATTGGGCTTATGGTTGTTACATGAAATGTTGATGTGTTAGTTCTTTGTACAAGAGATTTCTTTGAGTTTCTATTTTCGTGATTTAGAACAAGTGATCTTGATTTCGCCCTGCCTAACTTGTTCATTTATATACCGTTTGACTGTTTTCATATGTGAAGGCAGTACAGTGATGAACTTATGTAAAAGGAAGTATGAATGGTTTGAATTCTTTCTCTTCCTTTATTTAATATTATTGAAAATGAACTATCAGTAGGAAATTGTTTGTAACATATTGGTGGAATCCCGAATTGTTATGATATTTCCTTTTTGGAGAATGAAACAATCTGACCAATGTTGTGATTGTGGGTTTAATGATTGTTGTGTGCATTCGTTCCTTGTTTCTTAATATTTGATGAAATATTAGAAAATGATTAAGACTAACTGTAACAATGATAGAGTTACATAATTGTAATCATTCAGTATTACAAGGGCATAGTCTAATCATGTTTACTTATGTGAATATCTGATTTCATTTAAACAGGGTGTTTAATGAAAACAATTGATGGATTGCAATTGTTTTAAAAGTTAGTGCTTATCATGCTCAGTTCATTGAACTGACTCATGTTGACTATTTTTGCAGATGGTTGCCGAAGAGGTAAATACAATGCAGATCCTGGCAAATCCGATCAGATAGTTTATTTGATTTATTATGAATTACAGCTTGATTTTATGGATGTACTATATGAGAAAAGATGTTTCTTTTCCGTTAGCATTATATCAAGTATGCTGTTGCATAAAATGTAATTGTTCGAGTTTCGAAAGGAATAAAAATAAGTGTTTGATACTTATGTGCTGTATTCTATTATGAATGATGAACTTCTTCGGTTTACGTAACGAAGAGGCATAGTTATCTTTGTATAATATGGATGCTTTTGTGATTGACAATAAAAGCTTGTAAGTAATTAGACTAAATTCTTATGAGTATTTAGTAGTTCTAATTTGATCTGGATAATGCAATATTGTAATTTAATTATTGTCTCTCAAGAGGATAGGTTAAAATTGAGCCTAAAAGATAACGCTAAACAAGTTGGATTGAATTACTAATCCCTAGTCCTAAGTATAACAGGACAATAGTAAATTGGATTCTAAATCATTTATATCTTTAAACTAAAAAGTATGATATAAATTCAGTTAAGAGAACTGATAGGCAATCAATGGAGTTCAGGTGGCAATCTCAAGCATAGGTTATGAGATATTGTCTGAATCTGTTGCTTAGAATCAGATGTATTCTAATGACTCCTTGATAGAAGCTAGACCTTAATACCTCTACCAAGTGATGGGATTAATGGAGGAGGGTCGTCTTAAGAAAATGAATCCAGGGATTGGAAATGGCTAACCTTAGGGAAAAGTCTTAAGAAGTAATTTAATCTCTAGTGCGTAACGCTTGTTTTTGGGTAGATCTTCTCGAGGCGGATTTAAAGGATGACGACATAAGGTCGACTGCAGGGCTGTACCTCCGAGAAGATTAGGATCTTCTCGAAGTTACAACAATGCAGGTGACTTATGGCGACACCCTTTGCATTGATCGCTAAGATTTACACTTGATTTCGCACGAGTTACCTTGGGACCGATTAAGAACGTGACCATGTTATAAGACTGCCTCGGAGATTTGGGGTATCATGACACACTGGTTGAATTGCAAGGTTGAACCAGTATGTCCTCATATCCCTAATCCTCGTAGGCATCCATATAACATTATCACCTTGTTAATCTGCCTCCGAGTGATTCAGCTGTGAAAGAAAGGACTGACAGTAGTCAGTATAAGACATTCTATATAACATATGAATGGGGTGAAGGACGTATTCCAGATTGACGAGTATGCCGTTAAGGAATACGAGACATGAACAGTATGTTTCAAATCTTTGGCCAAAGTATCGCAAGCTGCTGATTGCGTTGTCCTAATTCACCTAGTCTAAGGGATGAGATGCCGATGAATAATGGTAAGAGCTTATTCGATTAGATTCCTCGATGTAACATTCATTCGAATCCCAGCATTAGGAAGAGAACCGCATGAGTATTGTGTTAATTAAGAACACTAACTCTTTTTACTCATGAATAGATCGAGTAGTTTACCGAGTCATGGAATGAATAGATCGGAGGTATTCCGAGTCATTACAATTTGCATATGGTTGTCTCTGTTATATAAATGGTTATTTGAATTGTGAGTTCTAAATTATGTATTTAGAACCAGATGCAATTATCAAAAAAAAAAAAAAATTGACTTGTTCTATTGTCTAAAATGAGGATGTTACATGTTGTTCCTCATTTATTAATTGCATGATTCGGGGTGATGACCGTCATTGTTGGTTTTTAGCCACATGTACTTATTATTATTATTTTAGAAGTAATGACTGCCATTTCTGGTTTTCAGTCAATACTTCATAGGATGACGTAAACCATTGTTAGGTTTCAATTGTATGCTATTTATTCTTTTTGAGAACTAATTTAGCTCTGAGTTGAATTGGACAAAGAGACTTTTCCCAAACAATTTAGAGCTGCACTTTCTTGTAGCATGTTCGGAATTCCTCTTTAGATGTTGGTTTGTGGTATAGCCTCAATCTATGGCCATTAACCAACATTACTTTTCTTTCACCATCAATTGGAATCAGCTGAATTATTCCATTGTTGAAGACTTCCTCAATTTGGTATGGACCCATCCATCTTGTTTGCAATTTTCCTTTGAAGTCCTTATACTTTGAATCAAATAGTAGAGCCCAATATCCTTTTTGAAACTTCCTTTGCTTAATATGTTTATCATGCCATACTTGCCTTTGGTGTTGGATGATTTCTGTTTGATGCAATTCTTGTAGTCTCATCTCATCCAACTCATTTAGTTGATAAGTCGAGCTTGTTTGTTGTGCTTCTGATAAATCAATTCCCACTTCAAAAACTATTCTTAAGGTCTGAATTTCAAATTCTATAGGAAGAATAAGATTCTTCCCATAAACCAACTCATAAGGAGTGAATCATGTGGTTGTCTTCCAAGTAGTATTGTAGGCCCATACTGCTTCAAGTAACTTTTGAACCCAATTTTTCCTTGAAATATCTATTGTCTTGGTTAGGATATTCTCCAACTCTCTGTTAGTAACTTCCACTTGACCATTAGACTGTGGATGGTATGGGGATGACTTCTTGTGCTTAAGATGGTATGTTGCCACAAAGGAACTAATTACACCTGACATAAACTATGGTCCTTAGTCTAAAAAATTGGATCTTGGTGCTCCAAACCTTTAGAATATGTGTTCATATAAAAATCTACAAATTTTTCATCCCTTGCATATTGGAGAGCTTACACCTCAGCCCATTTTGTAACATAATCTATAAAAACCAAGATGTACTCCTTCCCTTGATAATTTGGGTCAATTGGTCTAATAAAATCCAATCCCCACTTCTCAAATGGTTCTAACACAACCTGAGGTTGAAGTGACATCTCAGATATAAATGTTGGCTTCCCCATCCTTTAACACTAATCACATTGCCATACATATTTTTTAACATCTTTGTACAAAGAAGGCCAATAGTAACCAGCTCCTAAAACCTTGTCGATGGTTATTTCAATTGAATAATATCCTCTAATGGCTCATCATGACATGCCCTGAGTATTCCAAAGATCTCATCTTCAGCTACATACCTAAGTAGAACATGGTTAGGTCCACATTTAAAAAGCATTCAATTTAACCATTCATACATAACACTTTGCTTACTCAATTGATTTATTTTCTTATGTGTGAAGAAGGTTGGGAACTTCCATGTAGCCAAGTAGTTATCCATATCTACAAACCAAGGAGAGATAATGGAAATTGCAAACAAATGTTCATCCGAAAATCGTCATTTATCTACTCCTTTGTACCTGAAATGGTTAGTTTAGAGAGAAAATCAAACACCACATTTTATTTCTATGGCTTTTCAATAATTTTAATATTAAACTTTTACAATAACAACATTCACCTTACAATCCTACCATTCACTAAAGGTTTATTCATAGATACTTAATAATAGAGTGTTCAAAGTGTGAACTATCACTTCATAGCCTTTTTGTGATATAATGGCGAAACTTGTTAGTTGCATAAATTATCGCAAGAAATTCCTTCTTTATGGTGGTGTAGTTCCTTTTAGTAGGGGAGAGGTTTTTAATAATATAGTAAATAGGATGTATCACTTATCCTTCCTCTTATTGTCCAAGTACAACCCCTACTACTTCATTGGAAGCATTTGTTTGTATATGAAAGTGAAGTTTCCTATTTGGGCCTCTTAATACTGGTGTATTTATCAATTTGTCTTTTACATAGTGTCAAAGGATTGTTGGCATGCCTTTGTCCATTCAAATTCAGAGTCTTTAGTTTGGAGAGAAAACAATGGAGAAGCTACCTTACTGAAATCAAATAAATATTCTATAAGTAACCAACATGTCTAAGGAAGCTTCTTACCACTTGTTTGATTTGTGGGAGTGTAGACACCAAATTTGGGCCACAATCGCCTTTGGTCCCCTTCAATAAATTAACGTAATATATTTAATTAATCATGACCCCTTCATCCCATATTAATATTTATCCTCACATTGTTAATTAATTTAATTAAGTTATTTTCATCCTCACACCTCCACCTCATCATTAGATCTCACCTTGGACCCATTCCAACGGAATTTAACTCATAATGATCGAGTCATCACTCTCATCACTGAGTCATCACTCCCAATGCTGATTCACCACTTGACCTAACTAAATAAGACTTCTTCCTATACCTAATTGGACTTCTTCTATGACCTTCCTACATTTTTTAACGAGAACTCCACTTTCGTAAGAGGAGTCAATGAGAAAGCACACAAAATCTACCTATTTTTGGTAAATCTAGAATTTCCCACCTTAATCGACGTTGGTTATTCATCGACCGATGTCGGTCACTAACCGTTATCAGTTACTTTATATACATTTTTGTAACCTATTACCGGGTTGGTAATTTTCAGTTTTGGGATAACTATTACATTCAAGCGCAAATCCAAATCCTCTCAAAGCATCTAGATGATAAAAATACTCAACCATAGGCCTAAACAAGCATTTGGCTCTCATCCCAAGGCATTAGAATATTCATGGGGACACTCTAGGAGTATTTCCGTGGCACCTGGATACAGAGGCTCTTCACGGATCAACTATCATCCTCCTTCACCTACCGGATCTCGCAAATGTAATTTAGTATACGTGATTTTAATAATTTTGTGCTTGCTTAAAGTTTAGATCCATTACCTCCTTCATTTTACTTTACTTTTCCCTATATTCCTTTGTCTCCACCTTCTCAAAGCAATCCATCCACCTAACCACCTATGAAATTTTGGCTCTCTGTACTTTCCCTATGTATTCTTGAGTCTTCTTGGTAATATTACAAACCTAAACACTCTCCCTTAATTCTCTCAGTGCAATCGAGAGAAGTTAAAAGATGATTTTATTAAATTACTACCAAATTTTCCCTACCGACGTTGGTCACCTTATCCATCACCAGCCTCATCTCTACCGACATCGTCCACCGTGTCTTTTCTTAACCTCCACCAACAACCCATAACTCAACCAAACTCCACCCGAAATCACCGAGACACCCATGTGACCTTATCTAATACCTCTGTGACCTTCTCCAACCATAAACATACCTTTCCTAATGTCGATTAGTTTTTATTTTAATATTCTACTTAATCTAGTGTGTTGATAATGTTTCGAGATACTTAAATCAAAGTTTTAGCAATATGACCTTTATTTCTCATATTTACTTTTATTAATTTAATAAAAACAATGGATTGAAAACCATCTAGGAAGTATCATAGTTCTAGAGAGCTAACAATCGTTAGGCATTCCACTATTATTTGATCTTTAATATCATTTGGTGGTCTTACTTTTTTTCTTGTACGAGTTGTTCCTCCTAGCCAAAGGGAAGCTCTCACATTTAGTCTGATCAAATTCTACAATGTGCACATACCATCTACATAATCACAGGTATTCCTCCTTGACCATTACCTTATCTATTTTATCACATACTTTGAGGTGAAACATTTTGGCATGCTCGGTGGGACCCATTAGGGTTCTTTTGCATTTTTCATTCCTAGGTGAATCATTGTGTGTCTATTTACTTTTGAAAGAGTTCACATTAAATTTTCTCCCTTGGAACATTATTTTTCTTCTACTGGTCTCAAAGTGACACTCATTATGGATTTGGGACTAAAATCTTATTTCTATTTTTATTGCATTATTGAAGACATACTCTTGCCTCTTCATCATTGCTTTCATCGAATTTCATTATGGATTTGGGTCTAAAATCTTTGCATATCATTTATGTGTGTTGCATCTGTAGCTCATTTAAAAATTGTGGGCAACCTATATGCTGGAAGTCATGACCATCTAATGGTTGACGAATTGAACCATAGCTCACACTTTGCACCCTTCTTTCTCTATACCAAACCATTGAAAATAAATTACTCATTTTCTTGAAACAATATCTTTCTTAGAAGAAGTTGTCAATGATCACACTATCGAGGATCGAAAGTGGGCTTTGTATGCACCCAAAAAGGTAGGTATTGTCAGATCGCCGTAAAGAGGTTACATAAACCCCAATGATGATTCGAGATCTCTTCGCAAGGTGTTCGAGAACTCGAAAAACTTGACGAATGTACATTTACATCCCAAATGCTTTATCCATCTTTTGCATGCTTTTTTTTTATCCTCTACCCCCTTTTCCTTGCATTTTGATCCTTAAGTTATAGGACCACAGCCCTACTGGGTGGTGGTTCTCAGAATCGCCGCCATGCATAGGGTGGTGGTCCCGTATGTGTTTCCGAATGTTGCGACAATTTCATCAAACGTAAAAAATTCAAATTTCACTTACATTTCTCAACAACTAAAGTCTTGATTTAAGTTTTGGACACCAGGTAAATAGTGATTTCTCTTTGTTTAGTAATAGAAGAGTTCAATTTAGACTTACCCTCTGGTAAATCCAAATGCTATAAATACCCAGCTTGTTCTCAAGCAAATGGCCCCTCTCCTTCTATGTTTGATTATTCAGTTTGTTTTAAAGTTCTTCCATGAGTTTCAATAGTTTTATATTTTGCATGGATTCTCAGTTTATACTTTCTGCTTTAGAGATCATTTGATCTTCTTACTTTCATTTTACTCCATTGTTGTCCCACATAGTCAGCTTAGCATAAGGTAGTTTCAGTTCTAGATTAGAATCCATTTGATAATCTTAGAGTTATAGGTTTTGTTTTGTCACAAGAAATAGATCCTGAATTCTCGACATATTTGTGTTGTATCCCCGCAATAAATCCTGCTAGGAATTGCATAGTCAAGCTCTGTTCACTTGCACTATCCCTCTCTTACTTGCATTATATTCAGTTTATATCCAAAGCTGCCATTGTTTGAGTATCTTCTTCTAATAACACTATCACATTCACACTTTTCTAGATTCACAAGAACATGAAGGAACAAAGAGATCACTTTGTTAGGAATTATTATTAGTGCTCACATTATTATAAAAGTTAGATTATAATTATGTTGAGTTGATATTACAATTGTTATAATATATTGTTTTAACAATATATTATTTTAGAGTTTTGTTGTACCCGTAAAGTTATAAACGGGTAAGTGGTTTGTTGACTTTCCTATTTTATAGGAAGTCAGTTTTCCTATGTATATGGCTATTTAATAGCCTGTGTATGTAATTCAAATTGATGAATACAATATCAATTTATATTTCCTTTGTTAATTTGTTGCTGCTCTAAGATTTGGTATCAGAGCAGGTGAATCTGCTGACAGAAATTAGAGAGGATTGCTTCATGGAATGTTAAAGATATTGAAGGGCTTCTCCAAATTTTTGGTTGCCCTGATAATGAGAGATCACGTTTGAGTGAAGAATAAAGTTTTGTAGTTCTGAAATAATAGATACAGACTACCATTTGAATCGGACGTCTCCAGTTGTACATCGTGTTCTGTATTCAAGTTCTGCAGATCCGTGTATATCTTTCTCTTCAAGATCGACTTCCAATTCGGGTATCAGTGGTGCCTCAGGCCTGCATACAGTTCTAATTACAATTGTACAGTGGATTTATTGCCTCATGGACGTGTTGCTCTTTGTTATCTTTGTGAGGATGTAATCTTGTTTAAGATCTAAATAAGGCGTGACAATCCGACCAAGGCTGATCCATACGAAGCGGATCTCACAATCTGACTCGAGTTCGATTCCTGTGTAAAGAAAAAAAACGTGGACTCCATCAGTTTCGTTCCCGTATTACATCCACATCGACCGACCTGCGTATTGCGTTGCGTCATTTTGGTAATTGTGATCAGTTTTATCGCTGTTTTGGGCATTTTCATTTTTTTGCCGTTTTTGGACATACCGAAATTTTTCACAAGGAAAAGAAAAAAATTTGCCATTTTTGGAAAGGGTCCGGAAAGAAGTTGGACTTAGAACTTAAAAGTGTTATATCTTTCACCTCGTAACTCAGATTGAGGTGATGTTTTTTTTGAAAATGTATGTTTTTTAAAGATCTTTGCATTGATTATATGCTTTTTGCTGCTAGACCAATTTTTTATTTTTGGAAAATATTTCAAAAATTATATATATATGTATTTTTTAAAAAATTGTGTCACTTTTGTCTGGATGCACTTTCGCTTATACGCGACGTCCATAGTGAGGGGGTGCATTATCGGTTGAAACCGACACCCAAGAGAATTGTAATATGAGCCTCAAAGATAAATTTGCTAACTAAGTAGCAAAACTACCTGGAGGACCGAGGCACGGTGAGGCCGGAGGTCAGACAGCGACCTCTCGTCAGTCACCAACGACGGGGCCACACAGAATGATTTGGTGGCATAGGTGTGTAGCGTGAGTATATGATTTTCAGTGTGGTTTCCATTTTCTCAGAGTGATTCTGTTTGCAGTGTTCCTGTTTTGTGTGGTATTTGATGGATGTTGGAAAGAAAGTTGTGTTGGAGCGCAGATGACTGTCAGTGATCCTCTGACTGACTTGGTCCTCTGACTGCCGTACTTCGTTGGAAGATGGTCAGCTAGAAGAATACGTTCACTAGCATTAGTGACCATGTGCAGCAAGACCTAACTAGCAAGATCCATTCAGGAGTATGTTCTTCGATGCAGTTTGCTTCTCAGTATCTATATGAGTGGAATTTCACATTGTGGGGGGGAATACATACCAATGTTCCATTCCCATTCTGCACCCAAAATGACTTAGTCAAGGAAAGCTTCCAGTGGCAGTGGCAGTTTTCTATGCTGTTCGAGATCGAGTGGCAGCGATCAAAGACAGAGACTACAATTAAGAACATTACGATTCTTATAGGAAGTAATGTGAAATTTTTTCAGTATATCTTCTATTGTGCAGTTTTGTGATATGCATGTTGTGTTTCCTACATTATTCCCTGATGTATAAGCATAGTGGTGAACAGTAGCACCAGAGTAAGTCAGTTCATGGATCTTGAAAGGGTTTGTGGGAGGATCCAGAAAACCACACGAGGTCGACAGTTGATGAGGTTCCTGTCACTTCAAGGTTTGTGGTAAGCCTGTTTAAAACCATGGAAGGAGAGAGCCTTTCTTTTGGATCAAGGTCATGAGTCACAGAGTTGGACATGCCACAGGGGTGAGCATACTGCAGAGGAGTGTGTGGATGTTTTTCTACCATGTTCACACTAAGGGGGGGAATGTTAGGAATTATTATTAGTGCTCACATTATTATAAAAGTTAGATTATAATTATGTTGAGTTGATATTACAATTGTTATAATATATTGTTTTAACAATATATTATTTTAGAGTTTTGTTGTACCCGTAAAGTTATAAACGGGTAAGTGGTTTGTTGACTTTCCTATTTTATAGGAAGTCAGTTTTCCTATGTATATGGCTATTTAATAGCCTGTGTATGTAATTCAAATTGGCTGAATACAATATCAATTTATATTTCCTTTGTTAATCTGTTGCTGCTCTAAGAATCACACCGAGGGAACAAGTCACGACACAAGCTGGATTAACCATCGTTATGTAAACTCCAAGTTTGAGCTATCAAATTTGTAGTTATAATATATCAAATAGAGTAGCAAATCATTTCATTTCAGTTAAAAATCACTTTCGATATTGCCAAGGAAGTGTGGGGAATGATATTTTCTAAGAAACTATGATAAATATTTAGGATAAATTCACAAGTGCACAGGAAAATAGCTATATCAAGCTAACTTGCTTGTTTTAATTTTGTTATTAGATTAATTGTCCATTATCTGAATATATTAGAATAGCTACTCTTTTAATTTCATTCAAATACGCATCATTGAAAATACAAAAATAAAAGGAATATAAGCATAGTGTAGATATATCTTTCATAGTTAGTTTACTCATTTCAGTTAAAAGTTGAATTATCTCTTGCATGACAATTACGGGACCCAGAGAGCCTGGGATTACGTATTCGAACCGGTAGTACCTCAGCCAAATCTCTTCACAACATTAACAGATATAGATCAAGGGCTTAGGATTCATGTCTTTCAAATGACAATAAACCCACAAGCAATTAGTGAACAATTGAGACAATTGAATATTGAAGATGACAAAGCATACACATTCTGGTCAAGTCAACCCAACTATAGATTGCCTTGATAGGATATCCGCATGACCATACAAGAACCCAAAGAGAACAAATATTTGGTTGTGATCCATTAGTTCCACAGCCAAACAGGAGACCTTCTCATCGACATAGACATGGCTTACATATACAAGTTGCCAGAACACCCGTAAGGTATTATGAGAAGATCACACAACTCCTAGTATTAAACATAGAAGCTGAAAAGGCTTATGACTATTGGATAGTTAGAAGAAGAGATTGATTCTTCACATGACCATAATAGGTCCACAACAACCACAAACTCATGGTTGTGATCCCCAGGTCCCACAACCCAACGGGCTGCTAATCAGTTAAGTATTGACACCATTTATGCACATTGGTATTTAGATCCTCACCACTCCCGCCAGATATCATAACACAATTTTTCATATTAAACATAGAAGCCAATCAAGCTAATATTTTCTGGGCTAGACTAGAAAACCACCCATAGTTTATTATAAATCCACTACACCTCTCACTACCATTTTCCATGACCTTGTCTGGAAATATACATGAAGCACCTACAGGTCACTTTCCATGTATCCAACACCAATAGATAGGATCTCGGCAAAGCTCGACATTGATTGGAGCCTCCGAGAAGCTATTATATCTGAATGATCCATTACACCAATTTAGTTAGGAGAGATTTCTTTGCCTTAGATTCACAGATCCCATTATTGTGTGTTGAGGATATAAGATTTCCCAACTAGTTTGTCTATATCCACATATATTCCATTTCCACCGGTTGTCTCGGCATGACCTCGGGAGGTCAGGGTATGAAGAAGAGCTACTTGTAGATTCTCATACTCGCATGTCACTTTTCTATCGTACAAAATTGGTGAACCCGACGTGAAACAAACAATTATTCCCTTTTATTTTCATTTCTTTCATCCACCTTCACTCTTTCCCATTATTATGTGGGTATTTATATACCCCCGAATATGTGGGATATGATGCATATGGTAGAGACCTCTCTCAGTCTGAAGCACATTATTATGGTCAAACAAATAGACAACGTCACCCCCTCGCTTTTGCATGGGCTGACAACTATTCAAGTAATTACTTGTCATCACAAACTCCTCCTCAAAGAACTAGTTCTAGTTCTTCATTCCGAATTGAGGAGTTGGATTAGCTCACACAAACAACAACTAGAGCCTCAAGCTCTAACAATATGACATTTACTAGAGAATCCATTTCATCTCCTCGGGTTTTATTTAGACCAAAAATCAGTAGACAGTTAGATCCACTCCCATTTTTGGATGAGGAGTATTTAGCACACTATGCTAGAAAAACAATACTTCCAAAACATGTACCCACCTATAGGAAGTTTACAAACACAACCCGATACCCTACTCCAAGAAAACACCCCCATTCCTCCACCTATGGAAATACTCTCGGTGAAGCTTGGCAGGGTAATGATCAATTCATAGCAGGGTACCATACCCTCTACAACCTCAAGGTATACAACAACCACCATTAAGGAAAAATACTATGTCTTCACCAATCGAGGTCATCTCAACCTTAGTTGAGAAGGTTAGAGGATTAGAACTTGCTCAAGCAAATCAAAATTCACATTTGGAAAGCAGGAACTTCAACCCTCCGCATCATCCTAGCCAAGTTGACCTCCTCACAAGGAACAAGCACATGTTAGGCATGCCTCCTCAACATTCATATAACTATCCACAACAAACACCAACTAGAACCACATTTTCAAATGCCGCTCCAGTTGAAAAGTATGATACTCCTGCTTAGCACCAAACAATCCATACCAGAGCAATGCTCCTCCCTACTTAAACATTTATTCAAAATCACCATAGGGAGACATGTTCTCCTCTCCCTAGGATGTTCACTCAACCACATGGATTTCCTTATGTCCCTACAAATACATATGCTATGCCATATCAACAACCCATTCCACCTCCACCCCCTCAACAGGCACCATCGATGGTGAAACCTATGTGGTAGGGACTTACTCAGAATATTTAAAAGAGCCTCTAGATTTCACCATACGAAGTGTCATGCTTCCAAGACCTCTTCCCGATTTTCCCAAATACAAAGGGGAGGGAGATCCAAATGCACATATCAAGGCCTATGCCATGACCATTCGAGAATTACTCCCTTGGGATGTGGTTGTTGCTAAGATATTCCCTAAAACCTTAGAGGGTATTGCCCTTGATTGGTATTATAGAATACCTGAAGCCTCGATACACTCATTCAAACAACTTGTGTCAGAGTTTATCAAAGCTTTTGATATGAACAAATTGTTAAGAACAAGAATCAAGGGAATTCTTACATATTAAACAAGAGCATAATGAATCTGCTGCTCATTTTATTCAAAGATGGCGTACAATCCTCTACTCATCAGCAAGTGCTCCAAACATGGATCAGATGGAACTATGTGACTTATTCCTTCATTCTCTCAATAGAGAGATAAAGGAAGAAGTCCAAAAGTTCCCACTAAGGACTTATGATGAAGTACTCGAGAGTGCTCTCCAAATCAAGATCAAGCGGCAATAGATAGTGGTCATAAGACATATGGAACAAACGGGAAATTAATCACTCCCAATCAAAACACTATGACCTATCCTAATGTTGGGAATACCAATCAAGGACCCAAGATCCTTAACAAAAACCGTGGGTTACAACAGATGGAGTAATAGACTAGGTTAAAAGGGAAAACATCGTAAACATTTCACCACCCATTAACAATCAATGAAATAACAACTTTACTCCAACAATCAACACGGTGGATTTTAATCATCCATCATGACAACAACAACAACAAAAACAATGGAAAATCCAGACACAAGGTCCAAATCAAAACCCAACTGGATATCAAAATCAAAACCAAAGGCAACAAAGCCTCAAAATTTTAACTCTAACAACCAGCAACCTAATCAGGGTTTTGGACCACAACAGGTTTCAAATCAACAACCTCGAAACTATAATCCCAACTTGTATTGTGGTTTCCACAAGATTCAAGGCCATGATACTAGGACTTTCGTGACTACAATAAATTCATGCAACATTTTCCAGAAGACCAAAGACAACTCTTTATAGATATGTTTTTAGAAATTTCATTACCCACGCCAAACACTTACACAGGGGTAGTTTCCCTCAAAATGCACCCTCAAGATTTTTAATGATCCACTCCCAAATCACTCTAACAATAATAGGTTAGATCCAAATGGGACAAACAAGGGTGTTATGATAGGAAATAATGATCATGAAGCCTCAACTTCATTAAATCCACCGGTCGCACCCCAATTAGGAACTCGACCACAAACCAAGATAGTTGGTCTAGTAGAGTTAGATACTGAGCTACATAGAAACCATAACAAGAACATGAGATTATTCTTCTCAACCAGTTCCAAACTATCCATTAGAACCAGACAACATTCAACAAACATTGGTAAAACCCATAGGTGCACTTATGATCTAATTAATGACCTAACAAAGACCTTCTCTCACATTTCCTTCTTGGATTTGTTGAAGAACTCTCCCGCATAGGGCTACTCTCTTAGAAGCATTAGGTCTTGGTCATCTAATTAACATCACTCCTCCTCCTAAAATGTAAGTAAACCATGTAGACTTTGATGTCTACCCTCAGGGGGAAGGGATAGGGATACTGAGTTTATATTTGATATAAGCAAAATGCCAATAGATGCTGAAATTACATGTAGAGGTGACCCAACCTTACATTTACAAGGTATGGGTTTACAATAATTATGTTAAATGTGCAATGATTGATGATGGGGAAGTAGTTAACATAGTCCCCTTCACTTTTCTTCAAAAGCTAGGATATGGAGAAACAAATTGTTCCACAACACGAAATACGCTAAGAGGTTATGATAGCCTCAAGGCCACTTCAATTGGGACCATAGTTTTACCAGTCACCTTAGGACCCAAGATAGTCCTCACCAAATTTTATATTATAGATCGGGAAACCAACTATAATATGATCCTCGTCGACCATGGATACATCGCATGAAGGCAATCCCTTCCACATTATTCCAGGAAATAATATTTTTGCACCTAGGGAAAATATTTGTGGCACAAGGTGACCCAAAACCATTCGATATACACCTAGCAGATTTGAAGAAAAGACCAGGCATTCACTCTAAGTTTGAACTCCCAATGAATCAACTTAACAAACCAATCAATTCAAAACCAGAAGAAAAATTGATACCTACAACAAAATTAGAAATTACGAATCTAGTCGAAGGCATTCCAACACTCAAAAATGAGACTAACATCATAGAAATGGTATCATTAGGGACTACCACAAAAATTTTCGAGTTACTAGAAAAAGATTTACCTATTCTCCTACCATTTGATTCCATGGGTATGGGATACACCCTAGGAATTGGTTCCCTTCCATCAAATAAAGTTTGTATGGTAGAAGTAATCGAGGCAGAAGAAACAGATGTGAGGAATGTCCCAACATCCATTTTTCCAAGAAAATATTGGACTCTCCACTTTGATGGAGCTAGATGTCATTTTGGAGTTAGGGCAGGTGTGATCTTTACTTCTCCCGAGGGAAAGATCCTACCTTTTTCCTTTAAGTTAAACTTTGAATGTACAAACAATGGGCTGAGTATGAAGCCCTCCTCCTTGGCCTCATCATAGCTAAAAGGATGGGTGTTGATAACATTAGAGTGCTAGGAGACTCGTAAACTAGTCTGCAAACCAAGTCTCTAAGGTATATGAGACTAGAGTTGAACACTTACAACTCTATAAAAATGATGGTATTAGATCTAACCAAAGGATTCAACTTCATATCAATCAAAGCAATCCCACAAGAACAAAACCTTCTCACTAGAATTCAATAGCAACCTCAGCTTCCCATTTCACTCCAAGTAGTGAGTTGGAAAATACAAGTTTCATGGTATCACTTCGTATTGAACCATTGGTGCGTAAAATACCAACAAACCCACTCTTGACACATATAGAAGCTGAGAATGAGTTTTCTATCCTAGATCACTTTGAAAATGATAGAGTCACTCTTGAATATCTAAACACCTATGTGGAGCTACATCTCACTCATCACATAGTGGATTTTTCCCTAATCCCACATTCCTCTTCCTATTTTGGAAATCCCATGATAGAATCTCCCCCAAAAGGATCTCGATATCTATGAGGTAGAGAATGGAGAAATTTTGGAACTACCTCCAGCCCCACCTGAATTTGAAGAAGGAAACACTTCCTTAATCGAAGAAACAATTGACATAAATATTGGAATGGAGGAAGAACCAAAGATTTTGAAGTTAGGATCCTCGTTAACTCTAGAGGAGATAGAAATACATACTCAGATCCTCAAGGAACATCAAAAGGATTTCACATTTAATTACAAAGAAATGACGGGAATTGCACCACATATCATGGTACATAATCTTGTCACCAAACCAGATGCAAAGCCAATTAAACAAAAGTTGAGACCAATGAAACCAAAAGTGGCTCTCATGGTGAAAGAAGAAGTAATGAAACTTCTCCAGGTGGGATTCATCAAACCAGTTGACTATTCACAATGGGTATCTAATATCGTCCATGTTCTAAAAAAGAATGGGAAGATACACATTTGCATAGACTTTTGGGACATTAATAAAGCTTTCCCCAAAGATGACTTCCCATTACCATCCATTCGACGTTATTGTTGATGCAACAACTATGGATTTGAGCTGTTATCCCTCATGGATGGGTTCTTAGGGTATAATCAGATTAAAATATCTGAGGAAGATCAAGCCAAGACCACGTTTATAACTCCTTGGGGAACTTATTGTTACATGTCATGCCATTCGGTCTTAAGAATGTTGGCACTACATACCAATGGGAAATGACATACATATTTCATGACCTTATTCATAAAATTGTGGAATCCTATGTGGATGACTTGTTGGCCAAGGCCAAGAAGCATTGTGATCACCTAGAGAGTACTCATATCATTCTCTCACGATTGATCGAATATGGCGTCACATTGAACCTAGAGAAATGCATATTTGGTGTGACAGGAGGAAAGATTTTGGGTTACATTATATCCTCACGAGGGATTGATGTTGATCCAGCCAAAATTTGGGTTGTTCTTGAAATGATTCCACCATCAGACAAGTCTAGTATTAGATCATTTCTTGGGAAACTCGGTGTAATTGAAGGTTCATTCTAGACTTAAGTTTTGTTGTTCATCCAATCAACAATTTATTAAAAAATATTATAACATGATGATGGAAACAAAAGAATGCAATGAGGCCTTCAAAGTAGTTAAATGCTTCTTGTTGTCTCCTCCCACGCTAATGCCTCCTAGACTAGATCATCCTTTGATCCTTGTATTCATGGGCTATTGATGTCTACTAGCCTGCATGTTGGCTCAAGAAGATAATGATAAATGAGAACATGCAGTCTATTTCATTAGTCAGATGTTGCTTGATTATGAAACATGTTATACATAGGCAGAAAGAGAATGCCTTGCCATAGTCTTCTGCAAACAAAATGTTTAAGACATTACATGTTAAATCAAGAAACAAGGGTCATCATAAAGACAGATCATTTAATGACAATTCTCACGAAAGGGTATTTATCTAAAAAGACTAAATTTCATAACCTTAATGGGTGATCTCTTTGAATTAACATGTATTTATAATAATTTTAAATATTAAAGGACAAATCAAGATTAGGAAGTCAAAATCCATTAGGATGGAGGTGTTTCATCTTCTAGACTTCGATGAATGCATATATTTTGTCGAAATTTTTAGAACCCCCTATCTTTAGATGCCCTTGGTACATGACATCACAATTTTATCATGGAAACGTACCCAAGAAGGGCTACATTGCAACAAAAAAAGTTTGTTGAATTTTGTTGCTAAATCACATTTTAGAATAGCATCTATCATAAAGCTTTTTGATGGAATTCCTTTTTATTTGTGGACTAAAAAAGAAAAAGTTGGAATCCCATGTGGATATGTGGAGGTTGGCCATCAAACTAGCCATTCAAAAATGATCTGGAATCATTCATTCATGTCAAACTTTTCAAGACCAATGGTCCCCATTGAGTTTTAAGATGCCCCATCAAATGGGAAATTGATTTTTTACCTAGTATGCGCAAAGGAGCCATTCACCTGGGTGACAAGAGAGATTTCCTTTTTTATCACATGGGGCCTAGATTGATAGAGGAAAGGTTTCCCTCATCAACAAATGGTCTTTATAATCATGGCCACACTATTTTTAAATGGATCAGAGGTACCTTAGATCCTTTTTGTAACTATATAGAGAGATTTGAAAATTGATCTTAAGTGTGGTTTGAAGTATCCAACAAAGGTTATGGTATGGCTCAAAGAATCATCCAGAATTAAGATCCCATAGTTGCAATTTTGGTAGGTGGAATATCATCCTCAAAACTATTTGCCCTACTTGCTTAAAAAAAAATTGGCCAGAAACCATGTATATCTCCTTAAATTTGGACACTGCAACAGATAATGCCTTATCACCAAATTCCGGAAATGATAGAATCCACGTTTCATGGTGATTCTATATCTATTTTATTCATAATGAGATGTCATGGCTTAATCGAAACACTGATGATGCGCAAGAACGTCAATCTATTTCTTTAATAATCTCTTGCCAGGATTATGAAAAATTATGGGCATAAGAACGACAACATGAATGTGCCACCCTTTCATGGTAGGAAAAATGTTTAAGACATTACCTCCCATGTTAAATCAAGAAACAAGGGTCATTGAAAAGACTATCATTTAGTGACATTCTCTATTTGGCAAGGTATCCATGTTTATCTAAAAAGCTTTGGATGTTTCATAACCTTAATGGGTGAATTGAATTAACATTTGTAAACCAAAAATGTGAACAATTAAGGGCAAATCATTCACCAATGTTAGTTTTGAATCACATTAGATGAGGTGATATGTAGATCTATACTTTCGATGACTATCATAAGGATTACTTTGACTAGAAAACCAGAACCCCTATCTCTACATGCCCTTGGTGTAATGACATCAGCCCAATTTTATCATGGACCATACGAAATGGAAAGGTGCCACATCACAAAAAGAAGGCGAGGCAAGGCATTATCACATTTTAGAAAAGCTCCATGTTATGCAAACATCAAACATTCATATGTTATTTAGAACAAGTGCTCTATCATAAAGCCTTCGATGGAATGCTTATAAGATGCATTGACATGAAGAATCCAAAAAGATTCTACGATTCGAATCCCTTAATGGGATGGGAATGGAAATTTTGGTGGTCACCATTACTCACAAAAATACATCGATGGCTATTTATGGCCCACTTAGAACATGACACATTAGAATTTGTGCACAAGTGCCATAAATGCCAAGAATTCTCCCACGAGATTCACATGCCAGACAAGCTCTGCAACCAATTACAACCCCATGGCCCTTTTCCACATGGGGCCTAGATTTGATAGGGAAATTATCTCCCTCATCAACAAGATGGCCATAAATTTATAATCATGGCCACAAAATATTTTACCAAATGGGTAGAGGCCATGCCTCTCACCACCGTACTAAGTTCTGTAATCACTAAGTTCATTTTGAATCAAATCATTTGTAGGTATGGTGTCCCGCAAGTCATTATCTCAGATAATGGCACATCCTTTAAGAATGATGAGGTCCATGAGTTATGTAGTAAATTCAAGATAAACCATCATACGGCCTCTCTTTACTACCCTCAAGCCAATGGACAAGTTGAAGCCACAAACAAAACATTAAAATTTATTCTCCTCAAAATAGTTAAGGAGAACAAATGGGATTGGCATTTAAAATTATACCCAACCTTGTGGGCCCATCGAACCTCAATAAGAACACCAACAGGGGAACCCTTTCTCATTAGTATTTGGGGTAGAAGTAGTTCTCCCGCTTGAGGTTGAAATACCCAGTCTCCGCATCTCATTACAAGGGATTTTGGGAGAAGAAGCCTATAGAGAGGCATGCCTCTCTCAACTAGAAAGCCTTGATGAGGCTAGGATAAATGTCAAACAATGACACAGAGCCTATGCTTGACCGGATGTGCGGTAATATAACAAAAAGGTCTACGAAGTGAGAAATATATGAGGGAGATCTAGTTCTAAGACTAGACAACCGGATTGATAAGAAAAACCAGATGAAGGAAGGAAATTTTGGCCCAAGTGGTTGGGCCCATATCAAGTCATGAAAGACTATGGAAATGGTGCATATCTCTTGTGTACACTAGAAGGTGAGGAATTCAATGAAACTATCAATTCCTTGCATCTTAAATGGTTTTACGCATAGGTCATCAACATCACCATTTGTATATTATATCTACCTACATTGACATTAGTCACTTAGTTGTTTCATTTTGTTCACTCGTTTCATAAATTTTGTGGTCAAGGAACTTATTCTTAAGCAATTCATTATAAGCTTATGAAAATATTGGCAAAATCATTCAAATCATATCTCTTCAATTTTCATAATATCATCAAATAGTTTCAAAATCATTTCATCAATTAATAGACAAAGTCTTGACAAAAACCATACCAAGGCCTGCATACTTGGTCATACTCATTCTTTTCTACTTGGTTAAGTTGTTCTTACCTATGGTCTATTCTAGAAGCTTCTTGGTGTCACATCTATCCTTCTTACATCTCTTTGAAACAAGGATACTCCAAAATCACAAATTAGAAATGTCAAATTAAATAAAAATACTAAACAAAATAGAATATTTTATTTTTACACACTTCTTTGCCCCACCAACCTTCGGTGATGAGCCCACATCTCTTACTAGTGATGCGAGGTTGAGAAAGGAAAGAAGTGCCCTTACTCACCTATGTCCTACCTTTGGTGATGAGCCCATGCTTCTCACTAGTAGCATGAGACAGGGGTGTAGGGGTCCATTCACGTAAATTAGTGAATATTAATATTTTAAAGCAAAGTATGTTAAGTGAAATTAAGTATCCAAATTCCAAAGAGATTAAATCCTTAAAACCAGATTTTGTCAACCAAATTTCCATCCATGGATCTAAGTCTAGATAAACTGGAAAGTAAGTTGCATTCTGAACTATGTAGTAGTTTTGAGTAAGAGTAAGTACGCAAGGTCTAAATTTGATTTTGTCAAAACCTTGTCTTTCTCTCATCATTTTCATTCATTCAAACTCATACAATTTGTGCCCTTCCCAACTCTTGGTGTTGAGCCCTCACATCTTACTAGTTGTGTGGAGTTAGGAGTGGGGAAAGTTCATCTCATTATCACTATATATTCATCACATTTTTCCAAAACAAGAAGAAGAAATGAACATTGCCCAAAGAAGCCAAAAGTTCAAGTACTACAATATGTTTACATCATCACATATCAGCATTACAAAAACAAATAAAAGAGAAACATTATGTTCAACATTTGTTATCACTTGTCATCCATTGCATACATTCTGAAAAGCATATAAAAACAAAGATTCTAAAACATCTAGTGTACACATGGGAAACAAATCACAAAATTCTAGATACAAGAAGATCTAGATCCAAAAATATATATATATATATATATATATATATATATATATATATATATAAATCATGTTTTATATACAATGCCATCATGCACTAGGCATGGTCAAAATGCTCAATGAGCCGAAAAATACAAAAACACTCATATAAACATCCGACAAAAATCACTACAAAAAGACACCATGATCTCTCAATCCCTGGGATCCCTCAGAGGGTGCACAACCGTGCATCTAGGACTCCTGCTATGATGATGCTCTGAATGAACTAAGGGCTCACGATCATGGCTAGTAGTTGTGGTCTCACTGTGAGAATGGCTCCTCCTCATCAAGTGCTCAATAGTCCTATATCCATCCTAGCTCAAGACTGAAGAGAGGTCACTAACTTTTCCACCTTCTAGATAGGGGCAAACACATTAGTATGTCACCAACTGCTGAAGGCTCTCCAACATCCATAGTAAGCTCGGCTCGAGTACTCTCCTAAGGGGAGCAATAGGGTGTCGCACACACTCGGTGAATCAAGTCTCGCCATCCCTCAACAGTCACTACAAATAAAAAAGAGAAATAACAAGTTAGAAAATCACCAAAAATAAAGTCAAAAACAAACAAAACAACAAAAAGAGAAATATCAACTAAACATTTCTAGCTAAAAAAAATTGAGAAAAGAGTAGTAACTCACTCGGATCTCAGGCATCTAGGTGGGATCTCTAGGATCTGCTACTACTACGACGCCTGCGTGGACTATGGAACCTCCCCAAATCTAGAAAGAAGTGACATCCTACCATGGACTCATCATCTCCCCTAAGTCCTGAGAAGGAAACTCCTCTGAGATTAGGTCACCTTCTCTGCACTCTCCTCCACCCTCTCGACCCTCAAGATATCTTGAGTGTCATGCCACTTAATCACTCATCCTCCTCCTTGTCCCGTCCCACCTCTAATCTCATCCCCCCATTGTCTCCTCCTCTGTCTCCTCTCTAGTGAACTCCTCAGAGTTTGAGTCCACATCAATGGGCTCATCTCCCTCTCCACTATGAGCAGGAGCAGCCCCGATCATAAGTAAGGGTGCTCGAGGAGCACCAGCTAGCCCCTCGAGCATGAACCACCCCTACCTAGCTATAATGGGAACTCCAGGAGTAACCATGGTCCAACCTCGGCCTCTAGGACCTCCCCTGGCCTCACAAATAGACCTGTATACTAGCCCCACTGGAGGAAACATATCAATGTAGGGGAGGCCAAAACTATTGAGGTACTATCAAAGGGGTGGGTCTCCAACTTCCTATCCTATCTATAGCTGACTGTAGTATATAGGTGATCAATGTGTATGTGTCTCCTCTCCCCATAACCCTACCATGGCCTGATAAGGAGTGGCCTCCATGTCTGTAATAGTTAGAGAAGCCACTAGCTGGTGTGGCATCCTAAGTATAGTCATCCCTATCCACCTCGCTGCCCCTGACAACCCCGGGATCCTCTGCCTACACCTCTCCCATAGGGAATGATGCGCTCATACACCCAACTCATAACTAGAGTAGGGTGACTCAATGACTGCCCCTGTAATCTGACCACCCTATATAAATCATGGTAGGTGGTCCCAAGAATGTCTACTCCCCAAGTGTAAACATGGCCATGGGCCTCAATCTATGTAATAATGGGAGCCCAACAGTATAAGAGAGTATCCCCTCCCTTGTCCCAATCAACCGTGAGGCCAAGATACCCATAATAGCCTTCTAGGATCACAGGGATAGGAGAAGCAACAATGGAATGGACCTTCACCCCCTTCTTCGAGCCCATGGAGACAACAACATCTCCCATGTAGGTAGCCCACTGAACCATCTGAGACCTAGATACTGCTGTCTTAAGAGACAACCGCCTCCCAAGAATCGGAACCCCCAGTATGTGATAGACATCCTCAGGGTGATAGTCCACTCACCCCTAACACTGGAAACTGGAAGGTATTCCGTCTGCATCCCAATATGAAAATAAGTCACACAATATGTGACTAGTAGGTGCATAACATGAGGAACCTGTGTGATCCTCCAAATACCAGCCCTCTGCAGAGTGTCTCGCTCTCTTCTGGGTCAGTGCCTCTAACACTACTGGGAGCCAATCACACTCCCTCTCTCTACTCCATCTGATATACTCCTCCTTCTTCGCATCCACCCAAAACAGAGAAAAAGAGTAAGTTAGTAACATAATCCAACTGGAAAATCATCAAGAACATATAAAAATGTCAAAAATGTAAAAACAATTAAAAATACATCTTTTTTTCATTTTGTTCGAAACCATCCGCCTTGTGCAGTGTAGAGGAGGTTTTCCATAACCACCACCTTCTAAGGTGGTGGTCTTGTAACCACCACCACCATAAGGTGGTGGTCCTGTGAACCGCACCATATCATAGGTGGCGGTCCATTCCCAAATGGTGGATCCCGAATGCCCCAAAGCCCTAAAAACACTTAAAAAAAAAAATACACCATTTTAACAAAATAAAGACCTACCCTATGGGCCCCCTAGAGACTCATTTAAACTAACATTTTCAAAAATAATCCCCCAAGACAAATTTTTCAACATTTCTATATTTTAGGTTTAAAAATGATAAATTGAGAAGAACTAACCTGAGACTTTGTGGGTTGATGTCTTCTCTCGGAGGCATGATCACGATCTCGCAACGAATGTTTTGACTGTACTCTCGTTAAAAATGGTTACCATGGGTCCCAAAGCTCAAAAACCACCAAATCAACACACGCAAATGAATAGGAAAATGAGCTCATTATATATATATATATATATATATATATATATAATATTCTAATCTTGTTTTGAGTGTTTTTACGTAGAGTTGGAGCACCGATGGAGGTAAGTTCTTATCCTCATGCACAAATGGTAAGTCCTCATTTCATTTTAATTTAGTATTTATTTTTGATTTATTTTATCTATCTACACTTGAGTCCCTTTTTCATTTTGTAGATAGCGGGAATTTGGATGGTGACATTTCACACACGGGCATGTCAGGTATAGCTTCTAACTCCCCATTTTGGGACCGCCATACTCGGACCCACCATTTTATGCCTCTTCATGGCTAAAATGCTTCTCCAAGGGGGCAATATGTACGTACCCAAAATGTAGGTATTATAGTTGGAAAGAGGTTACAGAAACCCCAATGATGATTCAGATCTCTTGCAAGGTGTTTGGAATCTAGAAAAATCTTGCCAAGTATACATTTGCATCCCTAAAAGCCGTTGTCTACCTTTTGCATGTTTTGTTCTAACCTTTGCCCCCTTTTTCCTTGCATTTTGGTCTTTAAGTTTATAGACCGCCACCCTACCTGGGTGGCGGTCCCGTGACCACCACCTAGGATAGGGCGGCGGTCTATAAACCGCCCCCTACGCAGGGTGGCGGTCCTGTGCGCATTTTCAGAATGTTCCAATGATTTCGTCAAATGTAAAAATTCAATTTCACCCACATTTCTCAACCACTCTTGCTTGCATTTATGTTTTGGCCACCTGGTAAATAGTGATTTCTCTTTGTTTATATTAGAAGAGTTCAATTCAAACTTACCCTCTGGTAAATCCAAATGCTATAAATACCCATCTTGTTTACAAGCAAATGGCCCCTCTCCTCTCTATGAATTATTATTCAGTGTGTTTTGAAGTTCTTCCATAAGTTTCAATAGGTTTATATTTTGCATGAATTCTCAGCCTCTCCTTTCTGCTTTAGAGATCATTTGATCTTCACACTTTCATTTTGCTCCATTTCTATCCTACACAATCAACTTAGCATAAGATAGTTTTAGTTCTAGATTAGAGTTCATTTGATAATCTTAGAGTTGCAGGTTGTTGTTTTGTCACAAGAAATAGATCCCAGAATTCTTGGTATATTTACGTTGTATCCCCACAATAAATCCTGCTAGGAATCACATAGTCAAGCTCTATTCACTTGCACTATCCCTCTCTTACTTGCATTGTATTTGGTTTATATCCAAAGCTTCCATTGTTTGAGTATCTTCTTCTGCTGACGCTATCACATTCACACTTTTTTGGATTCACGAGAACATGAAGGAATGAAGAGATCACACTGAGGGGACAAGTCACGACACAACTGGATTTACCACTATTCTGTAAAACTCTAGGTTTGAACTATCAAAGTTGTAGTTACAATATATCAAATAGAGTAGCAAATCATTTTATTTTAGTTAAAGCTCACTTTTGATATTTGCAGGAAGTCATGGGGAATGATAGCTTTTATGAGAAAGCTATGATTTATTCCTCACTTCTGAGGTAAGATTGAAGTTCTTTCGATTAAATTAGTTAGTTATTTAAATATTTAGGATAAATTCACAAGTGCACAGGAAAATAGCTATATCAGGCTAACTTGCTTGTTTTAATTTTGTTATTAGATTAATTGTCCATTATCTGAATATATTAGAATAGCTTCTCTTTTAATTTCATTCAAATACGCATCATTGAAAATACAAAAATAAAAGGAATATAAGCATAGTGTAGATATATCTTTCATAGTTAATTTACTCATTTTAGTTAAAGTTGAATTATCTCTTGCATGACAATTATGGGACCCAGAGAGCCAGGGATTACGTATTTGAACCAAGTAGTACCTCATCCAAATCTCTTCACAACATTAATGGATATAGATCAAGGGCTTAGGATTCAGGTCTTTCAAATGACAATAAACCACAAGCAATTAGTGAACAATTGAGACAATTGAATATTGAAGATGACAAAGCATACACATTTTGGTCAAGTCAACCCAACTATAGATTGCCTTGATAGGATATCCGCATGACCATACAAGAACCCAAAAGAGAACAAATATTTGGTTGTGATCCATTAGTTCCACAACCAAATGCAAGAGACCTTCTCATCGACATAGACATAGGGTTACGTATACAAGTTTCCAGAACACCCGTAAGGTATTATGAGAAGATCACACAACTCCTGATATTAAACATAGAAGCTGAAAAGGCTTATGACTATTGGATAGTTGGAAGAAGAGATTGATTCTTCACATGACCATAACAAGTCCACAACAACCACGAACTCATGGTTGTGATCCTAGGTCCCACAACCCAATGGGCCTGCTAAGTTAGTTAAGTATTGACACCATTTTACGAACATTGGTATTTAGATCCTCACCACTCCCGCTAGATATCATAACACAATTTTTCATATTAAACATAGAAGCCAATCAAGCTAACATTTTCTGGGCTAGACCAAAAAACCACCCATAGTTTATTATAAATCCACTACACCTCTCACTACCATTTTCCATGACCTTGTTTGAAATATACATGAAGCACCTATATGTCACTTTCCATGTATCCAACAACCAATAATAGATAGGATCTCGATAGAGTTCGACATTGATTGGAGCCTCGAGAGTAGCTATTATATCTGAACGATCCATTACACCAATTTAGGTTAGGAGAGCTTTCTTTTCCTTAGATTCACATATCCCATTATTGCATGTTGAGGATATAAGATTTCCCAACTAGTTTGTCTATATCCACATATATTCCATTTCCATCCACATATATTGGGTACGAAAAAGGGCTCCATTCTCATTCCACACCACTCCCACTAGATATCATAACGTAATTTTCCATATTAAACATAAGCCAATCAATCCAACATTTTTGGGCTAGACCAGAAAACCACCCATATTTTATTATAAATCCAAGACACCTCTCACCACCACTTTCCATGACCTTGTCTAGAAATATACACGAAGCACCTACATGTAAATTTCCACTTATTCAACAGCCAATAGATAGGATCTCGGTAAAGCTCGACATTTACTAGAGCCTCTCGAGAAACTATTATATCCGAACGATCCATTACACCAATTCGGGTTAGGAGATCCTTCTTTGCCTTAGATTCACTGATTTCATTATTACGTGTTGAGGATATAAGATTTCCCAACTAGTTTGTCCGTATACACATATATTCCATTTCCACCTACTGTCTCAAAGCATGATCCCTGGGAGGTCACGTATGAAGAAGGGCTACTTGTAGATTCCCATACTCGCATGTCACTTTTCTATCGTACAAAGCTTCAAGCGGGTTTCTCTGTCCACTTATCATCTCAGAGAAGGATCCACCACGCCAAAACATGCTGAAACTATCCATGGTTGTTGGGTTTTGTAGGCCACCTTTATCAAACCAAATAATATATTATATTCACAAGTTAATCCAAAATGGCATAAGCCAAAACATAAAATCTACCACATAGGATTTTGTGTTTGCTTTTCTCGCTTGATCGTGTTTTGATGTGTGATTTTGTTTTATCCATTCTTCTTTCCCTTCACACTCCATAATCATAGTTGGTGTATTCTAACTCTTTCTGAGTGTGTTAGGGTCAATCATTGCCATACTTAGTTTCTGGGTTGGTCTTTTACTTGATCTAAACCACTAATATCATTTTCCCACACATTTTCACAAATTTCACAAGAATAATTGGCATCATCCAATGACTACCATTAGTTCCTCGGTGACCATTATAAGTTTACCGACCACTATCAGTTTACTATTGTTTTGGTCATTTTAATCAAAGTAGCATTCACCACATTGTTGTTCTTTCGAGATTTCCAATTACCTCACCGTATCTCCGAAATAAATGTCGAGTCCAGATTTGCTCCATTTTCATCATTTGTTGCCAAATTTACAAGTCCTTTTATTTTCCACAGTGACCAATATCGGTCCTCCGATCGACATCAATTACTCTCTATCACCAACACCGCTTACTCAATCATCGGTCTCGTGTTTTAATATTTCAATTAAAACAATGATTAGTTTTCACCTTCTGGAACCATTTCCTCCATTCCTTCTATACTCTTGTGCCATCTATGGAGCTCAAATTACCAAGTCTAATATTAGCCATATTGTTTTGACTCGTATCCAAAGCAACACCCTTGTGTTCCATGCTAGCCTTCGACGCTCCTGCCTAGCCCATCACCGCCTTCCATTCTATCACATATGGATCCTAATCAGCCTATTACCATTAGTACCAATGATGAGGAGTTTGTAAGACTCCTTGATAAAAACCCCACTACTTTACAGTATTATTTAGCCCATTCATCCACTTGGGATTCATCAGGGGTAGATTGTATATGACATGCTTGTGTCGATTCATCCTACCCTCGCACCCACTTCTGCATTAGCTAATACTAGCTCGGCCTTACCCTCTTCTACTTTACCACCGTGGTGTCCTAGCTTGACCTACATCATTGATATTTGCTACACCTATGACATTTGTCGTGCCTTTTATGTCATTTTCCCCTATGATATCAACCATGCCTTTATTAACCACCTTGAGTGTAGGTCTATCTACATCTCGCCACCTCTCATATACCTATTGCATCTCAGCCACCCATGGTGTCGAAACCCATACTCCCTTCCAAAACATTATCCTCTCCATCCATGCAGTCTCTTCCTCTGATTTCTATGAGAGTTGTTACGTCCACTCCACCTACCTACACTTATCACCAACAACCCCTATTTCATCTATCGCTTATTCGAATACTTGCTACCTACATCTATTTCATCCTACATCCCTCCCTCACAATTTTTTGTACTTAGAACCACCACATATGGGATTATGCCCATGTTTTACCCACCTCATCTACCCCCTTATACTTTGTAGGGTGCCTAATCATCACAACCTACCAATGATCTTATCAAAATGATGATGGAAAAGATGCAGACATTAGAAGCATGTCTCTAGCTCACATATCTTTCTAACATACGATGAGATTTGTAATGAGCCCTTTGTTCACCCATCCATTCCAATTCATTCATACCATATGCATTGGTAAATGCCTAAATTCAACTAATTTAACAACAAAGAAGATCCACAACAACACTTGCAATCTTTTAAACATGTGTGTTATATGATTGCTCATGATGACACTTTGTTCTTGCAAACATTCCTAATGTCCTTGACAAGACCTGATTTGAATTGGAATAGTCATTCATCAAAGTAGCTCAAGATTTCCTAGACCAATTCTCTATCAACATTGTCAAAAAGGTCACCATGACCGACTTGTACATGACATGTCAATACGAAGATGAATCTATTGTAGCCTTTTTCGCTCGTTGGTAGAGCCTGATCAACCAACTCACATTCAAACTAACTCAAACCAAGTTAATAGAGTTGTTCACCAAGGATTGTGCTAGACACATCTTGCCAACTCTCCTAGTTCAAACCTTCCACATGATTTTCGAGGCGTTCACTATGGCTTGAAAACTTGAAATTGTGCCATTGAAGAGAACAAGATAAAATTGTGTAACAAGAAAATTACGTTTAAATAAAATGATACCTCTTCTTCTTCCAAACCAAAAATAATTACTCTAAAGCAAAAGGATATACCAACGCGGTAGTTTTGAAATCCAGCCCATCTCACCCATTCAATCAATCAAAACCTTCTTCCAATCTTTCTCCTATTCAAGATTTTCAGTTCAAGTGGGAGAAACGAAAATATACTCCCATAAGAGAACCCTACTCTTCAATTTTAGAAAAACTTCTAAAATTCGGAGCAATCACTCTTCCACCCATAAAACCACATACTAGTTTTTATCCCTCTCATCCTATGCCTACATGGTACAAATAAAATGATTACTACAACTATCATCACATTAAAGGTCATAACAACGGTAATTGTATAACTTTCAAAAATATTGTCCAAGAAATGTTAGATAATGGATATCTCATCTTGGATAACCCTAACACACCAGCTAATCATAACCTTCACATCTTCAAGAATTCATTCCCAAATCACACCTCGTCATCTAACCAAACCGGTGAAACCTCAACCAATGAAAGTAACGTTCAGTGAGGTTCATGTTATTTTGACATCATACCGATCTTCCTCGGTTTCCTACTTCATTTATCGAGGAGATTTTTGCATGATCTCTGTCATCCATGGATGGATTTGTTTCATCTACTTCTTTACCCACAAAGGAGTCTCCCTCATCTACTCCTTCACCCATGGCCTCATCCACCATATCGCCGATGTAGTTTCCGCACTCACCTCTCAACAGGATGAACAACCCACAATACTTACTCTTCTACCCAGGAGATTCATGCTTACCTTCCTCTTTTCCAAAAGATGAACCTACCTCATCCTAATTGTCATCTCCCCTACCCATAGGGGATCCATTAGCAGCATCCCTTCCTATTAGTGATAATTCTCCATTGGATTTCAAGGATCCTATTAATTTTCTCTTGGCTCTTTTACCCACAGAGTCTAAAGCCAACCAAATTCATCTCTCACAAACATTATTTACATGGATTACTACCAAATAAACATCATCCCCCTTATAGCGGTGCCATTTTCATGTTTAGCCGACCGCTTGGATTATGTTGACAATTCCATACTTTGGGATTCCTTGGCTTCCTTTCTCAACTCGGATGTAAATTTTATCTCTGCTGATACTTCCATGATCTATCCAAAGGTGTTTCAAATAACCAAACCCACCATGCCCATGCCAGTTGTAGTGACCCCTTCTTCATCACCCTCACCCACACCTAAACCTTTACCATCAAATGAAAATTTTCCTATGCCTAAAACCTTACCTGCACCTATATCTTCCTCCGCATCTAGACCCATTGCCACATTGGGAGTCATGCGACATCAAGCCTAGTCCATCCTCCTGTCAAACTGGATTTAGCCACATCCTCACAAGCCATCGCAAAGACTATTCCCCCACCTAAGAGGAAGACCCAACCTCTTAGGCCGCACACACCGACTTCACTGCTACCCCTCTATCACCTTCACCACTTCCATCTATCTTAGGTCCCCACCCATCAACCTTGGCCAAACAACCTCCTACCTAGAGTAAACCAAAAGCACAATAATGTACCTCATCACAATCCTCTATTATACCCAAATTACCTACACAACTTACATCTTCACCATCACCTACATCCTTTCTACCACCTATACCTACACCACTTCCAGTATCCTCATCATTACCTATGTTATTCCCTTCTCTTCAACTAGTACCTTCCACATTGCCTCTTAATACAACCTTCACCACACCTCCATTATCACCTTGGCTAACCCATCCTCTTCCGCCATCTGCCTTCCCTTCTACATCACGCACTTCCTCTTCACCTTTACCTAAGAAGGTGCGATCAAATCCCAAGAACCCACTACCCTCCAAATAGGTAGTTAAACCTACACCACCTCCAACAACTAGTTCACTGCTACATCTTTACCCAAGATGGTGCAATCCAAACCTAAAAGCTGTACTATTACTAAACAAGTGGTCAAACTTAATCAACCTCTAATTCCAGCTCCGGTGGAACCTCTCCCACAAAATTCACCCACACTTTCATCCAGGACCTATACTTACTTCACATTATGATCCATTGGCAGTGGTCTTACGCCAACATCTTAGCTAACCTTTTGAAAACTTCTGTCATTACATTACCACTAGTTAGACCTTACGACCCACTCAAACCTAAACTAGAAGGGTTTAATGACAAAATTTGTGCTTACCATCGTGTCCCGGGGCATGATGTGGAAAACTGTAAGGCTCTTAAAACTATTATTCTCCAACTATGTCCTCTCAAGAAAGCTTTAACAATGATGATCTTTTAGATGAGGACCGTGTTCCATATACACCTATCACCACACATCCTCATCATGTGCCTATTCAACGATCTTCATCTCCCCATCCACAACCCTTCTATCCTCCAACATTTGAGATCAATATGGTCTACATAAGAGAGCTAGCCAAACCTCCGCAAAATGCCAATGTGCTGCATTTTTTCAAAACCAATATATGCCCTCACCATATTTTTTCCCATCCTATCACTACACCTATCATGACTCACTTTCTCCTTTACCATAGATTAATATGGTTCAAATTTCCCTCTGAGCCTAGAAGGACAAAGGAAAGGAGAAAACAACCAGCTCATCTACTACTCTTTTACCCAATATTCCATCTACACCTGCACCAAAAATCACCATCCATGGACCCACATACCCTATTTTTGATGGGGTTTCCCATCATATAATGCTTAAATAGTTACACCAGTCTCCTCTCAAAATGTATTTGTACGACCTTGTTTAAACCTCTGAGTCTCATCGACAGGCCCTCATTGAGGTTCTGTAATCTATTGAGGTTTTACCTAATGATCCTACTCTTGTTACATCCATTATCACTCACCATGTGGCCTCTCTCACCACTTCATCCCCTTCCTTTGCACCTGCTACCACTCATCAAGTATCCTCTTTCTCTATTTCTCTGACAACGAGATTGTACCTCTCCAATCAGATGATCCTAACCCCACCCTATTTATTTCCATATACATTGATAATATACGCATTCGACGTGTTATGATCGATGGTGGTGCTAGTATTAACATTATTTCCTCTCATGCATACAACCAAATGTGCATCCTTGCCAATTGCATGCATAATAACCCAGTTATGTTATGTTCATTCAATGATGTCATGAATTCCACCCTTGGCACCATCATTCTCCACATTTGTGTGGGCCCCCGTACCATTCCTAAATTATTCTATGTCTTAGAGGGGGAATTCTAGTACAACATGTTGCTTGGCCAACCTTGGATCCGCACCATGGGTTGTGTTCCTTCAACCTTACACCATTTTTAAAAATTCAAACATGAAGGACAAAATTATACCATTCCAGCTGATCCTTCACCATTCAAGACCTTTAACATGTTGTATCGACCCAATGATGTCCTTATACCATTTATCATCGCTACCACTTCTTCTTGCCCAACCTCATCCACCAATACTATCACTACATCTTCCACAACTAACTCCTCTATTCCCACTGCTTCCACAACTTCTATAGCTGAACCATCAGCCAACCCATCTACTTCTCAACCAACCAATGCTTCTTCTTCCCAATTTTCTAGTAATTCATCCATTCCAACTACCCACATATAAAATATTGATCCCTTAGAAGGTGTTTTTCAATGCCTCACTTTGAGGAATATCACCTTTATAATATTGACACATTCCGTACTCCTCAAGAGTATGGTAAACTTCACCAACATCCCGATATGATCATCACATAGGTGAGGTTTTCCTATATGGTCCTCCCCACCTTCGCACCAACTTAATGTATGGGGGACTTGATGCTTCTACCTACTCACCCAAGCTACCTTCCCAAACTTGACCATTTTCATCCGACCTTCAATCTCTCACCAACCACCACTTTACCCACACCTTCCTCCATCATTATGCTTGGAAGGGATTTGGATTTGGTTTCTATGAACAAGGCTTCCATACTATCATTCCTTGCACCAATTGTAAGCATAAAGACCACAGTGGTATTGGATTTTATGAACCACCTCCCAAGAAGGCCCGAGTCAAACTCATTGAGGACAATAAACATTCCCCACCTTGTTTGCTAACTTCACCACATTCACCTACATATTCTATGGAACCATCCATTTTTTTTGTGAACACCATTTCCCTGGGACCTCTAACTTATCAACGTGATGGTGAGGCTCCCTCTTCTCTTCCCTTCCTGTATCTTGACATGATCGATGATAATACACCTTCTATTAACATCGTTTAATGTCAGGACGATGAGTCTATTCTCACCTACCTTAGTGCGGAAGATTCTTATATTCATCAGTCATTACCTTCTGAGACATAAACCATGTTAAATAAATCGACCATTGAAATCAACATTCACACTCAGGATGACCACACATTATAAAAATAAGCCAATCTTTAGATGCTACTAAACATGAAGCTTTCACTTCTTTCCTTCGGGATCATAGCAATGCTTTTTCTTGGTCCTATTCTGATATGACCGGTATTGACCCAAACATTGTGGTCCACAATATCGTAACCATTCCTAATGCCAAACCCATGAAACAAAAGCTATGAAAAATGCATCCTCACATTGCCCTTCTTGTCAAAGAAGAACTTCAGTGCCTTCTTTTGGTTTCCTTCATTCTACCCATTGATTATCCCCAATGGATCTCTAACATCATTCCTATCACAAAATTGATAGGGGGACTCCGCATTTACATGGATTTCTATGACCTTAACTTAGCTTTCCCTAAAGATGACTTTCCTCTACCTAGTATTGACCAACTAGTTGATCTCACCACCGGCCATGAGATGCTATCACTCATGGACAGTTTCTCAAGTTATAAACAAATATTACTTTCCCTAGAAGATCAACATAAAACCACCTTCATCACTCCTTGGGGACCTTTTGCTATTGTGTCATGCCCTTTGGCCTTAAAAATGTTGGTGCTACATATTAGCGGGCTATGAATTATATCTTTCATGACATTATGCATCACATATTAGAATATTATCTTAACGATATTCTTACAAAATCCAAACATCGGGTTAAACACCTTACAATCCTTAAGGTTATCTTTGACCATCTCATCAAATACTATGTTCTCCTTCAACCTAAGAAGTGTGTCTTCATTTTTCTCTCTGGAAAGCTCCTTGGTTTTATCATTTCTTTGTGTGGCATTGAAGTTGATCCCACTAAAATCAAGGCTATTCTTAAAATTCCTCCACCTACTAACCTTTGTCAACTTCGTATTTTGCAAGGTAAGTTGCAATCTATTTGTCATTTTATTTCTCAGCTTTCCAACCACTGCCATCCATTTCATCATCTTCTCAAAAAGGACGTCTCCTTCAAATGGGATGATGAATTTCATAAGCCTTCGACACCTTAAAACAATACCTCATCCAACCACCTGTGCTCATTCCCCTAAGGATGACCAACCATTTTACCTTTACATTTATGCTACTAATCATTCCTTGGGTGCCATGCTCGCTCATCGTGACAAGAAACATAGGGAGAAATTGGTTTATTATATAAGTCATACGCTTTTAGACTACAAAACTAGATATACTCATGCCAAAAACTCTACTTAGCCTTAGTTTTTTCGCCACTAAACTTCTCCATTACCTACTCAACCATAAAACCTTTTTTTGTCACCAATATTGACCCCTTACATTACATGTATGCTAAGCCCTACCAACACAAACGTGTTACACATTGGATCATGCTTCTTGCAGACCTAGATCTCGAATTCATCCATAAAAATATATCAAATGACAAATAATTGCTGACCAAATCGTAGATGCACCTCTCTCCAAAACCAATCCTCTAGCTTTGATTTCCCTAATGAATCTATTGCTACCCTTCGACGATACCATTTACCAAATGACCTTATTATTCGATGGTTCCAAATGTCTCGCATGGGGGTGGTGCTAGATTTATCCTCATTCCTCTTAACGGTGAGTCTATGCCACTATCTTTCAAACTAGATTTTGATTTTACTACTAATATCTCGAAAATGAAGCACTCTGGTTAGGTCTTCAAACCTCCACAACCTTAGACGTTAAATCAATTAATATCTTTGGTGACTCTCAACTGGTTGTGAACCAAGTTAATGGTATATACTAGTGTTGTAATGAGATACTTCAAAATTATAAGCATCATGTTGACATAATTTTGACTACCTTTGACCATTATGAACTTTAAACCACCCTGCGTTCCACTAATAAATTTGTAGATACCATGACCTGTCTTGCTTCTCAAATCCCCACTTCACCCTCTAACTCAAAAATATTTATCACCATACAAAGGTTTGAAATCACCTTCTTATCTAATTTGAGACATTAACCTTGTAGGAAACATTAAAATTGACCCATGTGACCTTTGGTATAAGTAGTTTGTTGATTATCTTTCCCTTTCAATTCTACCTCTAGATCTTACTCGCAATGGACAAAAAGCATTTCTCAAAAGTTTCTCTCACTATGTAACCATGGGTGGTATTATCTATAAACCTGGCTTTGACACTATCCTCTTATGATGTCTTACGAGTTCTGAAATTCCCTACACCATCAAGGAAGTTCACGACGAAATTTGTGGGGGTCACTTTAGTGGCTTAGCTATCGTTAAGTGTATCCTTTTCCTGGGCTATTATTGACCAACCCTAAATCGTGATTGTTGTGACTATGTCAAGAATTGTGTGAAGTTTCAATAACAAGCTAATCTTCAACACACCCGTAGTCATGCCTTACAGGTCACACGAGACCTTTGGCCTTTCGCTCGATGGGGTTTGGATATTATCGGAGAGATCAACCCTCATTCTTCCCAATGTCATCAATAGATTATTACCATTCTGAATATTAAATTAAATTTGTGGAAGCCATACCACTTGTTTCTACAAAAGTGAGAAAATATATGAATTCATCAACCATCGCATCATTTTTCCTTTGGTGTCCCTTACCGCCTCAAAGATTGATAACGGTAAAACAATTAAAAAATAAAACCCTACGAAAACTTTGTGATTACTTTGGCATACAACTTAGTGTTTCTTCACCTTATTATCCTCAAACAAATGGACAAGCTCAATTAAACAACAAAACCTTAAAAAAATTCTTATGAAAGTGGTTGACGATACTAGTAAGGATTGGCACATGCACATTCCTTTTGCCTTATGGGATTATCGCACTAGTATTCATACCTCAACTACTGCCACACCTTTCTCTTTGGTCTATGGTACAGAGGTTGTCTTACCTCTCGAAGTCCAAATTCCATCTCTTTGTATATCACTCAAATATATGCTCAATGATGATGATTTTTACCAGGATCATTTAGCATAGCTTGAGTTATTAGAAAACGTTGTCTAAATGCTCTTGATCACCTCCAAATCTACCAAAAACATATCAAACGTTTCTATGATAAATGTGTTCAAGACTCGAACCTTCCAAGTTAATGACCTCATCCTCGAAGGAAAATCAACATGTAAAAAAGTGGAGAAAATTAAACGGGGAAAGTTTTCTCCTAATTATCTTGAACCCTATATCATTACTCAGGGCCTATGGATCGGTGTTTATCATTTGTCTTCACTTGAAGGTAACGCAAACCTGAGCCCCTCATAGCCTTGAATCTTTGACCATTTTATTATTGAATCAAGTCCTAGATCATCTTATGTCTATTGAGCACTTGTCCCTTGAGAACCATTCACCTTTCACTTATTTTAAGGATCAACAACTAAACAAGAATCATGTGATTACTCTTCACCTTTCAGCCCTATCTTCAATATGAGTATCACAACTCTACTCATGGCATGATTCTCATGGATACTTTTTGTCCTTTTCAAGATGGAATCCCATGGTATTTCATCACTCAAAACCTCTCTTTCATGTTGATTTGTGGAGCTCAATTACTTCAAATTAGAATATAATGTAAAACTTTACGGAAAATGCAGTAAATGTCATCGGTTAGGAGGGACCGAAATCGGTCACCCAGACCAACATTAATTAGGAAAGGAGGAACCGACATCGGTTAGGCGAACCAACATCGGTTACCTGTGTGGTAGTGTTTTAATTAACTCTTGGGAATTAGATCTATTTTTAACATTAAAGCATGTCTATTGATTGTAATTACATCGCTAAGTTCCCTAAGTTTATAAATGCATATATAATCATAAAATCTAGGGTTTAGAAGTAGAGAATTAACAAGAATTAAGAATAATTGTGAGTGAGAGAGAAGTTTTGGAGGGGAAACAAAATCTTGAGAGAAAGAAAGTATTGTACATTTGAGAGGTGTGGAAGATTGTAAATATTCAATTGTATATCTTGTTAAAGCTTTGGATAATAGATTGGCTTGTTTCTTAGTGGACATAGCCCACACTAGGTGAACCACATTAAATATGGTGTTGATTTATATATCTTATTTTGTATATTTCTTCTGGTAGAATATCCACTTTTATTTACATGTATGCTTAGATATGATATATTATCTATACAACCTGGTGGGTTAACCCCAACAAGTAGTATCGAGAGATTTGTTTAAGGCTTTTGTGTGTTGCCATATTTACTCACAGAGGGTTTTTTGATTGAGTGGGAG
The DNA here is from genome assembly GCA_018340775.1 of Taxus wallichiana var. yunnanensis. Classification (NCBI taxonomy): domain Eukaryota; kingdom Viridiplantae; phylum Streptophyta; class Pinopsida; order Cupressales; family Taxaceae; genus Taxus; species Taxus wallichiana. Next base: position 60,379,365 of record CM031241.1, read on the forward strand.
CTACATCAATGGTAGAATAAAAAAACAAGGTCGAGAAGTTTGACGGCCAAAATTATCAATTATGGAAGATGCAGATTGAGGATTATTTATATCAAAGAGATTTATATTTATCGTTGGATGAGAATTCTATACCTACGAAGATGACTGATGAAGAATGGAATATTCTTAACATAAAGGATTTGGGATCTATAAGATTGAGCCTGGAAGCATCTGTGGCTTCTAATATTACAGAAGCGGCTTCTATGGTAGGGTTAATGAAATATCTTGCTAATTTATATGAAAAACCTAGTGCTTCAAATAAATTTTATTTGATGAAGAAACTATTTAGTTCTAAGATGCATGAAGGTGGATCTACATCTAGTCATTTGAATGATTTCATATCTATTGTAAATAAGTTAAAATCGGTTGATATACCATTTGATGATGAAGTGAAATAAATTTTATTCTTATGTTCTTTGCTTGATAGTTGGGATAACTTGGTAATGGTTGTTAGTAATACAACATCTGCTAATAATATTTTGAAGTTTGATGATGTGGTTAGTATAATATTGAATGAAGAAATTCATAGAAAGAGTATAGAGGAATCATCATCTGGGAATACTTTGAATGTAGAATGAAGGGGTGGGCAGAAGGAGAGATATGAGAGTAAGAGTAATGTGAAATCAAAGTCAAGGAATAACAGATCTAAATCTAGAAGTAAGGGAATTATTTGTTGGAAATGTGGAAAGAAAGGACATGCAAAGAAAAATTGTTGGTCAAAGGATAAAGAGAACCAACAACCAGAAAAAGGTAAAGAAACAAATCTTGCTGCATCAAAGGTAATGCAAGATGCTCTTATTATTTCTTTATATAATAGAATTTAATCATGGGTTTTAGATTCAAGATCTTCTTTCCATGCAACCCCTAATAAGAGTTATTTTAGAAATTATGTCTAGGGAAATTTTGGGCATGTTTATTTGGGCGGTGATGAACCTTGCATTATAACTGGTAAAGGTGAAGTTCCTCTAAAATTACAGAATGGAAATACATGGGTATTGAAAGATGTGAGGCATGTGTCAAGCCTTAGGAGGAATCTTATTTCTGTAGGGCAACTAGGTGAAGTTGGTTACATGGTTACTTTTACAGGAGACTCTTGGAAATTCACCAAGGGTGATTTTGTTGTGGTAAGAGGTAAGAAGGTAGGAACGTTATATTTATCTACTTGTGTTACTAATTCTTTTTTGCATTATCTACTTTAGATTCAGATGCATGCATGTGGCATAATCGGTTGGGTCATATGAGTCAAAAAGGAATGTAGATCTTAAAGGCTAAGGGTAAGTTATTAGATTTGAAAGATTTAGATCTTGATTTCTGTGAGCATTGTATCTTTAGAAAGCAAAAGAGAGTGATATTTCTCAAGTTTGGGGCAGCTAAGAAGGAGCATAAATTGGAGCTTGTACACTCGGATGTGTTGGAACTAGCTCGGGTAGCTTCTCATGGAGGATACCAAAGATTATGTTACTTTCATTGATAATGCTACAAGAAAGGTATGGGTTTATTGTATTAAACGTAAATATGATGTTTTTGAACTTTTAACTTATGGAAATCTCTTGTTGAGAATGAATCAAATTCTAAGTTAAAGTGCCTTAGATCTAAAAATGGTGGTGAATATTGTAGTAAGGATTTCAATGATTATTGTTCAGTGAATGGGATATGTAGAGAAAGAATGGTTCCAAGAACACCACATGAGAATGGTGTTGTAGAGAGAATGAACATGAAAATCATGGAACGTGCTAGAAGTATGAGGATACATTCTGGATTGCCCTTACATTTTTGGGGGGCGAAGAAGTCGATATAATGGTTTATTTGATTAACCATGGGCCTTCAAGTTCACTAGATGGAGGAATACTAGAGGAATCTTGGACCGGAAAAGAGGTAGATATTTCTTTTCATAATTTTTTTGGTTCAAGATTTTATGCATGTTGATAAGGAAAATAGGAAAATGTTGGATGTAAAATCCAAGAGATGAACTTTCATTGGTTATGGATCTAGTGATTTCGATTCTATTTTTGGATTTAGATAATTCTAAAATTATTAGAGTCGTGATGTTGAATGGAATTAAAAGAGAATATATAGGGATCAAATTTTGGTAGCCAAGAATGAACCGGTTGAGAAGTTTGTAATGAAAATGAACTCTCGGATTTAAATGTAATACATATAGGGTTATACAAGAACCGATGTTGATTGACCCTTGACCGAAATCAGTCAAGAGAACTGGTATCGATTATAGAAGAGCCAAAACAATATCGGTCAACAGTAACCGATGTCGATTATAGGTGACCGACATCACCACCGATAGATTTGGATACAAATGTTCAGGAGGTTTAGAATGAGCCTCTGGTACCCCAAACTCCTGTGTGAAGGTCACAAAGGGTAAGTAAAATTTCGAAATATTTACACCTTTATTTTATCTATTATTGATTAATAATGGTGAACCAGAGAAAGTTTTGAAGAATCAATGTAGGATAAGACCCACATCTAGTGGGAGCATGACATGGATGAGGAGATGAAATCCTTGAAACAAAACCAGACTTGGGATTTGGTTAAGTTTCCAGAAGGTAAGAGGACATTGCAAAACAAGTGGGTTTATAGGATCAAGGAAGAAGAGGGTGGACAAAAGGTATAAGGCAAGGCTTTTAGTAAAGGGATTTACACAGAAAACAGGTATTGACTTTGGTGAAATATTTTATCCTGTTGTTAAGATGACTTCTATTCATACTGTATTGAGTTTAGTTGCAGTAGAGGATTTTCATTTAGAGAAACTAGATGTGAAGACAAATTTTCTTCATGGTGATTTGGATGAAGATATTTATATGCAATAGCCACTTGGGTATAAAGTCAAGGGTAAGGAGAAATTAGTGTGCAGCTTTAAAAAGAGCTTGTATGGGCTCAAGCAAGCTCCAAGGCAATGGTACATGAGGTTTGATAGCTTTATACATGAGCATGGTTACTTGAGATGTGAATCTAACCATTATGTTTATTTCAAGAAGCTTAAAAATGGGATCTTTATTATTTTTTATTGTATGTGAATGATATGCTTATTACAGGATCTAATATGTAGGACATTAGTGAGCTTAAGGGAAAGTTAGCTCACACATTTTCTATGAAGGATTTAGGAGCTGTAAAAATAATCCTTGGCATGTAAATACACAAAGATAAGAAAAACAAGAAATTGTATTTGTCTCAGGAGGATTATATCTACAGGGTGTTAGAAAGGTTCAAGATGCAGAATGCAAAACTTATTAGTACACCTATGGCTGGACACTTCAAATTAAGCAAAGATCAGTGTCCTTCATCACAATGGGAGGTCAAATACATGACATGAGTGCCATATGCTTTAAGCAGTTGAGAGTCTCGTGTATGTTATGGTTTGTACTAGACCGGACATTACACAAACAATGGGAGTTGTGAGTAGATATATGGCGAATCCAGGTAAGAACATTGGAAAGTAGTCCAATGGATACTTAGGTACTTAAATGGACATATAACATGTAATTATGCTATGGAGGTTAAGACATTTCATTATGTGGCTATGTTGATTAAGATATGGCTGGAGATATGGATGGTAGGAGGAGCACTATTGGATATATTTTCATAGAAGGTAATATTGTAGAAGTTTCTCGCTTTATCTACTATAGAGGCAGAGCATGTTGCACCTATAGAGGCTAACAAGGATATGATATAGATGTGTAGGTTCATGGAAGAGTTGGGAAGGAACAAGATGATTTCAAATTGTTTAATGACTGTTAGAGTGCAATTTATTTAGCAAAGAACTCAACGTTTCATTCGAGAGAACGAAACACATTTAGTTAGGTATCACTTCATATGGTAGGTATTGGAGGATGGGAAATTGAATATGGAAAATATTCATACGAGTGAGAACCTTGCAGATATGCTAACGAAGCCATTAGAAAAGAAGAAGTTGGAGCTACACTCCACTTTTATTGGTCTTCGAGTTTGAGACTTGAAGAGGAAGAAACAAAGCTAAGGAAGGATCCAAGAATGATGTTATATAGGTATGGTGTAGTAACTAATCTCCAAGTGGGAGATTGTTGAGTTTTGGAGCTCAATTACTTCAGATTAGCATGTAATATAAAACTTGTTGGAAAACATAGTAACCGTCATCGGTTAGGAGGGACCGACATCGGTCACCCAGGACTAAAATTGGTCACACAGGTGACATCGGTCGGGAAAGGAGGAACAGATCGGTTAAGGTGAACCGACATCGGTTACCTGTGCGGGAGTGTTTTAATTAACTCTCAAGAATTAGATCTATTTTTAGCATTAAATTAGATCTATTGATTGTAATTGCATGGCTAAGTTCCCTAAGTTTATAAATGCCTATATAAGCATAAAATCTAGGGTTTAGAAGTAAGAATTAATAAGAATTATGATTGAGAGAGAATTCTTGGAGGAGAAGCAAAAGCTTGAGAGAAAGAAATTATTGTACATCTGAGAGGTGTGGAAGATTGTAAATCTTCAATTATATATCTTGTCAAAGCTTTGGATAATAGATTGGCTTGTTTCTTGGTGGATGTAGCCCACACTAGGTGAACCACGTTAAATTTGGTGTTGATTTATATCTCTTATTTCGTATATTTCTTTTGGTAGAATATCTACTTTTATTTTCATGTATGCTTAGATATGATATATTATTTGTAAAACCGGTGTGCTAACCCCAAGATTTCATAGCTAATCCTATGTGCTATGGTTTTGTCTTCATACAAGAAGCCTATACTTCTCTATAGTCTTGTCCATGACCTAAAGTCCACAAACAATTCAAAGGTAATATACAAATTTTTCAAATACCCAAACCTGACCTTCCATGCCCGCAAGACCTAATACCACCCCACATACCAAACTAGTGGACCAACCCATTCCCCTCATGTAAAACCTCTTCCTTCACAATCAGTCACACTGTACCCAAACCCACACCGACCTCCCATTGCAATCCATTAAGCGGGGTCCTACGCCAAGATTTTAACCAATCTCCTCGAAACCTCTATCATCACATTACCACCTCTTAGACCTTATAACCCACTCAAAACTAAACCAAAAGGGTTTGACGAAACACAAATTTTCACCTACTATCGTGTGCTAGGACACGATGTAGAGAGAATGTAAGGCTTTACAAACCACTCTTATCTAATTATGTCCTACCAGAATAAAATTTTGACGATAACAATCTTCTTGATGAGGACCCCATTCCACCTTCACTAATCTCCCAAAATCTTCTTCCATTACCTACTTAACGACTAGTATCTCTACCCCCAAAATTTGAGATCAACATGGTCCATATAAGAGAGTTGGCTAAACCAACACCCAAATGTCAATGCGCCCTACTCATTTCATAAGGCTCTTATCCACCACTAGGATTTTTCCATTCATGTCATTATACCTGTAAGCTAGGAAAAATACACTACTAACAAGGAAGTAAAATACTAATAATCATACCTCCTCCTTCGCGTTCCGTAGCAAACCTTGGAATGGGCTAGGAAACTTGGATTGAGCCCTGATTTTGTGATATGTAGGTGCTTTTCTTCAAGATGGAGCAAGACCTTCCTGCAACAACGATCCTCTTACTTTGCACTAGATGGGAAAAAGGATTATGAGGCTATTTTGGCATCAGGACGAGACAAAAGGATGTTCTTTGCTCAAAGGATACAAGAACTTAGATATGGCATGAAAGCTTATTCTCTGTGTGTTTAGAGGGGAGGGGTAAGGTTGTATTTATAGCTTGGGGGAGTGATTAGCTTAGATTAATTTAAGTAATCATGGTTTGAAAATGTGGGCAAGATTAGGTGAGTGGTTTGAAAATGTGAGTAAGATTAGGTGAGTGGTTTGAAAATGTGGGCAAGATTAGATGAGTGGGGGCCACGAAGAATGGGTGAAGATTTGAATTATATTTTTAATTCATAAGTGGAGGATTTTAGGTGAGTGGGGACCACGAAGGGTGGGTGAGGATTTGAATTTGAATTTTTAATTCAATAGTGGAAAAACATGGAGAATAATGACATGTGATGAGGATTGGGTTATTTTTGGATTTTGAAATGGATAATTAATCAAATTATATTTGATTAATTCGAAGTGTATTTTTGTGGGAAATGAGGAAGGGGAATTAATTGATTTAGGATAGATGTGAAATTGGGGTGTCTACATTTGCCCCTCTTTGGAAGGGTACTATGAAAGTAGTGTCCTTTCAAAGAAAGTAGACGGTATGGGGGAAGAATTCAATCTACTTTTTAAAAGGTAGAGCGAATGTTTGTTGGGGAGAATAGAAAGTGGTGAGTGACGGATGTTATAGTATCCTCCAAGACAAAAATGTCATGAGAAGATGTGATTATGGATAGATGTGGTGATGCCCCCTCGAGAGGACTGACGAGAATGGAATATACGACAGAACTCTCGAAAAGAAGGGAAATGGATTCGGCGGAGAAGAGGATGATAATGGAGTGGAAGAGACTGGAATGACCGCATGACACAAATGGAGAAAGGATTCAATCAACCTTGAATGCTAGGTGTGAGGGTGTGTGGGAAAGAGAAAAGGGAATGGATAGGATTGGGGGTTGATTACGAGAAGAGTAAGGGAAATAGGGGAGGGGAACAAAAGGAATGAAAGAAGTAGAAATAAGAGAGAGGGATGATAGGGGAAGAAGGGAATGATGAAGGACAAACAAGGCAAAAACAAAAAAGTGACAGAGTAGAGGGTGAAGGGGATAAAAGAGAGAGATGTGCAAAATGAAGGAAGCAACAGAGATAGTAAAGAGGGATGCGTGGAAGTGAAAAAGAAGGAAATGGAAAGGATAAATAAGAAGGAGAAAATGAGGTGGGAGTAGGGGGTGAAATAGAGGAAAATAGAAAGAGGACGAAAGAAGAAGTAGAACGGAGAAAAAAAAGAAACTATGAGGGGTGAGGAAAGTGTGAAAAAGAGGAGAGAAAGGAAGAGAAACATATACGTAATGAACGAAAAGGTAGGGGTGGTAGAGAAAGGGGATGTGGTGGAAGAAATGTGAAAATTAGGGGAGAGGAAAGGAAGATAGAATGAATACAAGGAGAAGATTGAAGGAATCACATCATTGCGAGGAAGACCAAGGCAAATAATATGGAAGCATGACCGTATGGAGATGCATGTGGAGGGTGGTATGATAAAAATATAGGACAACACTGAACAACCAAAGTTATCGATGGAGAAGTAAGGAGGAAACGTGATGGAAAAAGGGGAAGAAGATGATACGGGGAAGGCAAATAAGACGAGGGTGGGAGAGAGAAGAGGATAACAAAGAAAATGATGTAGAAGGAAGGGAATACAGAAAGGGGGTAATAAGTGGAAAGGGAATGGTATAAGGAATGTTCAAAGAAGAAAGAGGGGAGGAATTACATCGATTGGAAAAGATGTGGAGATGCATGAAATGAGGATACTAGGATGACGAGAAAATAGGAAAAGGATGTATGATGAAGATAGTAAAGATATTGAAGAGGGCAAAGAGGAGATGGAGAGATGGGTAAGAAGCGACAAGAAAGGGTAGGAGTGAGGGAAAAGAATAGGAGAGAAAAGAGAATGGGGGATAGAAGAGGAAATGCCAATGAGGGGACGTTAGGGAAATCCCCTTGACAATGAGTGGTGGGGAAGGGTGAGAGAAAAAATGAAGAAAAGGAGAAAACTAATGAGGACTGGAAAGGGTAACGCAACAAAGGGACATTAGGAAAACCCTTTGACAATGAGTGGTGGGCGGAGAGTGTGAGGGGAATCCTTAATTGGGATGCCCGCGTGGTGAGAGTAATGATGTGAGAATGGGAAGTAGAAGAGGTGGAATGAGAAGATGTGTTTGGTGGTGATGGTTGTTTGATGAGAGGGGAGGTGGTGAAGAAGCTTCTACAGCGGGAAGATCTTAGGGAGAGGGTAAACCTCCACCAAGGATCCAATATAGAAGGGGTTATAAAGTAAGATTGTCAACAGGGAAGTAGAAGGGGAAAGGAAAGAATACAAATGGGTGAGAGGGGACAGGAATGGTGAGAAGGGTAATATGGGTATAAGTGGTGGAAGAGTAAAAATGAGGAGTGAGGATGAATGGATCAAATACATGGTGATCATGGTGGGGGAGAAGGAGTTGCTGGATAGTGAATGCTACTTGAGAAAGATCATCAAGTAGGATTCGCAAACTGCAATGGTGATCAAGTAGGATTCGCAAACTGGAGAATGCATTAGTATGGGTGAATGGATGGGATGCAAAGTAAGATGTTGATCATGCAGGAAGATACTCACGTGACAAAAAGCATCTTATTTTTAATATAGCACATAACAGGATGCATCGTGATATAAAAGATCAGGATGACTAGACTATAATATGTGTGATAGCATAGACAGGGGCCATCAAAAAGGTTTGATGCCCTAGTATGATATGTAAATGGAAGAGAGCATAGACAGAGGCCATCAAGAAAGTATGATGCCCCAGTATGACATGCAATCAGATAACATAAGAATATTACAGAGAACACCAGGATACATAAAATCAAGATGCCCCCTGTAATATAGCAAGATGCAAGAAAGTAATTAATAATTTACAACTAATAATGCAACACAAGAACCAATAAACATGTCCCTAACGTGTTCCACAGTGAGGATTGATCGGATGTGCCCCCAAGCAGGGGCACAAGGACATAGTAAAATATTGGGTCATTGTCCTCAAACAAGGAAGCAATGAGAGCCGGATTTTCCCCAAGCGAGGATTCACGCAAGGAGAAGTGGTTTGAATTTGGTAGTCATAAGGTGATTGGATCATTCGTTGGGGATAATAGTCCAAAGGTTGAATTGTGTTGGTTATTTTAGAGTTTTTACGATTTTGTGGAGTTTACAATATTTTTATTTTTGTTTATTATATATATATATATATATATATATTTTCTAATGTTTTTTAGATTTTTGACGATTTTTTAAATGTTTTTGACTTTTTTGACGATTTTCAAATATTTTTTGGATTTTTGACGATTCTGTGTAATGTTTTTGGGTTTTTTTGACGAGTGTTTCTAATGTTTTTAGATTTTTGACGAGTTATAATTTTTCGATGGATTTTAGATGATTGTTTCTAATGTTTTTGGGTTTTTGACAATTTTCAAATGTTTTTAGATTTTTAGATTTTTACATTATTTTTGGATTTTTGATGATTTTCAAATGTTTTTAGATTTTTACATTGTGATTGGCAATTTATGGACCAAAGTGCAAACTTATTTTTGAGAGGTGATAAACATGGATATTATCCATATGTACCATGTTCCAGGTTGTAACTTATGCTCAGAATAACACAAATTCTCTTTCCATTGGCAGGATATGGTGGTGATGATATGATGAAAAGAATTCCAGCTCCATTCTTGACTCCACACAACTCGTAAGATGTGTGGGCTCATCACCAGAATCAAGAGGGACGTAGGAGGCGAGATAATGAATATAAAGACAAATACTAACAACAATCCCTTTGGGAAATTGTGACTCCATTCTTCATAATGGTACTTGTACGTACCCAAAATTGTAATGAAATCGCATCTTTGCGAAGGCGGTGTAATAAATGCCCCAATGATGATACAGGTCTCCTCGAAAGGTGTTCGGGATCCAGAAAGAGCTCTTCGGATATGCGTTAACATCCCGCATGCCCCGCTTAGCCCCCGTGTCCTTTGTTTTCCCCTTTTTCCCTCTTTCCTCGGCCTCTGAACCTTCATAGATCTGAAACCACCACCCGAACATGGCGGCGGTCCAGTAACCGCCGCCGCGCAGGCTTGGCGGTCTTGTGCGCGTTTTCCAGAACGCTCTTTTGGCGCGACCGCGTGAAATATCACGTTTCACCAGCTTTTCTTGCCGACTTGAGCATGCATTAATGTTTTTGGTCCCCTGGAATAGTGTTTTTCCTTTGTTTATTGTTTAGGAGTTCAGTTTGGATTTGATCTTTGGGTGTTTGAATTCCTATAAATGGATTGCTTGCACTCAAGCAAAGGGCTCTGAGTTTTGCTCCAAAGTTTGCTTTTGAATTTCTTGTTACAGCAGATTTAGTTTTCCTTTGCTTAGAATTCTTAGTTTTCTCATTGAGTGCTTTGGTTAGTATTGTGTTGCAGCTGGTAAGCCACATATCCAACTTGTGCAAGTGCAAACATTATTTGGGCCCCTCATTCTTGTTTCAAACTCACCATTTTCAGTAGTTCAGTCTTCTAGTTTGCTTAAGTTTGATAGTTTAAATCCTTTACATGCTTGGTTGCATTACTCAGCTGTTGGTAAGCCACAGATCCAACTTGTGCAAACAGTATCATTGTTTTTGGAGTAGAATAGTTTAGGCAGCCATTAAAGTTGCAGGTTTTGCTCTTCATACAGACGAGTTTCAGGTTCTGGACGCATTTTGTTGCATGATTCGCAGTAGACCCCGCTAGGAATTGCATAGGCCAAGCTCTGTACTCTTGCGCTATCCCTCTCCTATCCGCATTCTATTCTGTCTGCATTCCGAAGGCTGTCCATTGATCCAAATATCTATTCCTGTTGATGCAAGCATTACACACTTTTCTGGATTCACGTGAGCACAAAGAACGAGGAGATCATACTGAGGGGACAAGAACACACACACCGTCGGATTCGCCACTGTTCTGCGAAATCCAGGTTTCATCTTTCAAAGTTTTAGTTAGAACTTATCAAATAAAGTAGTTAATCGCTTTATTATGGTTATTTCCATTCTCGATATCAAGGGAAGTCTGTGGGGATTGATAGTTTCGAGAAACTATGATTCATTCCTCACTTCTAAGGTAGGATCAAGAATCTCGCAAATAGATTAGTTATTTCGTTGTTTATAATAGATATACAAAATTACACAGACAAATAGCTACACGCTCGGTTATTTTGTTTGTTTTACGTTATTAGTTTAGTTGTCATTTCTAAATATTTTAGATATTTTGCTTTCTTATAAATTGCGAGAAAATACAAAAAAAGGAATTATATATGCTAGAAGTGTACTTAGATCTTACTTTATTATAGTTTGTTTCATTATTGCTTTTGCATGACAATTACGGGACCTAGGAGCCCGGGGAATACATTTTGAGCCAATTGTGCCCCAACCCAATATCATAGTGGCGAATCGACATTGACCAAAAACTTAGGATACAAGTCTTCCAAGCAACAATGAGACTTCCCGGATCAGAGTCACGGTTGAGAGGGTTAAACGTAGAAGAACGACCAAGCACACACATTTTGGTCAAATCAACCAAACTACAAAGTTATCCTAGAAAACATCCGCATTTGTAGAAGGATTTGAAAGAGAACAAATATTTGGGTGCGATCCTTTAGTTCCACTGACTGAGGCTGGAGACACCTCGTAGATATAGATACCGATTTAAGAATTCAAGTTGCTAGAACACTGTGAGGTATTCGAGAAAATCACACAATTACGATTCTAAACGTAGAGGTCGAGAAAGCTTATGACTACTGGATACTAGGGATTAGAACTTGATCTCACGTATGACCATAACGGGACCGCAACAACCAAGAGTCTACGGTTGTGATCCACAAATCCCACACCTAACGAATCCACAAGTCGAGCTTAGATATATACACTGGCCTACGCACATTAGTATTTCAGTCTACTCCGATTCCACCTATCATCATTCAACAGTTGTCCCTACTAGACACCACAGCTAACAAAGCTAGAGAATTTTGGACTAGGCCAGAGAATCGTCCATAGAGTTGACTATATTCGCCATATGACCCTATCAGGAGAAATACACGAAACCATCCCGGGTCATTTTCCACGCATCCCACAACCCATAGATCGAATCATGCCAGAGCTCGATATTGATTGGAGCCTTCGAGCAGTCATCCTCGCTGATCGATCTATCACACCAGTCCAAGTTAGAAGGGCCTTCTTTGCCTTAGATTCACAAATACCATTAGTGTGTGTCGAAGACATTAGACTCCCCAACTAGTTTGTCTGCATATTCTACCCCCACCGGCTGTCTCGGCACGACCTCGGGAGGTCGGAGCACGTGGAAGAGTCACTTGTTGATTCTCACGCTCGCTTTGTTGCTTTTCCGACGTGCGATCTTGAACCAGATTTCAAAAATGGCTTTCACTTTATGAGTCACATGCTAGACTTAGACAATTATGTGGCCTCATTGATTGATAAGATATGAGGTTAAAGGATAGTTCTCTCTTCACTTAGGCATCTAAATTACGTGTTTGGGGATTCTATAATTTGTAAGCACTATAAGATTTTGTATTTTTGAAATGACTCCCTATGCCTTGCCCCATGCTACTAGTGAGAAGCAAGGGCTCATCACCAAAGGTAAAATATAGGCGAGTGAATTCCCTTTTTGTCTTTTTTTTTTGTTTTGTTTTGTTTTGTTTTGTTTTGTTTTTTTTTGAATATTTTGCAATGTTTTTATGTTTGTATGAGAATGACCCTCTACGCTTTGCCCCATGCCACTTGTAAGAGGCAAGGGTTTATCACCAAAGACAAGACGTAGACAAGTAAGGGCACCTTCCTCCATTCCCAGTCTCACACTACTAGTAAGAAGTGTGGGCTCAACACCAAAGACTATGAAGGACGAAAGATGTGACAATGAATTATTCATAAGTTATTGAATTGATGGATTTTTTTACAATAGTGCTTTGTATTTGGGAAGAAACGTCTACCCCCAATCTCAGCCCCACACGACTAGTAGGACGTGAGGGTTCAACACCAAAGACTGAGATGGACAACCAAACAAACTGGGTAACGAAGTTTAGAGCTTTGTTATGAAAGAGAGAATGTATTTGAAGGGAATATATTACCATCAATAAGCTTCTAGGTATGACCATAAAGGAAAGCAATTGAAAATGGAAGAAGTATGACGCTCACAAACTTAATAGGATTTATATTAGCACTTGTCTCATGATGATAAATATGAAGATGTGATTTTGATAATGAAAATGTCTACCAATGGAAATGAATAAATTTATTCGGAGATAAGCAAGATGAAGGAACAATGTACACGTTGTTGTTTCCGGAATAGAGAGTGCTTTCAAGAATAGAATTTCTTTGAATGGAATGCATTCATGGGTTTTTCAAGGACTTGGCCTATGTCAATGGCCAATTTATAAGCTCCAAACCCAAAATTATCTATGATTTTATTGGGCTCAAATTTGTCTTGTTTGTCTCGTTCTTTGGGTGTGTTCTTTCGATTTTCTTTGAGAATGAGATCATTGACCTTAAATTTTCTAGGTTTGAATTTTTCATGGTAGCTATGCCATAGCTGATTTTGATAGAATGGAAGATGATCTAGGGCATTAAGTTATTTTTCATCAAGAAGCTTGAGTTCATTAAGGCATGACTGTTGATAATAATCTTTATTGATTACATCTTTGAAGGATATTATGAAGGATGAAAATTCAACCTTGGCATGTAAAATAGCTTCCCAACCATAAATAAAGTAGAAGGGAGTGGTTCCAATAGGTGTGTGGTAAGCCCAAAGAGTGGGATATATTTGGTTAAGCCAATAACTTCCATTTGTGTTGACAATGATGGTTTGTGTTATTTGGTTTTTGTTTCTATTTGTCCATTAATTGATTGTTTTGAGGATAGATTCATGATTAAAGATGGAAAAAGTGGCGTAAAGATATTCCTGGGTATACTTACCTCATAGAATGTATGCACATAGAAGTCTCTATAGGTGAGAATAATTAGTGATGAGATTCCTGCAAGATCGATTGTTGAAAGCATGATGGACACAATAGGTTGCATTGTCGCAAGTGGCCAAACTCGATGTGGTTGTGTTTCGACAACAAGGCTAGAGATGTTAGGCATAAGAGCCAATATTGGAATGATAGAATCAAACTTAATGGTACTTGTTAATGAAACCTCATCTGTAGTGTCTACAGTAATATCAAGGTTTGAAAGGGAGTCTTGAAACGAGATCAAGGTCTCGTTAGATGTTGGAAGAATGTTGTCACCCAAAACAGGTTCAATATATGTTTGGGCTGAAAGAGAGTCTTGAAATAAGTTCAAGTGCTCAGTAGATGTGGGAAGAATGTTGTTGTCTAAAATAGGTTCAATGTATGTTTGGGTTGAAAGAGTGTCTTGAAATAAGTTCAAGTGCTCAGTAGATGTTGGAAGAATGTTGTTGTCCAAAACAGGTTCAATGTATGTTTGAACTAATGGAAGGAAATTTGAAGAAGATATGGATTGGTTTGGAATTAGAGAGTCTTGACTGTTGTCGTCATGATCTCGTGGAATTTCAGTATATATAGGAGTTTCGACAGTAGTCAGCTCTTCATGGAAAGTTGTGGTATTGGATGTGTCGTTGGTTGCAAGAGCATTGTCATCAAGTTCTACAGAGATGACGTCATCGTCAATTAAGTCTTGGACGTAATTCTTAAATCGTACACATTTATCTATGTGATGACCATCAATGCGATGAAAGTCACAGTATGTGTTAGGTTTGTACCAGCATGGCTTAGCTTCCCCTTTGACAAAGGGTTTTGTAATTGGATATCTTATCAGTTTAGCCTCTTTTAGTTGATGAAAAACACTAGAGAGACTTTCTCAAGGGGGTAAGCCGACGTTGAACTTTACGTGAACTGATTTCTTCATGAAGTTGTATGATCGGCTTTTTTGGGTGATCGCTCACTTTGATTTGGGTAGCCATATGAGAGAGTTGTGTTGTCATCTTATTAATTTGTTCTAATAGCTCATTGTGGGATGTTTTTCGTGAATTATTCATGTTTGAAAGAGAGGGAGAATGAAGAAATGTGCGATGAAGAAATCAACCAATTGATTATGATCTTTATTTTGGCTCAATCGAGTTTTAACAAGGAAGTCTATAAGGAGAAGGCTTAAAAAAGCTACTCGGGATACAAGTGGGATATAACTCAAACAAGCTATGATGAATATCTTGATTGTTTTGGATTAAACAAGCTTAGCAGATGAAAATGTAAGGAGTACACTCAAACAAGGTACTCAATACAAGTGAGATATAGCTCAAACAAGCTATGATGACTATGTTGATTGGTTTGACTTAAACAAGCTCTGGATTTTTGATAGAAAGAGTAACTCAAACAAGTGACTCAACACGGCTTGTGAACTCAAAATGAGATTTGAAGGGATTTATGTTAGATGAGATTTTGTTAAACTTGACAAAATGATGAATAATAATGAGTGAACTCAAACAAGTCACCCAATGTCATTTTGATATAGCTTGAAACAAGCTATAAAGGATGTTCGACAATTGATGAGATAAGGAGTGAACGTAAGTCACTCAATATCTATTGGATATAGCTGAAAACAAGCTATAGTGGAGTTGTTGTTGGCTGAAGTAGGCTAATTAAATCAGTGTGACGTTTTGATCTTCATTGTGGGATTGTTTGAATGTTTTTCTTGGTATTGAATCGGTCGAGAAATGGTGTTGTGGAACATGATTAGGATTTGAATTTTACAATAAACACATTGATATTAGCCAAGTTTTATGATAAAAACAATGCTAAACTATTTTGTTTACAAACAAGCAGTCATGTGTATCAAATTGTTTTGGCTGAAGAGGTAGATCCTTCGGGAATGATCATTGTTTAATGCAATCATACAAGTATGCTGTGAAATGGTGGATGCAGGCTCTTATTACTCCAAGAAGATGCGTCCTCCGATATACCCTAGTCCTGATATACCTAATTCTGTACGGGGACAAAATTGGTATGGGGAACCCTTAGAGCACTGGAGGAGACTCACCAATTCTTACTTGCCTGTTTCGGAGTGAATCACCACGTCCAGAACAGGTTTTGTGAAAAGGTGGAAGGTGATGGAGGGATGAATGTGTATGGTGTCCTTATAACTCTCGAAGATTTATAGGGACGATGCCCAGGCTTCGTTGTTACAGCTATTTAGGCATGACTCGCATGACGCATGCTGCATGACAGCATTACAGCTGTAAGTGAAGAGCGGCGACGAGGTAAATATCGAGCATTTGTGATGAGACTAGGTCTCAAAGTGCAATGCAGATGCAAATCTTGTTGGTGCGTGGTAGTCAAGTCCACGCCACTTGGTGTAGCTTTGGTGGTGATGAAATCCACCTCGTCTACGTGCAAAAATAATATGATAAAGTGATTAAATGCGGGGTTCTTTCCAACTTGAAATAAATCAACGCTTAGAAAATAATTACGACTTGAGCGTACTCCTTTTTTTGTTTCAGCAATTGTCTTTGAATGGTGGTATTTTTGTGGGATTTTTGTTGTTTTTGTTTTGTGTTTGTTTTTGACAATATTCCAGCAACGCGGTTCTATAGAAAACAAATTAGTAGTTATCCTGCAAATGAAATGTTAGAAAAGTGATCGTGGCTATTTTTGATTTTCCAGATCGCTCGAAGGCGCAGGAAAAGAGCATACACAACCAACGACCAAACAAATATTAATAATATGAAAAAGGAAAATAATGATTGAAATGATAGTTGGAAAACAAAGCTAGAGGATCTTGCAATGTTAGAACAAGAAACTAAAAAAATTGTGACCGTTTCTGATTTTCCAGATCGCTCGAAGGCGCAAGAAAAGAGCATACGCGGATACAATTGGAATAGATTTTTTTAAATGTTAATAATTATTGTAATTAATCATGATTGTGAAATAGTGATAATGATTATTTTCACAAAAAAGAAAAACGATGAAAGAAGAGGGTGAAAACGTTACTTAGAAGTGTTGTCGTGGAAAATTGAAATGTAAGGCAAAAAATTAAAAATTAAAAAAAATTGGTGTGCAGAGCCTAAGTGGCCTCACGTTTCTGATTTCCAAGATCACTTTTGAAGTGCGAGGAAAGAGCATATGTGTGAGGTTGTTACGTGAAATAATAAAAAAATAAAATAAATTAAAATAAAAAAATAAAACTATAATTTTGTTGTTTTTTGTTAAAAAGATAGGTGTTAGAAGAAATGAAACCAATTTTTTTTGTAAGTCTAAATCTAAAAATTATTTTTTCATTGCATATATCTTTTCAATACCTTTTCGTTAAAAAAATGAAGTCATTCCGAGTTCGGGAGCAAAAGTTATGGCTTCCGGAAGATGGACTACAAGAACGCTCTGAATGAAAATTTTAAACGTGATAAAACGTCCTGGGGAGCTGTTTTTTTAATTTTTGACTTCTATACTTCACCTGAGAAGCTAAAATTTTGACAACAAGGTTAAAAAAGAACAATAAATAGAAAGAAAGAGTTAGATCGCAAAATGATTGACTAAAATAAAAGAAAAAAAATGATTAATTTCCTACAAAGCAGTTATTTTAGCAAAAGTAAATAAATAAATGCATTTTCCGGATTGGTTGTCCCATGACAGTAAGATGATAAACTAATGGATAGTTCATGTGTTTCTACAGATGACGAGTAAATAGCAAAGCCAAAACTGTCAACTAAACACCAAGCACCGAGGAGATCAAAGACAAGATGAGCTTCAGAGTTTCATTGTTGCTATAACCTGCAGATACACCACAAGACACCACACAACAAAAATACTACCCAAAGCGTGAAGGTTAACCAAAGAAGACCATAAGGAACAGAAAAGGAAATAATAATGAACAATAATAAACAAAGAACAGATAAAACCACTAATTGGGAAATTAATGGTAATAGATCGAAAAATCTTAGGCGTGCTTGAATGTAAACTAAGAAAAATACACTACTAATAAAGAAGTAAAATACCAATAATCATACTTCCTCCTTCACGTTCTATAGAAAACCTTGGAATGGGCTAGGAAACTTGGATTGAGCCCTAATTTTGTGATATGTAGGTGCTTTTCTTCAAGATGAAGCAAGACCTTCCTGCAACAATGATCCTCTTACTTTGCACTAGATGGGAAAAAGGATTATGAGGCTATTTTGGCATTAGGACGAGGCAAAAGGATGTTCTTTGCTCAAAGGATGCAAGAACTTAGATATGGCATGAAAGCTTATTCTCCAGTGTGTTTAGAGGGGAGGGGTAAGGTTGTATTTATAGCCTGAGGGAGTGATTAGCTTAGATTAATTTAAGTAATCATGGTTTGAAAATGTGGGCAAGATTAGGTGAGTGGTTTGAAAATGTGGGCAAGATTAGGTGAGTGGTTTGAAAATGTGGGCAAGATTAGATGAGTGGGGGCCACGAAGAATGGGTGAAGATTTGAATTATATTTTTAATTCATAAGTGGAGGATTTTAGGTGAGTGGGGACCACGAAGGGTGGGTGAGGATTTGAATTTGAATTTTTAATTCAATAGTGGAAAAACATGGAGAATAATGACATGTGATGAGGATTGGGTTATTTTTTAGATTTTTGAAATGGATAATTAATCAAATTATATTTGATTAATTCGAAGTGTATTTTTGTGGGAAATGAGGAAGGGGAATTAATTGATTTAGGATAGATGTGAAATTGGGGTGTCTACAATACCTTCCATGGCACACCCTCTCCATCTACCTCCTCCTCAGATTAACACGGTTCACGTTTTCACTGGACTCGAAAGAAAAAGGTAAGGAAAAGGCAACTATCCCATCAACCAACCATTTACCCAACATACCATTTTCACCCACACCCAAATTCACCATTCGAGGTCCCACATATCCTATTTCCAATGGGGTCACACATCGCACAATGCTAAAACAATTACACCAATCCTCCCTCAAAATGTCTTTATATGACCTCATCCAAACCTCTAAGTCACATCGTCAAGCCCTCATGGAGGTCCTTCAATCTATTGAGGTTTTACCAAATGACCCCATGCCCGTAGCCTCCATCATTACCCCTCATCACGTAGCCTCTCTCACTAAGTTGTCACCTTCCTCTACACCTCCACCTACTCGCCAAGTAGCCGCCCTTAGCTTTTCGGATAAAGAGATCGCTCCTTCTAGTCTAATGATCATGATCTCACTCTATTCATCTTCGTCTATATCAATAATATACGCATACAACATGTTATGATCAATGGTGGTGCTAGTATTAACATCATCTCCTCCCATGCATACAACCAAATGTGCATACCTACCAATTGCATGCATGGTAACCCAGTTATGTTGCGCTCCTTCAATGACGCCATGACCTCTACCCTGGGTATTGTCATTCTCCATGTCCGCATAGGTCCCCACACTATCTCGGAACTATTCTATGTCCTAGAAGGGGAGTTCTAGTATAATATGTTGCTTGGCCGACCTTGGATCCACATCATGGGTTGTGTCCCTTCAACTTTACACCGCTGCCTCAAATTTAAACACGAATGACATAACTACACCATCCCGACTGACCCATCACCTTTCAATACCTAAAACATACTATACCGCCCAATGATGTGCTTGTGCCAATCAAGGTATATGCCACTATCCCCACTTCGCCTTCACCCATAAGCCCATCCACTTAGCTGCCATTGCCTCTCCCACATCTAACCCTGTTATTCCTTCTACTGCCAACTGTAACCTCTATAGTTGACTCACCTGCTTCCCAATCATCTAGTGAGTCATCTATCCCACTACCCACATATCGACTACTAATCCCTTAGATTATGTTTTTAACGCGTCACTCTCGGGAGTACCACCTATACATTATCAACATATTCCTTACTCTGCAAGAGTATGGGAACCTACATCAACACCCTAGTTATGATTACCGCATAGGTAAGGTTTTTCCTTATGGTCCTCCCCACCTTTGCACTAATCTAATGTATGGGGGACTTGATATTGCCACTTATAAACCCGAACCTCCATCCCAAACATGACCATTTTCATTTGACTTACACTCCCTTACTAACTACCACTTCGCTCACACTTTCCTTCACCGTTGCATGTAGAAAGGCTTTGGCTTCAGCTTTTACAAACAAGGCTGACATACTCGTTATTTCTTATACCACCCGTAAACATGAGAATGATTGTAGTGGCATTGGATTTTTTGCATCACCTCCCAAGAAGGCCTCGCATCAACCTCATTAAGGAAGTTTAACTATCTCCACCCCATTCACCAACGTCACCATCTTCACCCAAAGAGTCCAAAGATCCCTGAATCTATTCCTCCTAACTTTTTTTTTTTTCATAAACACAATTTCTCCGGGACCTCGACCTATCAACGCGATGGTGAGGCTCCCTCTTCTCTCCCATTCCACGTATCTTGACATGATCGATGATGATACACCTTCTATTAATGTTGTTGAATGTCGGGACAATGATTCCATCCTCACTTACTTGGGTGCGAAAGATTCTTATATTCACTAGTTGTTACCTTCTGAGATGTAAACCATGTTGAATGAATCGACCATTGAAATCAACATTAACACTTAGGATGACCCACACATTCTAAAGATAGGCCAATCTGTAGATGCTATTGAGTAGGAAGCTTTCACCTCTTTCCTTCGGGACCATAGCAATGATTTTACCTGGTCCTATGCCGATATGCCCATCATTAACCAAAAATCATGGTCCACAATATCGTAACCATTCCTGATGCCAAACCCATCAAACAAAAATGTGGAAAATGCATCTTCACATTATTCTTTCGGGTCAAAGAAGAGCTTCAAACATCATCTCTCGGTTTCCTTCATCCTACCCATTGATTATCCCCAATGGATTTCTAACATCATTCTTATCACAAAGGCGATAGGGGACTCGCATTTTCATGGAATTCCTTGATCTCAACCTATCTTGTCCCAAAGATGATTTTCCCTACCAGGCATTGACCAACTAGTTGATCTCATTTGCCGGCCATGAAATGCTATCACTCATGGATGGTATCTCGGGTTATAATTAAATATTACTTGCCAAAAGATCAAAACAAGACTTCCTTCATCACCCCTTAGGGACCTTCAACTACGATTCATGTCTTTTGGCCTTAAAAACACTTTGGTGCTACTTACCAACGAGCCATGACTTATATATTCCATGACATCATGCATCACATATTGGAAGATTACGTAGATGATCTTCTTGCCAAATTCAAACATCGATCCAAGAACCCTTGATTGTCCTTAAGTTCATCTTTGAATGCCTCATCAATTATTGTTTCCTTCTTTAACCAAAGAAGTGCATCTATACGGTACTTTTAGGAAAAATCCTTGGTTTCATTGTTTCTTTGCGTGGCATAGAAGTTGATCTGCTAAAGTAAAGGCTATTCTAGAAATGCCTCCACCTACTAATCTCTGTCAACTTTGAAGCCTACAAGGCAAGTTGCAATCCATTTGTCATTTTATCTCATAGCTTTCCGACTAATGTCAACCATTCCATCATCTTCTCAAGAAGGACATTTCATTCAAATGGGATGATGAATGTCATAAAGCCTTTGAAGCCTTAAAAAATACCTTCTTCAACCACCAGTGCTCATTCCTCCTAAGGATGACCAACCCTTTTACCTATATATTTCTACCACTGACCATTCTTTAGGTGTCATGCTCACTCATCGTGACGAGCAACACAGAGAGCAAGTAGTTTATTACATAATCCATACCCTTTTGGACTATGAAACTAGATATACCCATGCCGAAAAACTCTTCTTATCCTTAGTTTTCATCACCACCAAACTCTACCATTACCTACTCAATCACAAAACCTTCGTTATTACCAATACTGACCCCTTACACTATATGTATGCCAAACCCTATCAACATCAACGTGTTGCATGTTTCCTTATGCTTCTTGGTGACCTCGACCTCGAATTCATTCATAAAAATTCCATCAAGGGCCAAGCTATCAGCTGACCAACTAGCAGACTCGTCTCTTCTCGGGAATCAACCTTCTAATTTTGATTTCCCGTGACAAATCCATATCTACCCTCTCCTTAGACAAACCCACTTGCCAAATGACACTCTTCTTCGATGGCTCCAAGTGTCAGTGTGGGGGTGGGGCTGATGTTATCCTCTTTTCTCTTGATGGTGAACCTATGCCTTTTTATTTCAAGCTCTATTTTAATTGTACAAATAATATTGCAGAATACGAAGCACTCGTATTGGGTCTCCAGGATGCTTATGCCTTAGATGTTAAGTCAATAAATATCTTTGGTGATTCCCAACTGGTCGTAAACCAAGTCAATGGTATATACCAGTTTCAGTAATGAGATACTTCAAAAGTATAAGCATCACGTAGACATACTTTTGACCACCTTTAACCACTTCAAACCACCCCATTTTCTCCCAATAAGTTTTGGATACCATGGCCTTCTTGGCTTCTCGGATACTTGCTTCATCTACTCGACTCTAAAATATTTCTCATAATACAAAGGCTGTAATCACCCTATTATTTACCTCGTGAGGTCTACGTCGGACACCGTTGCACTTGACCCTCGTGAACTTTGATACAAGAAATTTGCAGACAATCTTTCTCTTTTCATTCTACTTGCTGATCTCACTCGTAATGGAAAACGTGCCTTTCTTAAAAGTGTCTCTCGTTATGTCATCATGGGTGGTATCCTTTATAAGTGTGGCTTCAATGGTATTCCCTTACGATGCCTTACAAGTTCTGAAATTCCCTACACCATTAAGGAAATTCATGATGGAATTTATTGAGTCCACTTAAGTGGTTTAGTTGTCAAAATGCATTCTTCCCTTGTTCTATTATTGGCCAACCCTAAACCGCGACTATTACAATTATGTCAAACGTTGTGTAAAATGATAGCAACATGCTAATATTCATCACACACCTAGTCATGCCATACAGTAAAGTCACGATACCTTTGGCCCTTTTTCAATGGGGCTTGGATCTTGTTGGTGAGATCAATCCCCATTCTTCACAACGTCATCAATGGATCATAACCACTACTAAATATTACACTAAATGGGTAGACACCATCCCCTCATTTCTACAAAAGCTGAGAAAATATGTGAGTTAATCAACCATCACATCATTTGTCTCTTTGGCATTCCTCACACCTCATCACGATAACGGAAAGTAATTCAAAAACAAAACCCTACGAAAGCTTTGTAATACTTTTGGCATTCAACTCAGCTTCTCGTCACCTTATTACCCACAAGAAAATGGCCAAGAAGAATCAACCAATAAAACCTTGAACAAAATTCTTATGAAAGTAGTTAACGATACTGGGAAGGATTGGCATACACACATTCCTTTTGCCTTGTGGGCTTACCACACTAGTATTCACACTTCGACTGCAGCCACACCTTTCTCTCTAGTCTATGGTACTCGAGGTGGTCTTGCCTCTAGAAGTCCATATTCCATCTCTCCGCATCTCACTACAAGACATGCTCAATGATGATGACTTTCTCCAAGATTGTTTGGCACAACTCGAGTTATTAGATGAATGTCATCTCAATGCTCTTGACCATATCCAAATCTACCAAAAACATATCAAACATGCCTATGAAAAATGTGTCTACAAACAAAAATTTTAGGTCGGCGACCTCGTCTTGAAAGAAAATCAACATGTAACCAAAGAATAAAAAGTAAATGGGGAAAATTTTCTCCTAATTGGCTTAGACCATATATCGTGACTCACACCTACGGATCAAGTGCTTATTGTTTATCTTCACTCACAGGTAAACCCGAACTGAGCCCCTCAATTCCTTGCATCTTTGACCATTCTATTGTTGACGTCAAGTCCTATATCACTTTCTACCCATTTCATGCTCATCCCTTGAGTGTCGTTTGCACCTCTTATTTCCCATTTTCCCTAATGACTAAACAAGAATCATGTGATTACCCATCACATGATTACCTCTACTCATGGCATGATTCTCATGGATACTTTTCATCTTTTCCAAAGATGGAATCCCATGGTCGTTCATCACCTGATACTCCTCCATCATCGTTACCCTCTGAATGCTCCAGTTTCACCTCCTACACCAATGACCCAAATTTTCTCTATAGTCTTGTCCATGATTTAAAAGTCCAAAAATAAACTTCCAAATGGGATTCAACTCCTTGAGTCAAACTTCCAGTAAAAAATATGACTCCCTCAAAAGGACATCTATCTCTCTCTGATTCGCCACTATAAATAGACTACTCCCTCGAAGGACAACTATACAAAGCTCACCATACTACATATAGTCTAAGAAAAGACTATTCTTGCAAAAATAAAATAAAATATTCTGAAGCTTCCCGCATCGATCAGCTTCACGAAGACCTCAAGGAGATAATATACTCATCCTATATAGACTTCCCACATTGATTAGTCTATCAAAGTCACAAAGAAAAAGCAAAAAAATATCAACTTTTTGTCATGGACTTGTCTATATTGAATCTTGGGTCTCTTACCACGTGGGAAATCCATTTTGTACCATGTTACACTACACCAACCATTTTTACCTTATTACCTTTTTCACCCTCATTTCCTACCACCTCAAGGGACTTGCCGCAAATGTGACATTTTGTGATTAAGTGACTTCCTTCACCCTTCAAATAATCGATCATGCAATACCTTTAGGGTCTTACATTCATAATCCTTTCTGTGGTATAGTCCACCCTTTATGATCCTTATCAATTTGGTGGCTCCCCTACCTCCTCTTATATTTCAACTTCTTCATTACTTATTGATTTTCCTATACAAGACCAGACCATCAACACCTACACTTTCTAAATTCCTCTTTCACCAACATCACTATGCCTACTTGACCTCGACTCAACCATGCCTAATTTACCTAGACTCAACCATGCCTAATTTACCTAGACTCAATCATGCTTACAACCTACCAACCTATCTCTCCACCTCATCATATTCTTCCCTAGTCTAAGGGAGAACTACATCAGCACTGAGGTCCCTTTTCATCGAGACTATGTAGGCAGCACTCTGAGGGCATGGGGCCCTTGGAGGTTAGCTCGGCCACTCTTTACCCTAACCAATTTCCCCCATTTTCCTATTTCACATTCTACCTTGGTTTCCCGTTTATACCAACAACTAGAAATAAAACCAAACACACATCAATTAACAAACATAACTACCAACCATTTTTCCACACATCATCATAACATTCACCAATTTATCATTTCATATTTCCACACATAGAAAATATTTGGAAATTTAAGCCATAACATGCATATACATCACCATTTGTTTCCTTTGTTACCAATAACTTGGAACTTAAATCAACACCAAAAAATTAACTCCACCATGCCTATGACCTGACTCCATCCATGCCTAAACTAACTTAACTCTACCATGCCTAAACCAACTTGACTCTACCATGCCTAAACCAACCTGACTCCACCATGACTAAACCAACCTGACTCCATCCATGCCTAAACCAACCTGACTCCATCCATGCCTAAAGTACCTAGTTTCCATCACATGTACAAATCATAACAAGAAATCATATACATCAATCTAACATCATACCATAAACATCATCATCTCTATATATATAGATCATCAAAATCTATGTGTCCATACAATGTATACTCAGATGTTGAATCCATACAAATATCTCAAATACAGTGTCTCAATATCTTTGGCATGCAGGCCGGTATCATATACAAAATCTCAAAAACTCTCATGTACACCTCACCATCATCGGCACGTAGGCGGTATATATCAAAAATGTCATCAAAACAATGATATCAATCATCTGCCCATCGGATGTCGAACCTGTCTCCCCTTACTCCTCTGTTGTTCCCATGTGGCACCCAACAACCACCTCACCACCTATTGTAGGCCTCGGTCTAACCTCTGATGGCCCCTCACCTAGAGCTGGCCTCCATACACTAGTGGCCTCACCCTGCTCCTGTCTCTGGGCTCTTCACCCCCTGTACTCTCCACACTGTGAGTGCAGGACCTAGTCCTCTCACTCAAGGCCTGTTGTGCTCTATACTCAACATAAGATGGGACGTCTATCCTTGCAAACATCAAGTGATCCTGATAGTATCGTGCCTCACCCAGGGCATCCTGAAACTAGCCATCAATACGGTCTACTGAGGCACCATCGGTCTCATTCCATGTACCTATCTCCCAGGACCTTGTATTGTTGGTACCTATAATAAGAGACCTTGTCCCTATGTAGGTACTTGTGCTATGTGTTAGGGCCTAGTTAGTGATCGGGCCTCTAAGGCCATAATCTATGCCTATGCAAAGTGGCTAAATGGCCATGCAACCATATGACCTACACCGTAGGGTGGCTATCTACTCCCCGTATCCATCTCCACCCTATGTGGGTGCCTACCCCTATAACACCGTGAACTAGGCTTCAAGGGCCACCACTGTGCTGTGACCTCTACCTTTGACCACCTGTCAACTACCCCTATAAACCTGTAATATGGGCCTGTAATGTGGCCACCTATCCCTGTAATGTGTCTCTATGGACTGTGAGGGTAGCCACGTTTGGCTGCCCTGGTCTAGGTGGTGCTACTCGTAGTTGGGCTACCCACCACCATCTATATGCATCTGTGTAGCTGACATCATCTATCTATCGGTCCATCGCTGCTCCTCCTACCCTGTCGGCACTATAGGTCGGGGTGGAGACATAGGTCTCTCCACGTCATCCCTCATATACTACTAGGAAATGGTGGTGGTACATCCTGGGGCAGCCCAAACTACCGCTGGACTCTATCTATTGGTATCATCTTGTGCTCCCTAGCACGACACCCCTCTATCCACCTGAGTAGTTATAGCTCATCCAACTCATCACCATGCACTGTATGATGGATATACCACATACGGCCTCTAAATAATGTCTACTCTAGACAACCCTTCAGCATCTGCTATAGTGAGCTACATCATGCATAGCCCTAGCCCCCTAGTGCACTCCACCAACTAGCACCCAATGCCTATAACCAACCTGGACCATACCTAGCTCAAATGCATCCAACTAGGGAAAACCAATCAGCCGCATGCACATAATGTGCTTGTAGGCCCAACAGTGAAGAAGGAAGGTGAAACACAAGTTGAACCTTCGTAGCCTCCCGTAGGCCCATAGCTCCTGTATAACTGCACTAGGTAGGCGGTGCCCAAGAAAATCAAGTCTAATCCTCCATCATATCATGGAGAACTCCCATCAGTGCCCGTGGGAATCTCCCACCCTCTGCATCGGCAGCTGCAAAACAACACACTACCTCCATAATCAAAACAACTAACTGCATCTCCTCGGGATGGGCCACGTACATCTCTCCATAGCTCAAGGCTCGCACTATGGAACCTCATCTCGGCCATCCCCTCTCCAAATACTATCAACATCAGCTCCTCGAGGCCTCTGATGAAATGGAGTACACCTGCGCTCCCACTATCGGTAATCTCAGGATCTTGTACACGTCCTCTAAGGTGATTGTGATCTCACCTGTCGAAAGATGGAACATGTTGGTCGCAGAATCCCATCTATCGATGAGAGCGACCATCAAACTAGGATCATGCACTATACACCTATAGGGTGGATACCAATCAGACCCACATTGGTCATGTGCTTCCACTCCTCATCGGTCACGTCTCCCCACACCACTAGCAATAGAGGTGGAACTCTATCCTCGCATCCGTAGTTGGTCTCTCACCTACATCCAAACAATCACACCATTGTTAAACCCATAACCATTTCCAAAACACCCTTACTCGAGCTAACCCATTCCTGTAATTCCTTCCTATTTTCCTTCCCTACAACCTCCATAACCTACCCTACCTACCCTCAACCCACTTACATTTACACCTCACAGTTTCCAACCCCTAAAACCCTTGTCTGACCTCTTTTTCCTTAAAATCGACCGACCTTGGTCACTAGTAACCGGCATTGGTCATTTGTTATTTGACCGATGTCGGCTATATCTTACCGACGTCGGCCAATTCTTGACCGACGTCGACCACCGCCGCAACGAACAAACCTGTAATCCCCATTTTTCTCCCCACCAATTCTCCAAATTCACCTCATAACTTCTCCTACCCTACCCAAACCTAACCTAAATCCCTCCCCACCCCTATTTACCCTACCTATGACCTCTCCCATCCCTCATTACATCAATTTTAACCAAAAATTTTAATTATCACCCCTACCCAACCATTCATACCCATATCCCCTTTTTCCCACAAAAAATATGAAGAAAGGATGAGATCTTACCTCATCTCGATGTCATCGGTATGGTGGCACAACTGGCCACTATGCATTGGTGGCCCACCCAACCCCTCTCCCACTTTTGCCATCACCAAATAGTCACCTCACCTCCACCCACTCAAATTCTCCACACTGATCTCGTGGACCCATCTACCTAGCTCCTCTCACCAACCGGATCTCTCCACCTCAGTTGGGTACAGTCCCTCATACTTTCCTCTTGAAAAGGTACAAAATGTTTGGTGCTCTATCATTTTCACAAAATCCAAGCAATACAAATGAATCCATATTATACGGATTTTTATTTTTAAATACCCAAATCGACATGACCGATGTCGGTCACTCCATAACCGGCATCGATTATCTCTCATTCCCCTTGTCCCCTCTTTTACCCATTTTGATCCCAACATTATCCTTTCCCACCACCTTGTGACCTTACCCACATTTATTGCCACCTACCTACCAGCCCACACTACTTATACTTGTCCTTAATTGTGCTTAGGGACCTATTATTTTACTGTATGCCTGGACCTAACACACACTATTGTTAGAGACCTTTGCACCCATGTGCTCACTATACCTTGTGGCGCTACTACCTGTGTTGTTTTGCCTAATGACCTTACATTACCTATTGTTGTTTTGTTTATCCTAACCCAACCTTTGGTGTATCGGAACATACATAAATGTTATTGCACTTGACCTACGTTGTGTTTCCACACCATATCCTATACCTTGGATACCAGAATCACTTCAACCTTGTTGGGATAAACCTATCGACCTTAGATGATGTAGAGTTTACAAGCTCTTCCACTGTACCGTGCCATAGTTTATAACGTGTGTGTGCATTTGAATGCCACTACCTTTGACCCTAGCCCATTTACCTATTTTCCCACTTTTACCCTTACCCCTGTACCCCATATGCTCACAACTACACTCAGGCCCACTTACCTTCATTTTTCATCACATCCACATTTTTATCAAACCACTCACCAATTTTGTCTTACACCTCATCAGTTCCTGGTTTGAGGGGGATCACCTTCACCCACACATGGGACACCCACATCTTATTTTTTTCAGCGTCGCTTACCAATACAAGCTACGTGACAAAAAGGGGAAAATGTAGACACCAAAATTTGGTCACACTCCCCTTAGCCCCTGGTCGAATAACCAACTTAAACATGTTCCTCTAACCATGGCCCCTTTCACCCCACATTAATATTAATTCAATTAATTCAATTAAATTAATACCTATTCTCACAATATTTATTATTTAATTATCCTAATTAAACTAATTTCCACCTCACCTAGACACCTCACCATAGACCTATTCATAGCATGTTTCCATAACTAACTAAGACTTAGTCCCACTTACCTTAATGAGCTAAGATTTAGTTTAACCCTAAAATCACATGCCTATTATTCCTCTAACCACATTCCCGCTCATTAGAAGGGAAACTTCCATTTTGATCCGCGAGAATAAAACAAACTTGGCCCAAGTGATTTCCAAGATCTGCCATTTTTAGTAAACCTAGGGAATCCCACCTTAACCAACGTCTGGTCAACCCAAAACCGATGTTAGTCAATCAGAACCATTGTCGGTTACCATTTATTCACTTTAGAAACCTTGTGGAAAAGGTTGGCACATTTTGGAATTGAGGATAAGAGAAGAGATATGCATGCAAGTAGACCGAGCCTTTTCATACCTCCAAACATCCATAAGAAACACCGGACAGATCCGCAGGTATTGCACTCATGGTAACATTCTGGGAAGCACTGCCACGGTACCAGACATCATTCCTCTAATCAACCATCATCACCATCCAGCCATTTGAACCTGCACCATAGTAAGTATACTTTTAACCAACATCATCTATTTCTACTTCAGTCTATTAAGTTCTTCTACCGCTATTATCAGTTTCCACTTGCACTCTCATTCCCCTACCATTTACCTACCTGTAAACTCAACCATTCCTCCACCCACACCATTAAATCACCTATATCCGATTGTTACACATCTCTGAGTATACCTAAGATTCCCATAGACCTCTCCACCCCCTTTTTGTCTTTGTTTAACCTCAGATCAACCTCTACAACCAGATCCCATTAAGTTTCTTTCACCCCGACCCTACCGACACCGGTTACCCATGACCATCGTCAGTCCCTTTTAAACTATCATCGGTTATACCAAACCGATGTTGGTCTTTGTGTTTAATACCTTTGCTAATAACAAAACCTAAGAACCTTCATCTAAGTGACCTAAAAACCTAGAACCTGACCCTGACCAGTCCCAGTACCTTGACAATTACCCCTCCATTCAAATTTGATTATAGCCTATCCTGTTATGATTATATTTTCTTATTGTATTTGAGTGAGATACCTAAATCATATCAACTACAATAGGAATTTTTTTATTTCTCGCATTAAGTTGTTTTAAGCATGGGTGGATTGACAGCCATCTAAGGACTATCACACTTCCGGATCTAGGATATGCTAGGTAGTCCACCGCCATATATTGTTTAACTCTTCTTTTGTGGTCTTGTTTTATATTTCAGGTAGTTCCTCTTGGCCAAAAGGAATCTCTCACAATCAGCATCAAATCGAGAAGTCGAATGCACACATCAACCTCCAACTAACAAACACGGCAGATATTCCTCCACGCCCATAACTCTATTTGTTTCACAAAAATGTAAAGAAAATGGTGAAACACTATTGTTTTCCAAAACGGAAAAGAAACAAATGAATCAAGTAAAACACATATTTTTCCCTTTTTAGCCCCAAATTGACATGAATGTTCTCGGTCATTTCGTGCCCTAAAAACCAACGTCGATTAAGCTATAACCGTCATCGGTCACTCAACATAACCATTTGACCCACCCCATGCCCATTTTGCCTCCAACCCATGTTGCTCACTTTGTTGGTTGTCAAAAAGGACTTTAATGAAAGCAATAGTCAGGGGACGAAAGTCCCTCCTCTTTGATGGGAGAGGTGCCCTTATTGAAAGCAAAAAAACTATTCACAAATGTACAACTTTCAATTTCAATGAGGAAATCTGATATCATGAAAATGTTTTAAACTCCAAGATAGATTATCAATACAAAATAACAGAAGAACTAAGGAAGGGGAAAGGTAGAATAGCACTCTTCAGGAAGTATAGATAGCAAAATAGTTCCCTATAAATGTTGAACTAGGATAATATAGAATAGAATCATTCATATTAAAACTATTAGATGTTATTTTGTAGACACAAAGTTCCAGAGATAACATCCACAAGAATACAAAGCTTCTCAGTGTAAATAGATAAATGATTCAATAATTTATGACATATAAGAAGGAATGAATAGACATAGATAGAAGTAGAAAGGAAAATCTTCTTGTATTGATAGCTTTTGACTCTTTTACACTTTTAAAAATAATCAGAGTTCCAGCCCCTTGAAATGGTGAGGAGAGCTCATTATATAACTTACAAATTGGTTACATTTGGTAACCATTTCTTCTAACTAAAAGATTAATTAAGGAAATGCACAATACAACGTCCTTAATTAATTACAAGGAGATTAGCACTAAAAATAGAAGAAGAGAAAGAAAATCTTGAAGAAGGGACATCTGATTATGGCTGAGGGGGGCCCACTGATTTGAGAATCCGATGTCTGAATTTTTTCAATGCTTCTGCTATTTCCATGCCTCTTGGAATTGTGGTGTTGGCAGTAGCATGAGTCCACGTTCCTAGACATTTCTCCATATCTTTATCAAACTCAGTATGTTCTAGATATTCTTTATTAGCTTCAGCAATAGCTGAATGGAGGGAAAAATGTCTTCCATCTTCTCTTTAGTAAATGACTCTTCTTTAAACAAATCATCCTTGACAAAAGTTCTAAACTGAGCCCTGATTTCTGAAGAGAGAAGGGAACACTTGTAGTTTCATCTTGAAGATGGCAGTGAATATATTTGAAGGTTGATGAGACACAAGTTTTAAAAGATTCTCCTTTTTGCCACACATTCCTCAATTCTCCCAGTGCTTCTTCCAGAACCTTTATCTTCCACTCAACACTGAAAATCCATGCCTTTGACAAGTTATTCTTGGCATCATCAAATACATTGTTGACCAACAAGATCTTCTCATCAGTTTGGCCCATTAGGTGAAGATTTGTAATACAACTACTCTAGACCTTCAGCTCTTTATCCATAGCTTTGATTGAGGAAGAGAGTTTCTACTGCAAATTAATCACTTTTTCATTGGTTTTGAAGGCTTCCACAATGAAGTTCAAACCTGCTATAGTCATATCATCCACCATAGCTTCCACATGACCTTCCCATAAGTTGAATACTTGTATATGTATTTGATGCTTTGAACTTCATCTAGATGAGAATCATGGGGGTGGGAGAGCAGCCAGTGGGGCTAGATCCAAAACTTTATCCTTGGCTAACAATGATCTAATAAAGTTGGAAAGAACTTGATTTTGTTCTTCCAACTGCTCTATGGTCTGTTTTCCTTTCTCAACCCATTCAATAACCTTAGTTACTATTTCCTGAAGGTTATGAACTTCACTCTTAGGAGTGGATTCTCCCATTGGGATCCTGGAAAGCTCCAAATCAGAGACCAAAATATCCTTCTCTACTTTATCAACCTTGGGATTTACAACCTCTAGGAACTGCTGGCCCTAAGCATCAGTTACCAATCTTGAAGTAATCTTTTCTCTCTTTCTTTGGAGGAGAAGGGTAATACCGAGCAGAGCTGCTACAACATCAAAATCTGGCCCTGTTAAATGAGAAGAATATTTCCTCTTCTTGTTGTCAACCAAGGGCTGCACCCAAGAAAAGGTAGAAGAAGAAGAGGAAGGAACAAGAGGTCCAAGAGCAAGTGAACTCATGACACTCAAAGTATTAACCATTGTTTCCTCCAGTAGAGAAGTGAATGGAACCTCAGGAACTTCCTTTGTAGAGGATTCTGTTATACTAGGAGGTTCATTACTTGGAACCTCCCTTTTTTCTTCAACAATGATTTCAGGAGCTTCAAGAATCTAACATTTCACCATCATCACTTTCACTAAGAAAAATAATGTTCTCCGGCCCTGAAGGCAATTCTAACCGCTCTAGAAGAGTTTCTTCCTCAATTGGTTCTTGCTTAACCTCTTTAATCTTCTTTTGATACACTTGAGTGGAAGAAGGAGTAGACGATTCAGGATATTTTATGGAGGAAGGAGGGGTTTTCTCAGGTACCTTAGTACTAGGTGTATGTACTTCCTTCCAGGTGTGGAAGTTTCTCTTGAAGAAGATCTACCCTGATTCCTCCTGAGCTCACGAAATTTTTGTCAAACCAAACCTTAGTTCTTACAAGAACAGGGGCAATAATCTCACTCAAATCATCTCTCTCCTTTACGTACCAATCCAGGGTTTCTAAAGGAGTGTGTTTGATTGATCTTTCATATTCAAAGGATTGCAAGTCCTCATCATCATCCTTAAGCCCTTCAGAACTTGGTAGAGATTGAGATCTATAATTTGTTGTAGAGAGATTCTGCCATAATGCCTCCTTCTAGCTTCAAAATCATTAGCACAATCAGCCCAGTAATCCTCAGTGTCTGGTTTATGATGATAAGTTATTCTGAGGTTCTGATCAATAAAATTCTTCAAATCAAAACAAGTCTTAGGTATGAAGAAATGGACAGTGAGAGGAGCAATAGCCCTTTCTATGTTTTGGGCATCTAGATTCGTTTTGCATGTATAATTTCCCAAGGAGATAGGGAAATGAAGACTAGTGATCTTCTTATCTCTATAGGTTCTGTGTAGTTTATCAAGCTACCTGCACACTTCAACTAGAGCCATTTTATCATTGCAAAACATGGGGAGCTTAAGGGGTGTACTTTCAAAGCCATCCAACTTGATGTATGAGAACCTTCTGAATTGGATGAAGAAATCCCCGTACTTGGCTATCAGAGTCATAACTTCATTAGAAAATATCCTAGCAGTGTCACCATCAATGCGTATTACAATATACATGGTGAAAGCATCATTGACCCTTCTGAAATTGTGATTGTTGGCCTCGAGGGTAAACTGAGGGTAGTATGTGTAGATAGGCTCATCCTTCTTACCCTCCATGTAGGTGAAACCGAACCACTCCCAAGACGCAAGCTAGGGTATACATGAGATAAGAAGTCATATAGAACTTCTTAGTTTGTTGAACATTTGAAAATTGCTCAGTCAGGTTCATACAGATAATTTTGGCCCAGTTTATGTTTTGCTTGCCCTCACAGATGATGTTTATAAAAGGGCACATCCAAAAATGAAATTCATTGGTGGAGGGCATTCCCATGATACGAGTGAGAAAGATGATGAAATTTGTGACTCCTCATTGAAATCAACCCTGAAAAATGCTTTGGAGAGTCAGGACGCTCCCTTCTTGGGGTTCTTTAACCATGAATTCACTACTTGTGCCTTGTATTTTTCACTGTCTTGGTCAAATAGGATCTGAGCTTGAGCAAGAGTGAGAATGATGGAGTCTTCGGTCTCAGGAATGCGTAGGGCAGAAGCAATGGTAGTAGCATCTAGTTTGGCAATTAATTCCCCATGCACATTAGCAAGCTCCCTGGTATCTGGGTTGAAATGAGCTCGCAGGAAAGCACGGTGTCGGCACACTGCACAGAGATGGGAAAACCAGCCGCATACGTGATTCCACTATCACTGATCATTTGGGCCATGGGAGCAAGGGTTGGCGCATGTTAGTCTACCCCAAAAATTGCCAAAATCTAAGTGTCAAACTTCACTATCCCCAATATTTGGTACAGAGGTCTCTAGAGGTGACAGATGTTCCTACCCTTGAAACTTGATCTTCATTTTTGCAATGCACAGAGGGATGACCTTCCAAGAACAAATTTGTGATGAAAATGCAAAGGGATACAGGGAGATGAACAAATGACTCAATTGCAAGGATGCGGGTGAGAAAAAAGCAAGTAATGTGACAAATGCATAGGTGGTAGTCCCTTTAAATAGCCGTTCAGAGAGAAGATCATAAATGAGCATTAAATACACCTTATATTGACTCAAAAAAGTGAGATGTGGGAGAAGTAGAAAAAAGCCCGGATGGTCCATGGGACATTGGGACATATGGGATGCGAAGATGTGATTGGTGATGCGGGAAATGCGGGAAAAGAGGGCCAAATGAGCATAGGCCATCTAGGCACATAGAAATGTGAGGGACGTGAAGCATGGATTTGGCTGATGCGGGTGATGTAGGGAATCAATTAATAGAATGCCTACGTGCATTTGGGATAGATGGGTCAAAAAGTTGTGAAGAATGTGATGCGGTTGATGCGGGCAATCGGGAAAAGGAAGTCTGGGTGAACTTGGGACAAATGGGCCAAAAAGTTCGATAAAGCTGACAAACAAGGACTTGTGGGGAAATCGGCCGATCGGCGAATAGAAGGCCCACATGTACTTGGGACATGAGGGACAAAAATGTCTGAAAAACCCGCAAGTCACTAAAATGACCCCAATAAACATGAATTTTCACCATCTCTTCAAATTTTTACTTCATTAGAACATTACTGAAGGGTGTCAACTCAAAATTTTCAAATTTCTAACTTTCAAAAGAGGGGAAATTTTGAGAGGAAAACACTCACAAAACTTTTACCCTTACAAAACCTATTAAAAATCACCTACATTCTACATTACCTATACATTTCCTTACTTGTGTTTAGGGACATCTTATTTACCTATACCTTGGCCTTAATTATACCCACGACCTAAACCTTCTTTTATAACATTTGAATTTATGTACTCATTATACCTTGTGATATCTGCTACCCATGTTTTTCAGCCTAATGACCTTACCTTGCCTAATGTCGTGATGTTTATCCCGACCAAACCTTTGGTGCCCTAGAACAAAACCTATTACCCATTCCTACACCTTGCCTAGTTGTGATTCAAGACCATTTCTATACCTTGGATACTTGAACCACTTCAACCTCATTTGGATAAACCTATCAACCTTTGACGAAGTAGAGTTTATAATCTCTTTAACTTAGTACCTTATCACAATCTATACGTGTGCATGCATTTGATTACCATTTACCTATTACCCAACCCAACCATTACCCTTACCTACAACCTATTTACCCTTGTTTTTATATACAACTTATTTATCAAATCAATCATGGCTTCTATCTACAAATTCAATAGTTCTTGGTTTGAGGGGGATCACCTTCACTCCTACCTGGGCCAACCCCACTCTCACCTATATTTGGGGCAACCACTTCTGTTTTTGTCAACATCGCTTACCAAATACAAGCTACACAACAAAAAGGGAAAATGTAGACACCAAATTTGGGTCACACTCCCCTTGGTCCCCTTCAATCAATTAACGTAATATATTTAATTAATCATGACCCCTTCATCCCATATTAATATTCATCCTCACATTATTAATTAATTTAATTATTTTAATTAAGTTATTTTCATCCTCACACCTCCACCTCATCATTACACCTCACCCTGGACCCATTCTAGGGAATTTAACTCACAATGACTAAGTCATCACTCTTAGCACTAAGTCATCACTCCCAGTGTTGAGTCACCACTTGACCTAACTAACTAAGAATTCTTCCTAAACCTAATTGGACTTCTTCTATGACCTTCCTACCTTTTTAACAAGAACTCCACTTTCCTAAGTAGACTTAATGAGAAAGCACGCCAAATCTAGGAAGATCTACCTATTTTTGGTAAACCTAGACTTTCCCACCTTAACCGACATCGGTTATTCCTCGATGACACTAGTCACCTAACTGTCATCGGTTAATTTATATATAATTTTTCAACCTATTACCCAGGTTGGTCATTTTTAGTTTTGGGAGAACTATTACATTCAAGCGCGAATCCAAATCCTCTCAGCATCCAGATGACACAAAATACTCAACCACAGGCCCAAACAAGCATTTGGATCTCATCCCAAGGCATTATAATATTCACGGGGACACTCTGGGAGTATTTCCATGGCATGAATACAAAGGCTCTTCAAGGATCAACTGTTGTCCTCCTTCACCTACAGATCTACAAATGCAAGTAAGTATACATGATTTTAATCGTTTTGTGCTTGCTTAAATTTTAGATCCATTACCTCCTTCATTATAATTTACTTCTCCTTGTATTCCTTTATCTCCACCTTCTCACCAATCCATCAACCCAACCACCTACAAAATTTTGGCTCTCCATACTTTCCCCTATGTATTCCTGAGTCTTCTTGGTAATATTACGAACCTAACCACTCTCCCTTCATTCTCTATGCAATCACAGATAATTTTAAAAATTATTTTATTAAATTACTACCAAATTTCCCCTACCAATTTTGATCACCTTAACCATCATCTCTCTCTACCAACATGGTCACTGACCGATATCGATGATGTGTCTTTATATTAACCTCCACCAAAAAACCCATAACTTAACCAAACTCCCCAATACCTCACTAGAAACCCTTATGACCTTACCTAATACCTCTGCAACCTTCCTCAACTAGAAAAATACAACGCCTAATGCTAGATTAGTTTTTCCTTCAATATTTTGTTTAATCTAGTGTGTTGATAACTTTTTGAGATACCTAAATCAAAGTGTTAGCAATAGGACATTTATTTCTTGTATTTACTTTCATTTACTATTTAATATCATTTGGTGGTCTTGTTTTATTTCTTATACAAGTTGTTCCTCCTAGTGAAAGGAAATCTCTCACATGCATTCCCGATCAAATTCTACAATGTGTGCATACCATCTACATAATCACAGGTATTCCTCCTTGATCGTTACCTAATTTGTTTTATTGCATATTTTGAGGTGAAACAAGGAGATGGGAGTTTTATAATAATACCGACCTTGTCGGGATCTACCTTGATTTCTTCAAACTCTACAACATGATGGCTAAGACTATATCCTAATCCATCATGAATAAATGTTTTTTCATGGTTTAAGGATAACTAATTTTTTTCACACCTAGAAAGTACTTTGTCTAAATTATCAATCGCATCTTGGAATGTTTCCTATAAACAGTGAAGTCATCCATGTAAATCTCAACACCTTCATGAGTGAGATCAACAAATAGTACTAACACAACTCTTTGAAAAGTGAAAGGAGCATTACCTAAGCCAAAATGTAATACCTTGTAAGTGAATGTTCCCACGGGGAGGTAAAGGGGGTTTTATCTCGATCCTCTAGTGTTATTGTTATTTGATTGTACTCGATGAACTCATCAAGAAATGAGAAATATTTTTACTAGATAGATTATCTAGGACTTTATCAATGAAAAGAAAGGGAAAGTAATATCGACGAGTTTCCTTTTTTAATTCATTATAATCCACACAGACCCTCCATTTCCCATTCTTTTTAGGAATTATAACTAATGGAGAAACCCACGTGCTATCGAAATTGGGTAAATCAATCCTACCCTAATAAAATTTTCAATTTCAATTTTTACAATGTCTCTTAAGGTAGGGTTTATCCTTCTTTGTGGTTGTCTGATTGGTCTAGAATTTGTTGTGTAAATGTGGTGTGTACAAATGTCACAATATTCTCAAGAAAAGGCCTTAGGATGAGAGCATACAAGTTTAAATGTGGTATTTCTCTTCCGACTAGCGAACAAATTATTGATTTTCAATGTTTTTATTGGAAAATGGGTAGTTTCTTGGTGTCGGGTGAAGAGAATTTACAATGGGGTGCCCTCTCAATAATGTATTCAACAGAACTGTGGTGAAGCAATCTATGAATGACAAAGTGATGTTGTGAAAGATAGACTCAATCAAATCTATGTTTCATGAAAAATGTCGGATGATAGGTTGATTTTTTTCATCCATTATGTCATCTTTTGTTTCATCTGGTTCAGTAGTGCGGGACTCATAGTTATTTTAACGTAAGATTCATGTTGAAGCACAAGACTTATAGTCGATCTAGCACAAGACTCATGATAACCATTATGAATTTTTTTCTAAATGTTCTGAATTATGACCATGACTAGAGATGAAACTATATCTTTTCATTCATCTGTATCATCCTTCCACCATTTTTTATCTTCTATAGAAAAAGGTTTTGCAGTTGGATAGATGGATAAATTATTTAAATCATGTCCATTTGTAATCACCATATTTCCTAACTGCAATTGATAAAAGTGGTTGTAGTGGCCAACCAAGGGAATCCTAGGATCAAAGGGTATCCAATTTTCCTATTCTTCATTTTTATGACCATAAAGTCTACTCAGAATAATCCCACAACTCAATGGTTATGGTAACATATTCTATAACCCCTTTTGGTTTGGCTACAAACTAGTCTAACATTGTAAAACTATTAATTTTGATTGTGGTTATAGGAGAGATAACGTGGACAAGGTGTTAGTGGTCATCACATTAATAGCATCTCCTAAATCAATTAGAACATTTTGAATTTACACATCTCCTATGCAAACTATAACAATAGGACTTTCAGGGTCTCCATATTTTGGAGGGGTCATATTCCCTTGTAGTATACTAAATGAGTTTACCATCAACATGGATTTTTTTAGGTTGATTATTTATTCTACCTAGAGTCTTAAAACAAATTTTTTTGATGGTTTTATTCAATTATGGAATTTTCTCAAGAGCTTGCAATTGAGGGGGTCCGATACTCAATTTTCTTAATCCTTGAATCAACCACGAATCTAGTTTTCCATGAGTTACAAAGTGTTTTGTTTTTCCAAAAGTTTGAATGGAAAAGGAATATAAAATTTTAGTTAAGGTGTTTCTTCAAAAATAGGATTGGGTTGCTTATCTTCGAATTTTCCTCATCTTTAGGATTTCTTCTATAATAGGAGGTGATGGTTTTGAGGTAACCTTCCCTAAATGCAAAAATATGTTTCTATAGTTGATAAAGTTTATTGTGAGGTATTTATATGATTCCATGTTATATGTTGGGTTACCCTACCTCACATTTTTGGGTTTTGACATAGTTTGAGATGGAATATCTTGCTAGGCAGGTGTTGTTTAAATGAGGTAGTAGTTGTAGGCCCAATCAAAAATCGTGTTGTCCTTAGGGTCTTATTTGGTTATATTATTATTTCCCCTGATCCTTGGGTACATTCCACTTTGTTGTAAATTGTTGAAATAGTGGAATGTTTGAGTTTGGAGTCTAGGATTGCTGATAATAATTCGGTGGTGCATTCCATTGAGGACTCCATTCCTGTGGGACTTGTTGAGCCCAAGGTTATGGGTATGACCATGGTGTGTTCCATTGGTTTGGAAAATATTGTGTTTTAAGTGCATAGGGATGGTTCTAATTTGATTGAAAATTCCTTCCTTGCTGTGAGCCATATAATTTAGCTTAGCTTCATTTTTGTGTTCTACTTTAAATGATCCTTCAAAGAAGGGCGAAATCCACATTGGTCTGCGTGGCATGCTTTATATCACGATAAGGCAAATTTTTATCTTATCTAAGGAAAATCCTTAAACTCATGTTTGTTCCTACATCTTAGACAATATATGAACAATGGATTTGTATTCCTAGTATTCTCCCTATCCACAGTTGTGTTAAGTTGGACTAAGAGGTTTTTCTTAAATTTTCAATTTCCTCTCTTAATTTTGATATATTTTCATTAGTAATTTTTCTTTGTCTTCAAAGATTGGGGCGAGTTCGGGAGTAGTTCCTACATAGGTCAATGATATCAGTAAATTCTAATTTGTTCATGTATCCTTTTCCCATAAGATTGAAGGATTCTTGTGTGTCTTCATCCAATCCCTTAAGGAATAAAGTTTTGAGAAGATTGATATCAAGACCATTGCCACACCTTCTATGAAGGAAGAGGAACCGCTCAAGATATTCCTTAACACTCTCATCCTCCTTTTTTATCCTAAAGAGTTCTTCCCTCTTATCCCCACCCTATAATAATATTGGTATTTGTATAAGAAAATTGTTTCCATCTTCTGCCAATTGTGGATGGAGTTAGGGTTTAATCCCATGAACCATCTCATGGTTGTGTCCTTTAGAGTTGAAGGAAATAACTTAAGCTTCTAGGTATCTAAGGTATAATCATAGGTTGGCATAGGAATTTGAACTCAAATAGGAATTGGTCAGGATCTTTTGAAATGAGTCCCCTAAAGGTTGGTAGAATTGAAGGAGATATATTCTTCATGGCAGATTGATCATTAGGGTCTAGTTGTATGGGATAGGTAAATTTCCTTCGAGTGGAGGTTGTCATTATTGGCACCATTGGGGTCTTCTACTCCATCAACCTTATTTTCTTGTTGAACAAGTTATTCCACATATTGGTTTTGAGGGGATTTTGTAAATTGATTCTAATAAATCTACCTCTACAATCTCTAGGTCTAAACATAAAATCCTACCATACTGAGGAAAATTCCCTAACTACTAGTGCTTAACTGATTGTTTGTGTTCCACATACTCCAAAGCACAAAAAGAACCTTGTTGTCACTACAAGATCTTCTACTTCAAAAGAAAGAGTTATGGAAATAAAATTTCTAAATGGAAACTTACCAGGAAATCAGGTAACACTTCAAGTTAGTACCTTAATCTTTGCTAACACCTTGAGAAATCCCCGAAAATGATGCCAAAAAGTGATGAGCGTCATTGGTACTCATACTTTAGTTATCTTATGATTGTCAGTCCAGGGTGGTGTCCATGGCTATTTGCAACAAAGGAAATGGTTGAAACCATGCTCAGTACTTATTCACTAACAAACTTAACCAAATACTATGCTAAATGCCATGAAGAAATGAAATATATTGATAAACAAAGGATTACTAAACTCAGAATTGAAAATAATGAAATTCTGGTAAATCAAATAAATTCCAAATAACAAAAGTGAAATGAACAAGAGATGATCCCTTCACATTGGGGAGGAGTGGCCCTTTCTCCTTCCTGCTGATCCGGTTTAAAGTTGTAAATCACATAGGTCAAACTTTCCCCTAAATTAGCACTTTATTGAATAGAAGAACTTCTTTTACAGTAATCCACGAAATAAATTTTTAATCTTACTACAGATGCTCTTTTATACTTAGAGCAATACTAGTCACTCCAAAAGAGGACTAAT
Source organism: Taxus wallichiana var. yunnanensis (assembly GCA_018340775.1). Lineage (NCBI taxonomy): Eukaryota > Viridiplantae > Streptophyta > Pinopsida > Cupressales > Taxaceae > Taxus > Taxus wallichiana. Next base: position 60,421,403 of record CM031241.1, read on the forward strand.
TATTTGTAATTAATTACAACCACTTAAGTAAAATATATATATAACAAAAACTAACTATTTGAGGAGTTACAATTGTGGAAGGACTAATGCATGGCACATTTAGATCAAATTTATTCAATTAACTATAAATTTAATTGTATATGATCTGTAATTGACTCTTAGTTGAGATAATCAATCAATGCCAGAAGATATCAAATATTCTGCATTAGATCCCTATAATCATGATGACTATAAATATATGAGTTGTTCTGTTTATCTTCTCTATGTCTTCAATCAACTGGTGTTAAGTCAAGATTACATGGTCCTCATAATTTACATGATCAACTGGTGTTAAGTCGAGATTACATGGTCCTCATAATTCACATGATGGTTGAGATGGTAGCCCACATTTCATGATCCTCTCATCATGTCAACTAGTGTGCCAGCTACATCTACTTGTCGTATTTCCTTATGAGTCATTTTCCTTCTTTGCGCGATTTCTTCACTCCAAGTGAGTCTGCATTAGTGCTTCGGGTGATTCATGTGCTCCACAATGAATCTAATGTTAATTCACAAGTGAGTCCTATGCTCTGAAGTGAGTCTTGTGCTAATGCATAAGCAAGTCCTATGGTGGTCCATAGTTGGGTCCTGTGGTGGCTTAAGATACACTCTTCAAATACATTATTAATACACATAAAGATTCATTTAACCCATTTTGAATAAGTAAACATTAGACTAAAATAACTAATTAACTAAAATAGAAATATTCTAGTGTAATCTAATGCTATAAGAGTAGTAAAATGACTAAATAAATGCAACAATAAAATAATGAAATACACCTAAGAAAACTAAGCTAGTAAATATGAAACCCTAATGTGCAATAAGAGTTAATAAAAACCTTAGCTGATTTGATGTTTTTGCAAGACTATGTCACAAAGTGTAACCCAGATGAACAAGAGGAGGAAAATTTCATACGAAGCCAAAGAAAATGAATATATGAGTTGTTTGACTAGACCGGGGTGCACGAAAAGGGATAGGGTGTGTGTGGGTGCCCTGGTCTAAGATCTGGGCACCCTGGTATGTGGAAATGGATAGAAAACCTCCTCTAGAGTGTCACTTTGGATGTTCACCTATGTTCGCTTCATGTCGCACTAATGTCGATGAACTGCGTTAGATGTCATTGTGAATAGGAGATGGAAGAATCACTTGCAAAACCCCAGACAAAGCATCAAAACCCTAAAAATAAAGATGCATATGAAGGGGTTGGACTATCCTTAACAACCACAATGGTGGAATTACTAACTAAGCACTACATCTCAAACCCAATGTAGTTCTAGGTGTGTGTGCATGTGTGTGCAAATCATGCCATAGGTTTCTATTTTGTGATCACACTTTATGAAGTAGTGAGAAAATAACTATATATAAAATGTAGTAAATGTGTGCATGGAAACAATAGACTCCCCTCCTATGAAGTGTGATGCAGATGAACCAACCTTGTGTGCCTTGTGATGGAGCTAGATGGATGCAAATGTAGCTTTAGATGCCTTTGATGGATGCAAATCTAGATGGTGATAGTAGATGCTTAGTGCTTGGTCCCTCATTATGGTCACATAACTTTATATTTATATGGTTCTCTTGTTCTAATTTTGTAATTAATCCCTAAAATTATGACCACCAAAAAAATAGAAAACTCTAACCCTTATGAAGTTCCCAAAAGGTAAGAGTAAAGTATAATGACAATCGGGGCACCTAGAGGGGACTAGGATGCCTAGGGCAACCCAATCGAAATAGGAAAAACACATAATGACAATACAAACTAGGAAAGTGCAGGTGTAAGATCGAAAATACGACAGTAAGCAATGTAAAAATGGCCAAAGACATGGGTTAATTATTACTCTTTTCACTTAAGAACCATATGAATAGTAGTATGAGACCTGGGACTAAATATTGACTCAAATTGTGTGATTTTCTGTCTACATTTTCCCCCACTTTATGTTGGCAAGAATAAATCTTTGTAACATAAAGTAGATAGATATTCCTACCTAATAATCTATCTAGAGTGATGTAGCAAACATACCAAAGGACTAGAAAAAGCATGGAGTGAAAAAGATGGAGCATGGAGACTAAATATGTAAAAAGTGTAAAAAGTGATGAGAGTGAACCTAGGGTGGAAGCGTGTGTGGATGCCAATGTGTGTAGTGTACCTGCATGGTTAGTACCGTGTGTGTGATTTACGCACCATTTTTGTGTTTTTGTTATTGTTGATTTCTTGCTTCCCTATATGGACGAACCTATAAAAGAGAAGACGATAAAGTAGTCAAATACGCTTGTATATGTAAAAAAAACATGTATATATGTAAAGAAACATGTAAAAATAGTACGAAAATGTCAATGCAAAAGGAACATGTGCACCTAATTTGTGATAAGAAAAAGGGTATAGAAAGGATATCTTTTAAGCTGTTAGTGAAGTGTAAGTTTTTTTTGGCTATTTTATCTCAACTATGGGAAAATAAGTGTAGGGAGAAAGATGTGTTATTCTCCAACCTGTAATAACTTCCCTAAGAGTAGTGAAAAGATATTTGTATTGTCTGGTTTTTTGGGTGATCCGCCACCACTGGCCAAAAATTATAGGAGAAAATTTGATGTTCCTTCAACCTATAACTTCTCCCTAGAATTCTAAGGACAATTTACCCTATAAAATCCACTATGTATGGAGTTTGTAGACTAGTTTGAACCCACTCACTTTGTATAACCCATTGTGTAATGGAAAACAATTATGGACTGAATTGTACTAGTACCATGTGTAAAACCAAATGATGCCCCCTCTTTTAGGGCACATGCGATGTCATGGATAGAGAGTACGGCCCCAACAGAGAACTATCAACATATATTGAAATTGTGTTTGGCAGGGGAAGGGAATTTTCTTGGTAAATACCAAGGCACACGTAAACAAGTGGACATAAAACAAGTGTTAGCACAAACATGCATGTAGAAAATAAGTGTAAGCCAAACAAATAATGTGTAAGCTAGAACATAAGAAGAAAATGTAAACACCCAAAGAGACAATGTAGGCCACACAAAGTGGGTTGTAAATATGGGACACCACTCACGGTGTTGTAAGACACTCAAGTCTACAATGTCCGAGGGAAAAGAGTGTGCACACAAGACAAAGGGAAAATGCCACAAACAAGAACAAACAATATTAGACAAATTAACAAGTATGGAAGAAAATATCCCTGTATAAAAATGGTTACACGTGAAACACCCGTTTGCATGTTATAAAAATAGAAAGTATGTTAAATTATGTATAACATGATAATGGAAAGTGCTAAGTACAAAATGGAATAATAACACTTGTAGTGTATCAAGCATCATTGATGCATGTAGAAGATTTTATCTCGTGATCACAACTATAAAATGATGTGAACATGCATGTGTGTATAGTAAATACAATGACATATAAGATATCTATCTAATATGTGTAGTAAAGTTAACATGTAAGATCAAGTGCAAGCAAGAGTGAATGTAACCATAAAATGCAGTATTTTGTGGATGGATGGAATGGAATGCAATGTGGATGATAGTAGTCATGTGCCCCCAAGTGAATGGAATTTTATGTAGTGAGTTTCATTTAGTATTCCCCCTCAACAGTCAATAATGAACCATAAATGAGAGTGTGTCATCGGGAAATGGTTGAGTTCTATGTTGTGTGTAACATGTTGTGGTGAATGCGTATGTGTGGTGATGATATGTGATTGAGAGATGATGTATGAAGACATGTGATGATTTATCCTAAAGTGTATATAGGATTGAGATGATTGAAAGAGGTGGTAATGTAGCCTAACAGTGGCGTACACCACTAAAAGATGATGTAATTTGTGAAGATTTAGCATATATCATATGCCACTAACCTAGGAATGTTGTATGAGAAAAATATAATTGAATGAAGATTGTGTGAGTGTGATGTGGTCCACTTTTCTTGTATACCCTCAACAATCCCATATGGACTGTGAGACTAGAGTGCGTCATTGGGTAGTAGGTGCGGTGCGTATAAGGAGATGTGTGTAGGATATGTGATAATAAGATACGACCATGTGATGTGTAAAATGTGTAGTATGTATAATGATGATGATGAGATGTAACATGAGATGTGTAATTCCTATTGTGAAATGTGTGAGGTTAATGTGCGTATGAAGCCTTCAACGAGTCAAGTGTGTCTTGAAGCATAAGATTGTGTCATCGGGTAATGAAAATGTTAATGTGTATGAAATAAAATTGATGTGTGGTATGATAGGTGTGTGGATGCTAGGGTGGGGGGAGTATGTGTATTCTATTCCCCCAAGTGTGTGTGATGTAGAAGTCAGTCATGTAATATCATCTAGGAGGTCATCATTTTCATGGTCAAAACCGAATGAATAAGTGTCCGAGACTTGGTAAGCGAGAGTGTAGGGTTGGTCATGTAATGAGCCATTAAGGCATAGGTTATACATACCCATAACATAATCTACATTATTGAAGGATGGTAAGGGACACCCATGTGCATATTTGCAAGTAATATTTTATGTATATCGAGAAAAAAATTGTTGCAAATGAAATGAATACACGACCAAAGGGCATGGGAAATGATATATCAGTATGATCAGGGTCGATTGTGCCCCCAATGTAATCAAGCCAAGATTTTCCTAATGTAAGTGGTGAAGGGTGACGGTTTCATGCAAGGAATACTTGGAGGTGAAGGACGTATAGACCATATGTAGAAGTAATGTAATCAAATCCATGATAAAGATGAGAAGAATTTGGCGGAGCAAAAGGTCCTCAAAAGAAAAACCTAGACAATTCAAGCCCTCAAATGTACATACAATGTCATCACAAGTAGGATCAAATGGAATATGATCCCAATAAGAATCATTCATGAAAAGCATACATGTGAATGGTGGGAATGCCAATGGAGGAGGCACATGTGAAGGTGTAGGGGATAGATTGACATTCATATGCTAGGAAGCCCCTGATAAAGAATCATAACAGTAGTAGTAGTAGGTGGAGGTGGTGGAGAGGAATAAATTACATCTATCACACAAATGACACCTTCAAGTGGTGTCAAATGAGGTAGTTTTTCTATTGGTTGAGGATTATTGTGTAGTATCAATGCATAGAATAAGAAGAGTAGTATTAATATCTTAGTCACAATATTTGTATGCATCACATGTCGTGAAGTACAATATATTCAACTCCTTCATGTATGAATTTGACATAATGATGTATGGTGAAAGCAAGTGGCTTTCATGGCATGGCCTACCAAGAAAATAGTTATAAGAGACTAGAAAATCAATGACAAAGAACACAGTGTTAATAATTTTTGGCCCTATAGTGATAGGTAATGTAATGTGACCAACACATGGACAAACAAAACCATCATATGCATGGAGTGAAAGAAAAGATGGGTTAACATCATGAGAAGAAATACCTATCCTTTCAATGAATGACATGGGACATAAGTTGAGTTCAGATCCATTATCAATTAAAGTGCGTTTGATACCCACATTGTAAATGTGAATCATAATATGCAAGGGTGGGTCATTTTCAAAAGTGTTAAGATCAGCGGGAAGATTAGATTTGAATGCTATGTGTTGAGAAAATGCATCTACGAAAGTTTGATATATTGAGTTAGGATGCATATCAACATGAATGTGAGTAGTAGTAAGAAGATGTTGGACTCTATGCCTTAAATCAGGATTTGCAAGCAAGTAATCATTGATTGAGATACTCATGATGATGAAAATCTAGAATGATAAGAAAAGAAGGAGGATCCTAAAAGCATAAAGATCAAGTACGGATTCACCAAAATGATTAACTAAAATAGAAATATTCTAGTGTAATATAATGTTATAGGAGTAGTAAAATGACTAAATAATTGAACAATAAAATACTGAAATACACCCAAGAAAAATAAGATAGAAAATATGAAACCCTAATGTGTAAGAAGGGTTAAGAAAAGCCTTAGCTGATTCAATGGTTTCACAGATCGTGTCGTAGTGTAACCCAAGTGAATAGGAGGACAAAACCACCATACAAAAGCCTAAGAAAATGCAAACTGAGTTTGTATCGACTAGAATGGGGTGCTGAAAAGGGATAGGGGCTCTGTGGGCACCTTGGTTTGTGGGAATTGACATAAAACCTCCTCTCAGAGTGTCTTTGGTTGTTTTCATGTGTTTTCTTCCTATCGCACTAATATTTCGAATGACGTTGGATGTCACTTTGTGAATAGATGGAAGAATCACCTACAAAACCCCAAACAAAGCATCAAACCCCTAAAAATGAAAGATGCATATGAAGGGGTTGGATTGTCCTCAATGACCACAATGGTGGACTTACTAACTGAGCATTGCACTACATCTCAAACCCAATGTAGTTCTAGGTGTGTGTGTGTGTACAAATCGTGCCCTAGGTTTCTCTTATTCCAGTCACACTTTGTGAAGTAGCGAGAAAATAACTAGATGTAGAATATAGTAAATGTGTGCATGGAAACAATAGACTCCCATCCTATGAAGTGTGATGCAGATGAACCAACCTTGTGTGCCTTGTGATGGAGTTAGATGGATGAAAATGTAGCTTTAGATGCCTTTGATGGATACAACTCTAGATGGTGATAGTAGATGCTTAGTGTTTGGTCCTCATTATGGTCACATAAATTTATATTTATATGGTTCTCTTGTTCTAATTTTGTAATTAACCCCAAAAAAGGCCGACCACCAAAAATATAGAAATCTCAAATGGCTAGAAAGTTCCCAAAAGGTGAGAGTAAAGTGTAAAGAGGATTAGGTGCCCCAGGGGACCATGACACTGGGCACCCTCAAATCGGATATAGGAAAAATAGAGAATTCCAATATAGACTAGGAAAGTGCATGTGTAAGATCGAAAATACAATAGTAAGCAATGTAAAAATGGCCAAAGACATGGGTTAATTATTACTCTTTTCACTTAAGAACCATATGAATAGTAGTATGAGACCGAGACTAAATAATGACTCAAAAGTGCATGATTTTGTGTCTACAATAACAAGGTTATGCACAACATTTCCTTTCAAAATATAGTAAAGTATTAATTACAAAATGACAATATCATACTTAGTACAAAATGATGACATGAAAAAATAGGGGTTTATGTAGGATTAGGAGGGCTCGTCATTAACTAGTTCCATTGTAAACTAAACTCCCACACGCATAAAATACTAGAACAACTATTACAATTCTTGAGGGGCATTCCAATAAAGGAAAATGAATGATGGGGTATCTTCCACACACATATCCACAACTTGAATCACTAAGCAGGATCCACACTTGAGAAGTAAGGTGAGGAGGAACCGATTTTAAACATCCTATCGAAGTAAAAGGGTCATATTTGAAACCCCTATAATGGAGGGAATTTCAAGTGCATCTATCACCTTTGGGAACATTACAACCCTTGACATGTGAAAAGTGGTAACATTGGTAGATTTAATTAGTACAAATCCACCCATGGAAAAACAAAAGAATATGTTACAACGCTAGCTCAAGACATATCAACTATGGAAGTTGAAATGGTGAGTTTTGAAAAACATGTTCCCATTGTAGTAGTAACTCGAGATATACCAACTAGAGAATTCTATGTTATGGACATTGGAGAGAAAGAGATCACACAAACACAAGCATTTACTAACTTATTAAAAGGTCTTACAAAGGAGGAAGGAGTTGACCTCCCTCCACTTGAAAACTAAAAATTGGGAACCCCCAAGTACATATTGGGTAATGGTGTGCAATTTTCATGGTGTCTCATCATGCTACTATTATGGCACCTATGATTGAAATATCTCCCATTGAAATGAATAAAATACACATTCCAACAACAGAGGAAATTCTATTTGAGAAGAATCAATCTTAATTAGAATAAAACACTACTAGTCATAAGGGGCAAGGTATTCTAAGTGACTCTATGGATAAAGGAATTGAGATGGTTGATAGATCATTGGAAACTCGTGGAGTTATCAAATATCAAAAGGAGAAACAAGTTCAAGATTTTTTGTAAGAACATGTCCAAGAAGTAGCTCCATCTAAGGAACTTGAAATCAATAAAGAACATGCCGAGAAAATTGATGCGGTGTACTTCTCATCCCGAAACTAGAAGAGCGAAGGAAGGGGTAGAGTTTTTATAGTCACAAATCCTTTTCTTGAAAACATCCCTACTACCTCAAAGGGGGTTATGGTTATCCCTAGCACTTTTGGAAAATACCTCAAGTCCAAAGAAAAGGTAATACCCCAATGTAAAGGTGGTTGGGAGATGCCCTCCCAAAGGGAGAAAAGGTGAAGATTCAATTGGATTCCATCAATATAGAGAATGCCATATCATCTAGGAAGCCTAGGGCCCAAAAGAAATAATTTTTTTGTAAACCATTGTGGATCCCCAAGGACTCAAGTCTCTAGAAATTGTAACTCCCAAAAGAGACATATTAAGGAATGAGGCCATAATTTATGATTATCAAATTACTCACATCCCTTTGGGAAGGAAAACTACTAAAATTTTAAAGCATGAAGATTCGGTGGCCATAAGAGGGCTCATTCATAAAATTGACAAAGATAAAGAGACCAAGAATCAATTAAAGGAAAAGGTTGATATTTTATCAACCTATGTGCAAAAATGGTTGCAACCTCCTCATGGTGGTCGGGAAATTACTGCTGCTTTATAACTCCAGAGGAATTGTGTAACATCCCGCAATTTTGGTCTGTTTCATCAAAAGGGATGAGTCGTAAATGAAGAGTGGGTTACGAGGGATAGATAATAAACCCTATTATGTAGATATATATGCAGCCACACATGTGTATGCATATCTTGAAAAGGATATACACACTTACTTGTAGTTGCATGTACAACCACCTTGCAACCTCTATCGTTCAACACTCGTAATGCACTTAGAATTTATGACTTATTCTTTTTTTCCATGATGGTTGTATGTACTTACCGTGTTGTATGTGATGACTACGGTACATAATGTTATGTTTGATTTTTGTATCGGAAATGAATATTGTTGTGCACTTTTCTTTGCTAAATGAGATCGAGGCAATTGGGTATGTGCATGGTTATTGTACCTGTCATTGATAGTATTGTTTCACCTATGTTGGTTGTTGATAAGGATAATGTTGAGCTTGTTTATGATTATGATGTTTGATGATCATACCTATTTTATGTGCATTGCAGAGTTGATACTAAACTGTTATTATTTACGATATTACACAATGGACTAGAGTATATAAGCATGTTGATTTTAACTTGCCTTCATATTTAACTAAATTTGTGTTAGTGGTAACATGAAGGAAAAGAGTTCCACAGACCTCATAGGTATTTTTTCTAAACTAAATGTTTGATAGCCATTATAAACTTGGGTGGGTAATCATGGTAAGTTAGTAATATAATTTTAGTAGCGATAACCATGTTGGGAAAGGTAATTCCATTGTTATATGGATTAACCTTGATCAAAAGAATAATGAGAAAATTAGCAGATCAATGTTTTTTTATTAATGACAAATAGTTTTGAAGGGACTATACCCTAATACAAAAAGGCTCAACAACCAGATAAACAAGAGAAAGTAGCAAAAAGGATCAAAATCCAGATATTACAATAAGTCAAACAGTAGCCAAAAAAGGAACTACTAAGAAAGAGCATGATAAGTATAGAACTACTAAAAATCAATAGTTAAACAACAAACTAACAACAACAAAACAACATCCTGCTCACAATTAGATTGCTCTGTAGAAATTTATTTCTTCGAAGCCCTGTCGATTCTTGATTTAATAGTCTAAAGTGAGGTAAATAATGCCAGAGTAGTGATATGTGTAGGGTCACTAACATCTAGTTGGGAGATGACCTGGTTCCTTTCAACACTAGTGCCCCAAATGTCTATTGAGATGCCACTTAGCATAGTAATGCTTCTGACCTGTTGTTCTAGAAAATCACATATAGCCCTAAAAATTGAAATGTTGTGATCATGTCATTCCTTAGAGTTCCCTAGTTTTTTGTCAGGGAATTCAATTTCTTGTAAATTTCATTTATCTATTCTTCACCAATACCAACATCCTCATTCAATTTTCTTTTACCCCTTTGCTTAATCAGTTGATGCATGTCCTTTTTGAGATTCTCCACCTCTTTTTCCATGATATCCATCCTGTGAAGAAGATTCCCCTTCTCGTGTTGAGTAGTGTTATCTTTCCTGTATTGCTGATGTGCAATAAATTATGGGAAATTTCAATGTCCTTACTGCTCCTGAGAACTTTGCCGGAGGGAGAGGGGTTCAAATTGGAGAAGGAAGGATTTTTAGTCTTGATTTTCCTTTGGCTGGAGAAGGTGAATGGGGTGATAGTAGGAATAGGGTTAATGGGAATGGGTGGGGTGATGGGGGTAGCAGGTATGGTAGGGTATTGGGCAAGGCAATGTTTGTGAAGGAGGAAGATCAATCCTTGATGGAGAGGAATGGCCCAGGTGTGGTTTTGGAAATCAAGAATGGAACGTTCCATTGAATTTAGGAGATAGTGCGGGAAGAAAACAAGAAGGTTTCTCCTAAAATGGTTAAGAAAAATCAAATGCTTTGTGGGGACAATGATGTATCTACCTTCAAGTGAAATAAAGTGAACCATCATCTTAGTAATTTCATCAAAAGGTTCTGGGATGGAACTGACCTTGATACCCACCATTAAAAATTAAATTTCCTCACCTATTGCAAAAAAAAATTAACTTCTGCATTTTTATCCACTCTCTTACTGAAAAATATGATTCCGTCCAAAGTGAGGCTCGTAACCTCAACAATAATCTCCTCTATCATCAACACATTTTCCCACCATAATTTACCTTTCACTCTTTCTAGTCTGCAGAAAAATGCACAAAAATATTCTGATCATGCCCTTGGATTTTCTCAATGAAATTGGTGACCCCCCGATCTGAAGGTAGTTCCACATCTCAATGTTTTCTTTCCATGCGGGATCACAGTTGGGTTTGATTTGGCATGGAGCTCCCCCCATTTTCCTACCTCTGCATGTAACCTGCTTGAAACCCATGATGAAGTTGTTTGTGTCTTCCCTGAACCACTTTTTAACCATCCATCTACAGACCCATCAAGCATGTAAATTTTGATGATTATAAATGCATGTACTCCTCTCACATGTGCTAACTTGTATTTCCAATAAAGCACATGAAATATCATAAGTGATTCTACGTGAGATGTAATCTATCATATTTATCTTTGGTGATAGAGTTTTGTACTTCAATAAGGGTATTTTCCTCATAATACCAAGTGATGAAGTTGTTACTAATTCCATAATTAGCCAAAGTGTCGCCACACTATTTCCCTCTCTATAAGTGTGGCCAATTTTAAGGTTATTGAAGGTATTACAAATATTTATAGATTCTTGTATAAAATCCTTAATTGTCCAACTTGGAGGATAAATCTGATTTAAATGATTTATTACATTCAAGGAATCTCCTTCAACAATAATGTTCAGAATGTTGCATTCTTTAGCAAGTCTTAGGCCCCATAAAGTGACAAGGCTTCAACATAATGGTTGGTTTGGTGTCCCATTCTACCTGCATAAGCAGAAATTAAATAGCCTTTGTGATCCCGTATAATTCCTCCACCAGTAGCTGCACTTGGGTTTCCCTTAGAGGCTCCATAAAAATTAATTTTATACCAAGAATTAGGAGGGGGATCTAGTGTATTGAAGACCTGTCAATGGTTGGAGTTCTTTATTTCTGAACATTTTCAATATCAATCTTCCAATTTGAAAGGATAACCTCTTCATTTTTAGGATATTTCTTGTTCTTGGGTGGTTTAAATCTTTCAATATTATCTTTAATTGCATTACCAATCTTATTGAAGCTTGTTTTAAAAATCTGCCTGTTGTTTATGAATATTATATCATTCCTGACTTTCCAGATTCTCCAAATTATATGAGGCAAAGTCAGTTTCCATAATCTCCTAACCATGCAATGTTTGTATGGGGGTTCCCATTGTTCCCAAGTTTGTGAAAATTCCTTTGGCAATGTTCAATCAGATATTGAATCTTGAAAATGCAAAGCTCCATATCTTTGAAGCAAACTCACAATGTAGAAGAAGGTGTTTAATGTCCTCACCTCCTTTTTACATATGCAACACATGTTTGGCATGATAAAACCTCTCTTGATTAAATTATCATTCATGAGAATTATTCCTCTGAGGACAAGCCAAAAGAAGAAATTAACTTTGGGAGTTAGTTCAGGCAACCAAATTCTACTCCATTTAAAATCACAATGAATATTTTCAAAAAAGGAATTATATCCTGATTTGACAGTGTATTCTCCATCAAATGAGTTACTCTAAACAATCTCATCCTTGTCATTGATTTGATTCAATGGGATGATATCTAACTACTCTTGGAGTGAGGAAATCATGGAATTTGGCTCATTCATCTCCACACTAAGTTGCTTCCATATTTGTCTATTTCCCTCCATTTCAATGTAGTCTTTGACTTTAGTTCCATACTTTTGAATTAAAATATCCTTGATAGGGCCAAATTTATCATTTAAACTGAAATTAGTCCAATTATCACTCCAAAATTGAATATCATTGCCATTTCCCACTTTCCATTTACATCCTTGCTTGATAAAATTCCTCGTTTGAGTCAAGTTATTCTAGAAAATCTGAACCTTGAGGTAGTTGATCATTGTAAAGGAAAGAATTCACTTTTGTTGAGATAGGTATATTGGATTTTATAAGTTCAATCAAGTTTTCTTCTATTAGCATTCTCCATCCGATTTTTGTAATTAAAGGAATATTCATTTTTTTATGTCATTAATGCCCAACCCACCTATACTTTTAGGTGTACAAACTTGATCCCATGCTGCCAAGTGATACTTGAATCTTTCTTTTGTTCCCTACCATAATTTTTTTTTTTGAATCCTTTCTATTTTGTCCCTAAATGTTGTAGACATGCCATAAAGTGACATAATGTAAATAGGTAACTTCACGCAATGTGATTTTAACTATGATACATTTTCCAAAGACCGGAGAGAATAGCCCCTTTACATCCATCCATTTTCTTTTGAAAACTATCAAATAAACCATTCCAAACTATTGTGGAAACTTTATTAGTTCCAAGAGGTAGACCCAGATAAGTTGTGGGCGTTAACTAATTTTACATCCCAAAATATGAGTTATTCTTTTTTTCCGTTCCAGTGGAGTATTGAAAAATAAGATGGAACTCTTATCAAAATTAACATCTTGTCTTGAGGAAACCTCATAGAATTTTAGAATAGACTTAATAGCCTTAGCTTCAAGGATGGAGGCCATCAAAATTAAAATTGTATCATCAGAAAATTGTTGATGTGAGGCAGTTTGGTTTGTGGAAGTAGGTCTAACTCCTTTTAAAAAGGTCATTTCGACAACTTTGGTAATGGATCTACTAAGGCTATTAGCCATTAGAATGAAAAGAAGAGGGGATATAGGATCTCCTTGTCTTAAGCCCTCGCTACGGGAAAAGAAGCCCACTGGCTCACCATTGACCACTACTAAGAATCTAGCCATAGAAATGCAAGCTTGAATGATCCTTCTGAATTCATTTTGAAAACCAAATTTAGCTAGAACCTTATCAAGGAAGTGCTAGTAAACTCTATCAAAAGCCTTGTTCATGTCAAGTTTCATTACCTTACCAACTTTTTTATTTTTATCCGTTGAATAAATAATTTCATGCATCGTGATCACCCCGTCTTGTATCATCCTCCTTTTATAAAGCCACTTTTCTCGCTTTGAAATTATATCAAAGAAGAATGGACTGGATTCTTGTGGCAATAATTTTGTAAATATACAATAAATTACATTTACCGAGAATTATATGACATGTAAGTCCTTAAAGTATTTAGCATCCATTTTTTTGGGGCAAGCAATATGTGAGCGTTATTCAACTCCTTAAATAGGTCTCCTGCTCGTAGAACTCATTTACTACCTTGAGTATATCTTCGAACATATTTCCTAAAATTTTGGAAGAAATTAGCATAGAATCCATTAGGACCTAGTGCCTTATCATCTTTGAGAGAAAAATAGACTTTTGAAGTTCCTCCATAGTGACAAATTTGGTGAGGTTTTTGAATCTTTTTCATCTATACTATCTTAGGAATGACGTCTAATACAAATGAGGCTTCCTCTCCATTATCCACACTATTTTCTTTGAGCATATTTTCATAGAATCTGAGAGCTTCAACCTTGATGTCCTTAGGGCCTTTGATAACAATACCATTTCCTTTTGATACCTCCATTATCCTATTGCATGCTCTATGTTTCATAGTGGTCATATGAAAAAATTTAGTGTTTCTATCTCCCTCTTTCAGCCAAATGGCCCTGGATTTGAGCCTCCAAAAAGTTTCTTCCCTACTACAAACCGTATGCAACTCAGATAAAAGTTTATTTTCTATAAACTAATCCTCCAATGTCATACCATTTGTAGATATTTGAGATTCAAACTCCAAATTTCTCGCATTAGATTTTTTTCCTTTCAAAAATATTTCCAAAAACTTCTTTATTCCAAGTTTTCACCTACTTTTTAACATTTTTTAATTTCTGAATTAACTTGTATTGAGCAGTTCCCCCTCCTTCCCATTTCCACCATTCTTTAATCCGATCTGAAATGTCTTCATGATCCATCCACATCTTTTCAAATTTGAATGAGTTATGCATGGGTTTTACCCAGTTGAAAATATTTAACACTATCGGATTATGATCAGAGCTGATTTTGGGTAGAGAAGATAAATGAAAATCCTGGTGTAGAATCTAGTTGGTTGAAATAAGAGCTCTATCTAATCTAACTCGGATCATGTCACTACAATCTTCTGCTTTTCCAGTGAATTTATTTCCATGGAGTTCCACATCCGAGAAGATTAGAGTCAGAGACAAAGTCAGCAAATTCATCCATGCCATTGGAGTATTTAGGATTACCACCTTGCTTCTCTCCAGGATTGAGAGGGGAGTTGAAATCTCCCATAACAAGCCAATTATCATTTTTACATTGATTTCTAAAAATATTTAAATCTTCCCAAAGCTTCCTTCTTCCATTTACAGTATTAGGCGCATAAATGTTTGAGAGGATCCATGTGAAATCATTATCAGTAGCATGAAACTTAACAACAAGATGAGTATTAGTGTCAGAGATCACCATACCAGTAACAAGTTTTTTATCCCAGAAAATATTCATTCCACCTAAAGCTCCTTGAGAATCAACAACAACAAATTCTGAGTTATCCCAAAAGATATTTTTACAATCCTCTAGGACACTTTTTTCATTTTAGTTTCCTGCAGTATCAGAATATTAGGTCTACTTAAAATTCTTAACTCTTTGAGTATTCTTTTCTTAGAGCTTCCATTTAGCCCTCTAATATTCCAAGAGATTATCTTCATCTAAAAAGGATGGGGGAGGCATTTTCTGGATGGCTCAATTGACTTTGAGTTCCATCTGCAATATATTTTCCGTTTCCTTCTTTCTGAGTTCCTTCTTTGAAGGTATGCCTTTTTTGAATTGCTTCCAAAATTTTCTATCCTTCTAGCAGATGATCTAGTTATTCTAGAAGTTGAGGCTCCCTAGTTTCCTATTTTATTTTTTTATCATTGTAAAGAGTATCAAGTATCTCCTCAAAATCCTTTCATTCTTCTCTTTTTTATTTGACCTCCATAAACCCATTATTCGAGTCATTATCACAAGATAAAGTATCTTCAATGAGTATGGTGTAAATTCATCCTCCTTCTTTTCACTTTGTTCCTGATCCTCATTTGACTGTGAAGTTTATGATTTTTTCTTTGAAGTGTAATTTATCTCCTATGGGTTAGAGAGGCTCTACCATAGAAAAAATTTCCTAAAGTGTAACTATCTAGTTTCATATTATCTTTTTTATTAAACAACTCTTCCTCTATGGTAAATAAAGAATTATTTTGTACCTTATCCTCCACAATTACCTTTTGCATTTCAGATTCAAAGTTTCTCTCATTTAATTGATCCACCCTATGAGAGCTAGTCTGATCATTTAGATCCAACATGCATCCTACATCCTTGGAAATGAGATTGATTCTTATTGTAGCATTCTTTTCATCTACATCCATAATTAGCTGCACTGGTGCTTCAACTTCTAGATCTCCTTATGCTCTTGAAATTTCTCCTACTAGTTTTTTTCACAGGAGTTTTAGGGTGCCATAGTTTCCTACATATCAATGGTTTCTTTATTGGAGTTCGGAACCCCTTTTTGACCTTCTTGTATTTCAGATCCAACTGAATCGAGTAATTTCTTCCACTTTTTCCTATCTATCAATACCATATGTTGGAACCCGAGGCTCATTCTCTTTCCTTATTTCAGGTGCCTCTACAGATCCAACATTAATAATGTTATTTTTTCATCATATTAGCTTTAGGTAACCCTTCTTCCCTGTCAGGGGTTAGCACACTGGTTGTACAAACAATATATCGATCTAAGCATAGATGCAAATAAAATCGGATATCTACCGTAAGAAATATACAAAACAAGAGACATAAATCAACACCACATTTAACGTGGTTCACCCGAAAGGTGGGCTACATCCACCAAGAAACAAGCCAATATATTATCCAAAGCTTTGACAAGATATACAATGAATATTTACAATCTTCCACACCTCTCAGATGTACAGTACTTTCTTTCCTCAAGCTTTTTCTTCATCACCAAGAATTCTCTCTCTCACCAACTTTTTCAAGTCCTTTCTAATTCTTTTAATTCTCTCACTTTTAAACCCTAGCCTTTATGCTTATACATTCGTTTATAGACTTAAAGCACTTAGCCATGTAATTACAATCAATAGAAATACTTTAATGCTAAAAATATATCTAATTCTCGAGAGTTAATTAAAACATCATCGCACGAGTAATGACACGGTTATCCCTAACCATTGTCGGTTCATCCCTTTCCTAACCAATGTCCTGTCCTTCCCGATTGATGCGGTCCTAGGTGATCGATGCCGGTTCCCCTTTGACTGATGATGATTCATGTATTTTATAGAAAGTTTCCATTGCATGCTAAACTAAATTAATTGAGCTCCACAACTCAACAATCTCCCACTTGGAGATTAATTAATACACCATACCTATCGGCGTCATTCTTAGATCCTTCCTTAGCTTTGTTTCTTCCTCTTCAAGTATCAAACTTGAACACCAACAAAAGTGGAGTGTAGCTCCAACTTCTCTTTTTTGCTAATGGCTTCGTTAGCATATCCACGAGGTGGTTCTTGCTCGTATGAATCTTTTCTAGATTCAATTGTCCATCCTCCAATACCGTCGTATGAAGTGATTCCTCAATTGAATGTGTTGCGTTCTCTAATGAAATGCTAAGTTCTTTGCCAAATAAATTGCACTCTAACTCATCACCTTTGAATAGTTCACAATCACCTTGCTCCTTTCCCAACTCTTCCATGAACCTACTCATCCATATCATTTCCTTGCTATCCTTTGTAGCTGCAACATACTCTGCCTTTGTAGTTGTAATGCCCGCCTCGGGACACCGAAAAACACACCAAGAAAACTATTTTTTTTTTTTTTTGGGTAATTTTTTTTTAATAATTAATTAAATTTAGCCATTTTTTTAAAACATATCCTGTTAAGATTTATCTTATAACAATTTATAAATTAGCTCAAAAATTAAATAACTCATTTGCCCCTAGAAATCTAATTATTCATTCCTGTTGAGCTTACTAATGCCACTTTTAAAAGTTACTACACCCCTTTTAATATTTATTAATTTCCTTTTCATTTATTTGCTTGCCACACCCTCCACAAATGTTATTTTCCCATTCCCATGAAATGATCATGACTTAAAAGAAATGTAGGGTTGAATGAGAGCCCTAGGATGGAACACATCTTGACCATTGATTTTAAATCTGCCCTAGGTTTGCCCTAATGCATCTTTATCTCTTTTCTTTTCTTTTCCATACCATTTTCTCTCATTTTGTTTCTTCTTGCAGGTGGAGGAAATTATGGAGGCTTGATTCATGGATTGGAAGGATATTTTCCTCATTATATTGTTTATGAAAACCAAAACAATAGGCCATGATTAAAGTGTAAACATCTTATGAATTTTTGTGTGGTCGTGGATTTGGAGAGAGGCGACGTTTTGGGAGAGAGCTGCGTGAAGGGGAACGGTGGAAGGACCTGCGTAGAAGTGAGGGACGGTGTCGCGTGGGGATGGGGACGATGGGGAGTGGAAATGGTGTTGAGGTGGCGTGTCAGTGCACCGGTGATCGGGTGTTGGGGACTTCAGGGTTGCGCAGGTGTTTGGGAGGGCTCGGCCTCCCCACCTTTATATATATATATATATTAAATATAACAAAAAAAACTTAAATGTCACAATCATGTAGTTATTTATTTATGTGGTCTCTCTTCTTCTTTTTTTCAATTTATTTTATATCTATCAATCTATGATATATATTATATATGAAATATATAATATATTATACCAAATAATATTTGTTAGCATTTTTAAATTAAATTATTATCATTTATATTATATATATAATACATATGTATATATATAATAAAATAAAAGCATAATAATTCTTAGGATATTGCACTTAAAATACATTTTTAAAATATATATAAAGGATTCATGAATACCTTTGTAAAAACAAACATTGTGTAGTTGGGCTTAAATTATATCTACAAGTTATATATTCAAATGTATTTACATAATATGTGTTGAGGATGTATTTTGTCACAATTCGTAAAGTAATAGATTTTTTTGTTGTTATAAGAAATAAGGAACCCAACAAAATTTTTGCAATTTATCTATACTAAAATAGTTTACTCCTTCATATAATAAAAATATTGTAGCTGATAGTTCAAAAGATGAGAGACTTGGAATAAGCTTAAAAGTACAAGAAGGAATACATATTTCAGATTTCAAACAAATGGGAGATCAACAAGAATGTTACATTTTCTTTGAGTGTTCTCAATATAACATTTTACATATATATTTTTTTGTGTAAAAACATACTTCCAATATATAGGATTTCTTCTCAACATGGATTCCCAACAAATTCGTATTAAAGGAAAGCATCTTATTTTACAAGATCTCTTTTACAAGGAACTTAAGTTCACAATTCCAACATATTTCCAAAACACATAACCTCTCAATACACAAGATTCTTTCTTAAGGAGATTATCAAATACACAACAAAGCCACTATCATGTAAAAACAATACCAATGAAGATTCAACTCAATAAGGAGCAAGTACACAAAACTAATACAACACTAGTTATTCAAAAATCATCCATATCCCAACATAGGGATATTACAAGACATAGGTCTCTTGACATAGCCATATTTACATGATAACAAGTAGTTGAACACTCCCAAAAATTGAGGAAGAAAATTTCATAAACACCAAAGATAAAATCCAACCATCTTTAAGCTTTTTGGCTCCAAGTTTTTTTCCTTCACATAGCCATCAACACAAGGAGAAAGGAGCTTGTTTTACCACCCAACCTTTAGGCATCTTTGCATGCCTTTCCAAGGTTGGAATGCATGCTAGCCTCCCAAACTCATGTAAAAGAGGACTACTATCCACAAATTTGCACAAGAGCAAGGGAGAAAACCGACATTACATTCACATAGGGATGACAATATTACCACCAAACACTAATTTGCAATGAAGAAAAAGAGGGAAAACCATGTCCTACCTCTAAGATGGGCAAGAGAAGAAAGAGTTCTCCACATGCCATAAGTGCAACCAACATGGGTTGCACAAAGGAGATCTCCACGCCCTCCTTATTCCTCCAAAGTCATTAAACCCTCCTTATTTCTCCATCCATTCACCAAAATCATTCTTGGGAGGATTTTCAAACCCAAAGGGTTTCCTCTTCAGGAATGGGGAAGGGGTTCAAGCCATATTAACCACATTCCCCACCTTAAACCATTTGAGGGGAGTAACTAAAATCTGCATGGCTTTCCCATTAAGCCATGAGGATTGAGAGGAAAAAATCCCTCTCTCTTCCCCCACAAACTCGAAAAATTTGTCATGCCATATGATGGATGGAGGAAAATAAAACTACACACATAACAACAAATGGTAACACCTAAGTAGCACACACATTTTAAACAAATGAGGCTAACATCTAATATGCAATAAACACAAGAATGAACTCAAGGATCCTACCTCCAAAATCTCTCCACTTCTAAATTTTCCCTTTCTTTATCCAAGCAAGCTCTATCTCTAAGATCCACAAGCCTCCAAGCAAAAGCTCCTAAAAAAAGTTCTCTTCTTTTCCCATGAGGGAGAATTTGAAGAGGAGCTAACAAAAATCAACACAAATGAGAGGGTGACATGTGTCACCCCTCTCTTCCCTCAAGGTCAAAGATTCTCAAAATAAAAGGGAGAAAGGATAAAATAACTTTTAAACCTCTTCTCCCAAATTACTCAAAATGAACAACAAAACAAACTTGTGCAACTTTTAACAAAGCACACTTACCCATCCACCTTACATGGATGTGACCAAATGAAGGTAAAATGGGAGGAAACTCCCTCTATTACTTGGAATTAAGCCCCCACTACCTATTTAGATAGGGTCCAACGGCCCATTTTCATGGTAAGAGAACTCCCAAACTAAAAAGGGGTCACTAAAAATGCCTAAAATAGCCCAATTTCGGGTTAGGCACATTTGGGCAGAAGGGTAGAGAATGTGGGCCCACCTAAGGGTTCACATGTGACCCTATTCCCTTTAATTAAATATCACATTAATCAAAACCCAAAACTTAATGCAAGTGGGGCCACTAAGTCCCCAAAACAAGTTTACAACACAAACTAAACACCCTAAGCAAGATTAATATTACAAGACGTATTACATTTCAAATGAGGGTCACTCATGGTGCCCAAAACAATAAATTCTAATACTAAGGCCTCATACAAAGTAAACACGGTTAGGGCTTAGCCCATGTGGTTGCTTGTGTAAAATTGTGTAGCTAACCTAAATCTCATGTTCTCCTGTGACTTGTCACCCGCACACTCATTGCACACATTAACCACACACTATCCGATAAAATGTGAATCAACTAATCAATAAGAACTCAAAAATTCTATGCTAGCATATCATCAATCTAGAATTAAAAATTTGACAACATGCATAATTATACACAATCCACCATGAGTTAGTAGCCATAACGATAAAGTGACATTCATCCATAGAATCCAAACATGCAATCAAACTAAGTATCCTTCAAATATAAATGAGGTCCGAACAACATCATATCAGTTAGTATCCATGACATCATAAGATAATGTGATAGTATAGTAATCAAGCTAAATTGGCACTACACGCCTAAATCTCCATACATGTCTAATAAGATAAAATATCCTAATGTAATGTCTAAAATATATCAATTCCATGCCGAAACATGTCTATGAGTAAAAGAAACAACAAATAACTCGAGGCTATAACAATGTGGGCACTACATCCCCCTCTACTAAAATTAGACTTCCTCTTGGAAGTCACTTTGGAAGAGATAGGGATATCTCGGACCTCAATGGTGTAGCATCATCCCGAGTAGTTGTTGTCTCAACATATTTGTCCCACTACACTCTAACCCGGTCCAAGTCTCGACCCAGAAGGGCCAACCTACGGTGCTCCAAAGATGTGTACGGGCTCTAGTCTTCACTACCCTCCGTCCTCTACCCGTAATGCCATCCAATCCAAAACATGAGAAACATCTGGTACATATCTACATAGTATAGAAACATGAAATACATCGTGGGCCCATGCAAGGTGTGGTGGCAAAGCTAGGTGATAGGCAACTAGACCAATGACCTCTAAAATATCAAAATGCCCCATAAAATGAGGTGATAGCTTAGAACCCTTTCCATAGCGGATTGGGCTCTTATGAGGATGAACTCTCGAAGACTTTGTCACCCACCGAGAAGTGACGATCAATCCTCTTAGTGTTTGCATATGCCTTCCGGTGTGCTCTCAGCCTCGCTCTAGACGTTGTTTAATCGTAACAACCTACTCTTTGCTTTAAGTCTTGTAGGTAAGTTGGTCCAAGAATAATTCTATCATCTAGTCCTGTCCCAACTCAAGGGTGACTGTAAGGTCGATAATACAAATCCTAAGTAGGGACATACCAATGGAACTATGATAGTTGTTGTATGCAAATTCAACTAAATGAAGATAATCTTCCCACTTTTTTCTGCTGGTCCATCACATACATCCTCAATATATCCTCCAATACATGATTAACCCTCTCTCGTCATCCATCCGTCTTTGGATGATATCTTGAGCTAAAATTAACAGTACCAGAGGGCCTCACGAAAAGAAGTCTAGAAACTCAAGTGTAAATGGTATCCCTATCATTGATGATGGTCTTGAATCTCATGCAACCTAAAATGTCCTCCATAAATACTTTGGCGATGGCCTATGCATTATAAGTGACTTTGGTTGGTGAGAAATGTGTAACCTTGGTCAACTTATCCACAAAGTGACCATAATGGCATCATGATGATAAGAAGACATAGGAGTCCTATTATGAAGTCCATTGAGATCACATACCATTTCCACTCTTGAATATAATGAGGATGTAAAATTCCTGTGGGATGAGAATTCTCTACCTTGACCCTCCGACATTCAAGGCATCGTGCAAAAAATATGCTATGTCCCATTGAAGACTTGGCCAATAATATAACTCCCTCGAGATCGGCATGCATTTTATTCACTCCTAGATGTGCCACATATGGAGCTCGATGAGCTTCGTGAGGATGAAGCTACACAGATCACCTGTCTCAAGCACATATATGTGTCTATGAAACTGAAGTAAACCATCTACCTCTAAAATGCACTCCGAATATCTTCCCTCTAAAGAACCATGTGACTCCAACATCTGTCCAGCACCCTCATAAAACCTATCCTCTAAAAGATGCTGAAGAATTATGCCTCTCAAATCTAATCATAATTTCAAAGATGCATGCACATATCATCATCTACTAAGTGCATACTGTAATGACATTTTCCTTCCCTTTGATATATTGAACCTCCATGTCATACTCACATATGAACTCCATCCAACACCCATTGTCGAGCATTGAGGTTTGTTTATGAGAAGATATGTTGTAGACTATGGTGGCCGAGTCCTCGAATGAAAGGTCTACCCAAAAGGAAATGACACCAACGCACAAGCGTATGAACGACTGCTGCAAGCTCTAAATCATGGGTAGGATAGTTAAGCTCATAGTCTTTGAGCTTACATGACTCAAAGGCAATCACCCAATGCTCCTACATAAGGATGGCTCCTAAACCTCTAGTGATGCATTAGTGCAAACAAAAAAATCCTCTGTCGGGTCTGGAACTGCTAAGATGGGTGCCATGGTTAACCTTTCCTTAAGCAATTGAAATTCCTGCTCACACTTTTCTGACCAATCAAACTTCTTCCCTTTTCTCTGAAGAGAAGTAATAGGGTGAGAAATCCTAGAGAAATCCTACACAAACATGCGGTAATAACCTGTTAAACCCATAAAACTCCTCACCTTAGTGACTGATGTGGGTGCTGGCCAATCCATGATAGCCTGTATCTTAAAGGGATCTACTGAGATACCCTCTCCTGATATGATATGACCCAAGTACTGAATCTCTGTTTGGAAGAAGCTATATTTTTCCAAGTTCCCATATAACTTCTGCTCTCTCAAAACCTATAGTACCTATCTCAAATGCTCCTCGTGTTCCTCCTCAGAATGAGAATATATCAAAATATCATCTAGGAACACTAGGACAAACCAATCCAGAAAGGTCTTGAATACTCCATTCATGAGGCTCATGAAGACAGCTAGGGCATTAGTCAAACCAAATGGAACAACTGTGAACTCATAATGCCCATAATGTGTGTGAAAAGTTGTCTTATGAATGTCTACATTTGATATGCGCAACTGATGGTATCCTAACTTGAGATCAATTTTGGAGAACACTCTAGCTCCCACATATAATCAAACAAGTCATCAATCATGGGGAGTGGATAACGATTCTTTATTGTGACTTTGTTGAGCTACTGAAGTCAACACAAAGTCCGAGATAATCATCCTTCTTCACAAATATGACTAGCACTCCCCAAGGAGATACACTAGGATGAATGAGACCCTTCTCCAACAACTCCTCTAATCGAATCTTGAGCTCATGAAGCTCTGGAGTCGTCATCCAACAGAGTGCCCTAAACCGGTGCAAAGTGCAGATCGACACTAAATCAATGGTGAAATCCACCTCTCTATAGGGTGGTATCCTAGAAGCTCACCTATAAACACATATGCGTACTCCTCAAAACTACATGATCATCTAAGGGTGAATGCTCGGGGTGCTCTCGACCGATCACCTGATAGTGATAAGCAAACAACCGATAACCCTTGCGCATTCTTTGCTTAATTTTTTTCTTAGCCGAGATCATACGCAAAGAGATAGGCCTCTACATCCCCGGTATCAAAATTACACTTCCAAGATCATCCTGACACTCAATGACCTTATTTCTGCAATCTACCTTAGCTTGATGAGCCTCGAGCCAATCCATACCCAACACTACTTGATATGATCCTAGAAGAATGACTCGGAGTTCAAGTGTAGTGAAGAAGAATCCTAAATCAAGTACGTAACTCTCCACATACGAGTCCACGGTGAGTTTGGCCCCGAGGCCAACTCAACTCTGTGAATTATCTCGGTAGCCTAGCCACCACTAGCCCACACTGGTCCACTACAATAGGAGATATAAAAGAATTTGAAGCACCTGTATCAAAAATTCCTAAGACAAAATACCCCGATAGTACTCTATCATCTCAATAACTATGGCATGATGCTCGGCCCGACGGTTGTCACAATCACATATACATGATGGGTGAGTCTCACGTCACCCATCAAATGCCGCCCAGATCTAGAATCTCTCTACATATCCATGGTAGTGGGTTTGTGCAGGCACATATGCACATAGTGATTAGGAGACCCACAAATAAAACATCCTCATGTACCCCTCTGAGATGGGGTCCCTCTTGTACTCTAGTGAGCTGATCCTGCCCCCCAACCCTAGCGATCGTTGCATGTGGGTTGGTTGTACTCTTGAGTGCCCTGTCTCCGATCTCCCCGGCCCCACTAAAACCTCCTCTAGTTCCACCTCTTTGAAAGCTCTGAGTCTGTCTAGCCCTCTACTACTAGTGGCCATGATGCTACATCTGCTATGTGTGGGTGCGGTGGAGCCTTCGTAGCTCACCGCGTGAGATACCAAAATCCTCCTCTAGGGGTGGTGTTGTACCCCGTGACCTCGACTCTAAAAGACCTATATATTATCCTGAAACTTGCTCTTGTTTCAATCTCGGTGCTCATGTGCCTTGGTCCTATTCTCCTCCTCAGCTAAGTAAGCCTTCTCAAACCACCTTCTCAAGTGTGGGAGGAGATAACATCCTAACCTGCTTTGCTATGTCTCGTATTTAGGCCTCAAATAAACTTGTTTGCCTACAATTTTTCATCTTACATGGATATTCAAGAGAGTGCGTAAGATCCAGAACCTACTCTCATCTTTGTGATCTGTCTTTAGATCCCTATCGTAAGTCGTGAAACTCATCAATCCTCTTCTACATGAAATTCTCTGACATATAGCGGGACTGAATCAATCCTCGAACAACTCCTAGGTCATTGTCTCTTGAGTCAAATGGAGCTTCTACTCCTCATTCCTCCACCAAATGCCTGATGCATCTCAGAGGAGGTGTATGGTAAACCTGGCCTTGACATTGCTCTCGTAAGAGTGCAAGCCAAAGTAACTATCCGGGAGTATAAGTATATGGCTGCAAGCGAAGAAGGTCTCTAATCACACCGCCCGTATCTTGATCACAGCAATGCAATCCAATAGATGAGTGGGTCACCTATCCCAAATGGTCTGTCATCACCAATCCAGAACTCGATAATTCTCCACCGAGAACCCTGGAAACACAACAATAAACATAACACAAGAATACCATAGACTATGATACGAAGGAATGATGACAAATCTGAAATATAAGTGTAAATTATAATATCAACATGAAATTGTTACAATCTCACCCATGAGGTACTTCAAGTGTTACTGACTTCACTTTCCTTCCAACAATAACTATGGGAGAAACTTCACAATGGATTCTTTAACACACCTTCTAAATGATGGCTTCCTTTACACACTTACTCATACAATATTTCTCACTACTTCTCTCTATGCTAAATGAGGGGGTGGCCTCTTTATTTATAGGAATTCAGGATTATCCACCCTATCTCTAAGATAGGATAGGAAATCTCTTCCGGCCAATCATATTCCATGCCTAAACTCTTGCCTTTACATGTAGGCTTATCTTCTAAGATAAGATAAACCTTATCATCTCACATGGGTTCCACCTTTTTAGACTTTTCCACAAATAAAATACACAAAATATTTCGACATCACTCTTTTTCCTTATTACAAATATAATATTTCGCGGCACCATACTGACGGTGTTGTTATCTTCTATCGACGCCACTACTAATCATACTTAACAACATCCTATTCCTAATACATACATAATAAAATAGAAATTAAGGAGGATAATTTTAATATCGATACGGTCCTCAAGGCGTGTCGATTGGTATGATGGTATGAGGCTACACTCATGGTGAACGGGCGAACGGTTATGTGACCTCTTCCACCTCGAGGTATCATGCTCTGAAGCAGCTCTTCGAGTGTGCATCTCGCTATCGACTCCTCGCGTCTCTAACAGAATCTACTCCTCTCTCTCCCCGTGGTGGGGAAGATGTTTGCACAACGTCGATCAATCATTGCCAAGAGCCTCTAAGATCTCGAGGCCCAATCTCGGTGTCGGAGGTTCAGCTTAGGCAAACTATGCCCTAAACCCTAACCAAATGTCGTCTCATGGGTGTCATCCACACGACACGTGAGAGAAGAGATTATCAATTTATAGTGATTGATTTTTTTATCTATTATTATTTATTTTTTTATTTTAATGTTATTAAAATATAGTCGACTAGTTAATCAATTACCCAGAGTGTCCACATGTAAAACCTCTACTCGATACCAAATTTAATGCCCGCCTACGCGACACCAAAAAAACACAAAGAATGAATAAATTTTTTTGGGTAATTTTTTTAAAAAATAATTAACTAAATTTGTCCTTTTGTTAAAACATATCCTGTTAAGATTTATCTTATAACAATTTATAAATTAGCTCAAAAAATTAAATAACTCATTTACCCCTAGAAATCTAATTATTCATTCCTATTGAGCTTACTAATCCCACTTTTAAATGTTACTACACCCCTTTTAATATTTATTAATTTCCCTTTTATTTATATACTTGCCACACCCTCCACAAATGTTATTTTCCCATTCCCATGAAATGATCATGACTTAAAAGAAATGTAGGGTTGAATGAGAGCCCTAGGATGGAACACATCTTGACCATTGATTTTAAATCTACCCTAGGTTTTCCCTAATGCATCTTTATCTCTTTTCTTTTCTTTTCCATACCATTTTCTCTCATTTCGTTTCTTCTTGCAGGTGGAGGGGAAACTATGGAGGCTTGATTCATGGATTGGAAGGCTATTTTCCTCATTGTATTGTTTAAGAAAACCAAAACAACAGGCCATTATCAAGTGAAAACATCTTATGAATTTCTTTGTCAGGCCGCGGATTTGAAGAGAGGTGGCGGTTTTGGGAGAGAGGCGGCGGTTTTGGGAGAGATCTGCGTGAAGGGAAATGGTGGAAGGACTACGTAGAAGTGAGGGACAAAGTGTCGAGTGGGGATGGGGAAAGGAGACGGTGTGCGGAGATGAGGTACTTGGGTAGGCCGTGGGTAGCGAGGGCGGTGGTGAGCGATCGGCACGCTGGGAAAGGGGGTGGAGGGAGTGGCACGGTTTGGAGGAGACAAATTTCACGCAATGATGGAGGGAGGAGGGGTACTGGAAATGGTCCGAGGTGGAGGAATTTGCACCATAGGTGATTGGGTGTTGGGGATTTGGGGTTGCAGATGTTTGGGGAGGGCTCACCCTCCCCATCTTTTATATATATATATATATATATATATATATATATATATATATATATATATATATATATATATATATATATATATATATATAACGAAAAAAACTTAAATGTCACAGTCATTTAGTTATTTATTTATTTGGTCTCTTTTTTTTTTCAGTTTATTTTATATCTATCAATCTATGATATATATTATATATGAAATATATGAAATATATAATATATAATACCATATAATATATTTTAGCATTCGAAATTAAATTATTATCATTTATATTATATATAATACATATGTATATATATAATAAAATAAAAGCATAATAATTCTTAGGATATTGCACTTAAAATACATTTTTAAATATATATAAAGGCTTCACGAATACCTTTGTAAAAAAAAACATTGTGTAGTTGTGCTTAAAATATATCTACAAGTTAGATATTCAAATGTATTTACATAATATGTGTTGAGGATGTATTTTGTCACAATTAGTAAAGTAATAGATTTTTTTTTTTTTTAAGAAATAAGGAACCCAATTTTTTTTTTGCAATTTATCTATACTAAAATGGTTTACTCCTTTGCATAATAAAAATATTGTAGCTGATAGTTCAAAAGATGAGAGACTTGGAATAAGCTTAAAAGTACAAGAAGGAATACATATTTCAGATTTTAAATAAATGGGAGATCAACAAGAATGTTACATTTTCTTTGAGTGTTCTCAACATAACATTTTACATATATTTTTTTGTGTAAAAACATACTTCCAATATATAGAATTTCTTCTCAACATGGATTCCCAACAAATACGTATTTAAGGAAAGCATCTTATTTTACAAGATCTCTTTTACAAGGAACTTAAGTTCACAATTCCAACATATTTCCAAAACACATAACCTCTCAATACACAAGATTCTTTCTTAAGGAGATGATCAAATACACAACAAAGCCACTATCATGTAAAAACAATACCAATGAAGATTCAACTCAATAAGGAGTAAGTACACAAAACTAATACAACACTAGTTATTCAAAAACCATCCATATCCCAACATAGGGATATTACAAGAAATAGGTCTCTTGACATAGCCATATTTACATGATAACAAGTAGTTGAACACTCCCAAAATTTGGGGAAGAAAATGTCATAAACACCAAAGATAAGATCCAACCATCTTCAATACATAATTTAGAACAAGTAATTTTTTTGATAATGCTTCCTAGTTCTAAATACATAATTTCACTCACAAATCAAAACAACCATTCTTATAACAGATAACCATATATTGTCATTGAATGACTCTGAGTACCTCCGATCTATTCATTCCATGACTCGGTAATCTACCGATCTATTCATGAGTATCAAAGAGTTGGCATTTTTATTTTAACACATCACTCTTGCGGTTCTCTTCCCTAATCTGGGATTCAGAATGCTCTGTCCAAGGAACCTATCTGAATAATTGTTACCATTATTCATCGGCATCTCGTCCCTTAGACTAGGTGACATAGGACAACGCAATCAAGCAACTTGCGATACTTTGGCCAAAGATTTGAAACATATCGCTTATGTCTCGTATTCCTGACGATGGCATACTCATCAACTGGAATACGTCCTTCACCCCATTCCTATGTTATGTAGAATGTCTTACACTGACTTCTGTCAGCCTCCCCTGCCCCAAGTTATTCACTCAGGAATGGATTAATAATATGACCACGTTATAAGGATGCTCTCGAGGACTAGGGATACGCTGACATACTGGGTCAACCCTAGTTAACCCTGTGTGTCAAGATACCCCGAGTCTCCAGGGGCAGCCTTATAACATGACCACATTCCTAACCAGTCCCAGAGTAAAACTTGTTCGAGTTTAAGGTGTAAATCTTAACGATCAATGCAAAGGGTGTCGCCATAAGTCACCTGCATTGTTGTATCTTCGAGAAGATCCTAATCTTCTCGAAGGTACAACCCTGCAGTTGACTTGTGCCATCAACCTTCAAATCCACCTCGAAAAGATCTACTTATCTTTAAGGTGTTACTTACGTTGAGTTAAAGTTATACTTTAAGACGCTCCTTTTAGGGTAGTCTTTTCCCAACCCCTGGGTTCCTCACCTTAGAATTACCTTTCTTAATAAAACCCATTACGCAAAGAGAAGTTATTAAGATTTGAGGTCTCATCAAGGAGTTCATTGAAAAACAGTAATCTAAATCAACGAAACTGGGCAATAGCCCTAAATCTTCACATAAGGTTGCTAACCATACCCTTTTAGGTTTATATCAGTTCTCATAACTGAAATATATCTTACTTATTAGAATTGAGATATAGTGGTTAAAAATCCAATTAAACGTTGTCTTGACTTAGATCAAGACTAGGAAGTAATAATTTATTCAGCCCGTTTAGCTTCCTGTTGAGGTTTATTTTAACCTTAGCTTCTCGAAAAAGACATAGTGATCTAATTTCCAATTTAGCTTTAGATAGAACATAACAGATCTACTAAACATTCACAAGTATTCAGTCACATAATCTTTTCAAAGCTTACTTAGAGAATCCCAAATGTCTCCAAGGTATACAATAATAACAATGCTCTTAAAATCATTCGAACCGAAGAAGT
Source organism: Taxus wallichiana var. yunnanensis (assembly GCA_018340775.1). Taxonomy (NCBI): domain Eukaryota; kingdom Viridiplantae; phylum Streptophyta; class Pinopsida; order Cupressales; family Taxaceae; genus Taxus; species Taxus wallichiana. The sequence goes on from CM031241.1 coordinate 60,452,059, forward strand.
TCAATCCATCAAGATACGAATGCAAACACATAAGTAACAAATACCTCATTTCATTCATTTCTAAGCTAATCAAATACATTTTATGCATTCAACATATTTGATACAATACTCAACAAAGAAAAGAACATCTTTCTTCAAGTAGTACATTTAGAGAATCAAATTGGAATTCATCATAAAACCAAATTAAACAATCTGAACATCATATCGATCTGCGTGTCTTTACCACTTACGGCAACCATCTCGCAAAAATTGTCAACACGGGCCGGCTTCGGTGAACCGAGCATGATAAGCACTAATTCTTAAAACAATTGCAATCCACCAATTGTTCTCATTAAACAACCTCGTTTATATGAAATCATTTCTTCACATTCCAAACTTAAATCAAAGCTATTCATCCTATATGTTAGAGACTAAGAACATATGAATACAACCATTCTAAAGACAAAAAACTCCTACAAGATTGTTTCTAACAATTTCTCAAAGGCGCTTAAAACATTCAACAAGCTCACTGCCTTAATTCTTTTATCATCATAACACATTTCAATGGTATTGACAAGTATACCCATTTATACAAAGAACACACATTTTATACCAGCCTCTCCATACAATACCATAGTTTATTCTTGTTATGCCCTACCACCAGTAGAGATCGCAAAAGGATGCAAGAAGAAAGCACACAAGGTTTCCCGACTAGAGAGAGAGAATTTTCCTATTCAACTTATTATACATCAACATATAAATTACAGCCTAGTAGAAGAAAGAAACAGAGTCAATCGATTCCTAAATCAATAATGTTCTGGATCTGCACGACTCCTTTAGATTAATGCAAATACATTTACGCATGTGACTAAACAATGAGATTACAAGAAGAACTATAGCCCATCTAAATCCAATTATAAAAATCACCTGTAGCTACTAAGCAATACAAGAGCTCTCGCGACAAGCAACAAGTAAGTAATCCAACCATAACAGACTCAACAATTCTTTTTCATATCATTCATCAACATGAATATACCCATCGCCATTGTTTAACAGAGCACAACTAGGAGCTTTTTATCACAGTCAGCCACGAGACTAGATAACACTTAAAACAAATGACGTTCCATATGCAAATACAACGATATTCATACTAAGTCTAAACACAAACATGCACAACTTCATTCAACTGAATCTAATCTCTATGAATGTACAACAAGGACTTATATTAGAAGCTGATTTCAAGAAGAATAATCACAACAAGGATTCACATAAGCTTAATTCCATATCAATAATTTTCAAGTTTCATCTAAGTCGAGCTACTACAAAATTCAACAGGGTCTCAAACAGAGTCAAGTTGGTAAAGAAAACCCATCCTTTAATTCCACGTAATCCAAACCGAATATCACACAACAATGAAAGAAAGAGTCTCATTCATACGATATGCATGCATGCACAACGAGAACTTAATTCGAGAATCGAGCCAACTCGCAACATATCAAGGACTCCAACAAAGTGTCAAATACAACTAGTACTCATAACCAAGGTTTTTGATTGAAGTTGAATTCATACGACAACAATTCAAGAATCCCAATAAAGTTTCACAAAAAACTTCTACTGTAAGTTAAAAATAAATACGTTTCAAGGACTCAAAAGGAGTCAAACCATATAGTATTCTTAACTAAACTTCTACTGTAAGTAATCAACATACTAACCATTTCAAAATTCCAACAATATCATACTAAAAGTATCCACTACAAAACTTCAACAAGTCGAAACATACTGTCCATTTCAAGAATTCCAACTGAGTCAATACCAACCGTATTCACAGCTAAACTTCTACAGAAGACGAAATACTAGTTACATTTCAAGGATTCCAACCGAGTCATTACCAAAATTATTCAACTAAACTAATTAAAAACAACATTCAAGGATCAAAACAACAAAACAATATTCACAACTAAGCAACAATATTCATAACTAAGCTTAGACAGAAGTTGAAATACAAGATACATTTCAAAGACTCTCACTGAGTCGATACCATCAGTATTCTCAACTAAACAACAACATTCAAAACTAAGCTTAAGCAGAAGACGAAAACATACGAAACATTAAAAGGACTCCCACTGAGTCATTTTCATATATAATCCCAAAAAACTTTCAACGGAGAAACTAACCCAAAATTGCTAACACAGTAAGGATTTCTACAATAGTCACATTCAAGTAGTATAATCTCAAAGCAAGCATTCCAACCAGAAGGAACTTAAAGTATTCTAGCAAGATTCAACAGGATTCAACATCAACAATAAAAGCACAGCCGGTCTGTAATCGAAATGAAACCAAAAAGAAGAATAATACAGTAACCATTCCAACAAGGTCTTCTAAAACCCCGAGATTCCTAATTCCACAGGAAAAGAAGAACCAATACATTGATTCAAACCAACTGAACTGAAATCACCTGAACAGAGTTGTTTTAATGAAAGCATTTGGAGTAAAGCAAGATTTTTAAAAGTCAGGGCCTATCATGCCTGGTAATGTCACTTTAAAAATCTGAAGAAGACCTCTGAATGAGCTCGAGCCTTCTCCTCTTCTTCCACGATAGATTCAGCAACAATAATTTGTTACCCTCATGTCTTATAAACTTTCCTCGACAGAGAAAAGAGCTAGTTATTCTCATAGTTGCCATGCAACACCAAGTAGACTGGTTCGAAGAACCAGTGATCAAACAGAGAGAAAACCGGAGCGTATGGAAAACCAAACAACCAACTAGTTTTCCATTTTGCATGCCTTCCCGAGCAATCCGTGCTCGGGAACCGAAGTTCATCAATGACATTAACTCCAAGATTCCCACCCAATCTCCATTGCCACCGACCGCCATAGTTGGCGATTGACAAATGCAAACCAAAGACCATTTCCAGATTTGGCGACTCTGCCACGTCGGTCTCAATAGATATTTACAACCTCCGCCAAATCCCAAGTCCTTCATCCTTATCCATCTCATAAATGCCATAGAAACTACCGCCCATGGCTCGCACCCCTTCATAGGTCCCCCTTCATCCATGATCATTAGTTAGGTTAGAAACATAGGTTAGATCATAAGGTAATACTTTAGTCTTACTTCCATAGTGCTAGGTGGCTAACCTTAGGAACATTTAGCTTATAGTTTAGGGCTAGGTTAGATTACTAATAATTTAACCAATAGGTTATAGTTTAGGTTTAGGTTATTAACCTTAATAAATCCAGTCTAGGTCCCACAAGTAGGTTCGATCAGTATTAGAACCAACAGATATAACATTCCCGAAATGGATTCTATCGTGAACCATTGAAACATAATAAGCTATCAATAATAAATAAGCTTAACGAATTATTACCCGGCTTAAGGTCTAGGCCTTCCCGATATTACGATATCGGGAACCAATTCATTTAACAAGATCAACCCGAGTTAACTCTCGAATTGCTTATTCAACACATTCGCACCTGCAACCTTCGTAAGGTCTATAATTTTTGTTCATCCGTAATAAACTTAAAACATCTTGGATCAATGCCACCGATCCAAGGCGAGTCATAAAGATGGGTAAATCCACAATTCATCCCGAAATCGATTGAACTCAAAGCTAAAAATGAAAGAAATAAAAGAGTCCAAGCATATCCTCGACTACCAAAGATCTTCAAGAGCAAAGAAGATACAATCCATATCAAGCATGACTTCACAATCAAAGGAACACATCCTTATACAGAAGAAATCATATATCAACACTTGAATGCTCAGGAGGAAGTAACAATAGTTCAGGGTGTTACATGCTTCCCTCCTAAAAGATTCATCGTCCCGATGATTACATATTTGATTTACCTTCAGGTCAACCAATTTATTAGTTCACAATACAATAAGACTATTTCCAACTTGAATAGTTCCAGAAATCAATGTCACGATACATTTTATTCAGACTGAATAATGTTTGCCTCAATCTAGCTTTCATATAGACATGAAAAAGATAAGTTCAAAAAAATGTTTTGTCAATGATTTCATTCTGTTGAAAAAGAAAAGGAAAAGCAATTTTCATCTCTTCCAGATTTTCCCAAGTTGCACTTTTTTTCGTTAAACTGGTCCCACTCGACCTTACACATTGTTGTATTTCACGATTTCTCAAATGCAATTGTGAGTTTCAGCACTCGTGTGGGTTTAACCACGATTATTCCCGGGTCTTGACCCGCAAGGAATTCCAATTTAAGACATGTGACAAATCTGAAACGTATTTCTTAAGCAAAGAAATATGGAAAACATCATGCATGCGAGACAAAGCAGGTGGTAATGCTAATCGATAAGCTACAGGATTGATTATTTCGACAATTTCGAAAGGTCCCACGTAACGAGGTGACAACTTGGCAGCCTTGCCAAAAGTTATAGAACTCTTTCTGGGTTTAACACGAAGAAAAACCTTCTCACCAAGCTCAAACCTTCGATCAACCCGCTTAAGGTCAGCATAGCTCTTCTGCCTATCTGTTGCTTCCTTTAATCATTCACGAATCAACTTTACTTGTTGTTCCATTTCAGTGAGGATTTCTGGTCCAATTACCACTCTATCCTCAATACTATCCCAACTAACAGGGGTTCTGCACTTCCTTCCATAAAGTGCTTCAAAAGGTGCCATTTTAAGAGATGAGTGATAAGTGTTGTTGTATGCGATTCAACTAGTGGAAGATACTCTTCCCATTTATACCGTTGATCCATGCAATACATTCGCAACATATCTTCCAACACTTGATTTACTCTCTCTGCTATTTGTCCATCCATTTCCTGGATGATATGCGAATCAAGTTTAGTTTTCATTCCAAGAGTCAGTATTAAGTTTTGCCAAAATCTTGACGTCATTCTAGGATCCCCTCGCCGATATAATCAATTCTCGTACACCATGTAACCTGAAAATTTCATGCACGAATCTTTTGGCCAACACCGGTGAATCATCCTTTAGATTTCCAAAGCGATGAAATGAGCTACCTTAGTTAGTTTATCTACAACTACGTGATAACATCATGTTTATTCCGGACATAGGTAACCCTTGTACAAAGTCCATGCTTATTACTTGCCATTTGTACTCATGCGGTATGCTATGGGGATATAATAGTCCAAAGCAGGTGCATGTGTTCTCGCCTTAACCCACGACATTCCGCATAATGAGTCACAAAATCAATAACATCCTTTTTCATACCTTTCCAAAAGTATTGTTGTTTTAGATCAGCAAGCATTTTTGTGATACCCGTGTGTCCAGAGAAGGGTGAATTATGAAATTCAACTAACAACTTTTTCTCAAATCATTCAAAGATAGGTACGTATATACCCTATTTTCATAACGTAAGATTCCTTCATTATCAAAATGAAAACCCTTATACCTTTCATCATTAGGTTCTGCAGCAGCAAGCGCGCTTTTACTTGTCGAAAGTATATATCGATTTCGAGGCACTTTTTACCTCATCCTTAAACCGAGTTCTTAATGTTATAAGAGCAGTAAATGTGCTTCCTACGACTTAGAGCATCTCGCTACCCTATTCTCTTTCCCTTTGATGTAGCTAATATCAAAATCATATTGAGATAAAAATTCTAACCACCTTCTATCTCGGCATTTAGATTAGGCCGAGTGAAAATATATTTCAGTCCTAAGTGATCGGGTTTTCAACTCAAAAGGTTTCCCAAGTAAATAGTGTCTCCAGACTTGAAGCGCATGAACAATGGCAGCAAGCTCCAAATCATGAGGAGCATAATTCAGCTCATGTAACTTAAGTTTTCTACTTTCATATGCTATGACTTGATCATTTTAAACAAACACCTCCAAGGCCTTCCCCGTAAGCATCCGTTACAACAATAAAGCTCCCATTAGGTCTGGGTACAGCTAAAATAGGTGTGGAAGTCAACTGACTTTTCAGACTTTTGAAAGTAGTTTCACACTTATCATTCCAAATAAATTTCTTATCCTTCTTCTGCAATGAAGTTATCGGTGCAGCCACTTTAGAAAAATCCTTAACAAATTTTCTATAATAACCAAAGAAGACCCATGAAGCTTCTTACTTGTGCACATTCTTCGTGCAAAGCCACTCGCTTATTGCCACTATTTTTGAAGGATCTACAACAATTCCTTCTTTACTAATGACATGACCCAAATAGTGAACTTCTGAATCAAAGAAAGAACATTTGGATAACTTACCATACAACTTTCTTTTTCTCAAAATTCCCAAAACTATCTTCAAATGCTCATTGTGCTCTTCAACACTTTTAGAATAAATGAGAATATCATCCAAGAATACAAGTACAAACTTGTCCAAATATTCTTGAAAGATATTATTCATTAAGTTCATAAAAGTTATGGGTGCATTAGTTAATCCAAAGGGTAGAACCGTGAATTCATAATGTCAGTACCTTGTTCAGAAAGTTGTTTTATGAATATCTTCTCTAATCCTTAATTGATGATAACCAGATCGAAGATCTATCTTAGAATAAACCGCTGCCCCACGCATCTGATCAAATAGATCATCGATCCTTGGAAGTGGGTATCTGTTCTTGATTGTTGCTTTGTTCAACATCCGATAATCAATACACAGCCTAAGTGTTCCATCCTTCTTTTTCACAAATATTACGGGCGCTCCCCAAGGTGAAACACTTGGTCTAATCAAACCTTTAGACAAAAGTTCTTGCAATTGTGCCTTAAGCTCGACTAACTCTGTAGTAGTCATCCGATAAGGTGCTTTGGAAATAGGTTCCGTTCTTGGTTTGATTTCGATGGTGAAGTCAAATTCCCTCTTGGGTGGTAAACCTGGTAATTCCTCCGAAAAACATCCTTTGAAACTTTGCAACAGAGGAAATCGTTTCATGGAATCACCATCTTCTTCTGAAAATTCAGATATCTTTACTGCATAAAGGGTACATCCTTTGTTTTTAGCCTTTTTAAGCTGCATATAGCCGACAGCTTTTCTAACCGAAATTTCCCGTTTCACACCTTGAATCTCTCGTTGCTTTAACCGATCATCTAAACATTTTATATTCTTTTCATAGCAATCTACTTTTGCTTTATGGTCAGCTAACCAATTGACACCGATGACAATGTCATACGATCCCAAAGGTGTAACATAGAGGTCAACTTCAAGTGGAAAAGTTAGGTAAGTCAAGGACTCGCCCAAAAAGACACATACTCACCGTATGAAATAATTATTACCATACCGCATACCCAAGATTTATCCATTTTTCCAGCCTTTTCTTTTAAGTTTAGAAGCAAGTTTACTAGAAATAAAACATTCAAGAGTCTCTCCGTATCAAAAAGAATAGTGACAGTATGCCAAATAACTTACCCTAACTTCTATAGGTGTCACTTGCTTTTCAGCTTGCTTGTCTGCATCGCAAAGATGTATCTTATGTCATTGACATGATCATCCTTCTTCAAAGGGCACCGATTTGCGTAGTGGTCTTTGCCACAATTCAGAAGCAGCCTCCTACAGTCCCTTTTTAGGCTCAAAATTACCTCCAACCTTGTAATTATCACGTTGTCCTCCATAGGGCTTTCGCCATTGTTATAATTTTTGGCAAAATTATCCCTTACATTTCAAAAAGAGGCTTATTTGCATCATGTTTTCTTACTATTATCCCCCTGAAACTTACTTCTGTTTCCAAACTTTTTCCATGGTCCCTTTTTGGGTGCAAGTGAAGTGAAGAAGGGTTTGCAATCTTCTTCCGCACTTCCTCTTTATGAGCAGTAAATAGCCTTTAATTTTGTTCTTGTCTTATGGCCTTTTCAACAACTCCTTCCATAGTGGTTGGATCGTGAACATCGACCTCTCCCCTATCACGGATTCAGTCCCATGATGAATTTTCGTATTCTCGAACTTCTCTCGCTTTGATATCGCGGTACATACTTGAGGAGTTTTGTAAACCGCTCCCAAAGATTCGGCCACCGTTAGCTTCCCTTGAGCTAAGTTCTCGAATTTCGTCATTTTCTCGATCATAGAAAAGTTGTGGCAGCCAACGTTGCCTAAAATAGCCCTTAAATTGATCCCAAGTAATATTGGTCTCATCAATATTTAGCTCACTTTTTACGGCTATCCCACCACGAAGATGCTTCGTGGGAAAGCCGATAGGCTCCCAAATAGCTTTGGTTTCTCCGAGAAGTTTCTTATTGCAAAGTACTTCTCCATTTCGCCGAGCCGCTTCTCCTCCATCTCCTAATGTGGTGCCATCATATTTAGGTGGGCTTATCCTTTTTATATCATTAGTGAGTTCTGCTGCCAACCTGGCCTTTTTGTTTTCTGGTTGGACAGGTGCATTTCCAGCATTATTATCAACACCCATATCGGGGTTGTCCTCAGGAGGTTGTTGATTGTTGTTACCAGCTTCATCTTCCTCCTCATTTCCCATTACTTGCTGTTCAAGTACAGCCAAACGATCTCTTGTGTCCAATAGGGCAGCAAGGATCTCATCAAGCTTTTGGGTTGTTGCTGCCCCTCCTTCTAGGTGGAGCATTATTCGCAACGTTCCCCCTTGTTCTAACCATTTTCTGTTACAAGAAAATTCAGGTTTTTATCAGATTATGGACACAATAGGTCCAAGAGCTGCAACCTTCAGCTCTGATACCAAGATGTAACATCCCCATTTTAGTACATTAGAACAAGTAATTTTTTTTTTTGATAAATGCTTCCTAGTTCTAAATACATAATTTAGAACTCACAAATCAAAACAACCATTCTTATAACAGATAACCATATGCAGCTGTAATGACTCGGAGTACCTCCGATCTATTCATTCCATGACTCGGTAATCTACCGATCTATTCATGAGTATCAAAGAGTTGGCATTTTTATTTTAACACATCACTCTTGTGGTTCTCTTCCCTAATCTGGGATTCAGAATGCTCTGTCCAAGGAACCTATCTGAATAATTGTTACCATTATTCATCGGCATCTCGTCCCTTAGACTAGGTGACATAGACAACGCAATCAAGCACTTTGCGATACTTTGGCCAAAGATTTGAAACATATTGCTTATGTCTCGTATTCCTTGATGGCATACTCATCAATCTGGAATACGTCCTTCACCCCATTCCTATGTTATGTAGAATGTCTTATACTGACTTCTGTCAGCCTCTCCTGCCCCAAGTTATTCACTCAGAATGGATTAATAATATGACAATGTTATAAGGATGCTCGAGGACTAGGGATACGCTGACATACTGGGTCAACCCTAGTTAACCCAGTGTGTCAAGATACCCCGAGTCTCCAGGGGCAGCCTTATAACATGACCACATTCCTAATCAGTCCCAGAGTAAAACTTGTTCGAGTTTAAGGTGTAAATCTTAACGATCAATGCAAAGGGTGTCGCCATAAGTCACCTGCATTGTTGTATCTTCGAGAAGATCCTAATCTTCTCGAAGGTACAACCCTGCAGTTGACTTGTGCCATCAACCTTCAAATCCACCTCGAAAAGATCTACTTATTTTTAAGGTGTTACATACGTTGAGTTAAAGTTATACTTTAAGACGCTCCTTTTAGGGTAGTCTTTTCCCAACCCCTGGGTTCCTCACCTTAGAATTACCTTTCTTAATAAAACCCATTTCACAAAGAGAAGTTATTAAGATTTGAGGTCTCATCAAGGAGTTCATTGAAAAACAGTAATCTAAATCAACGAAACTGGGCAATAGCCCTTAAATCTTCACATAAGGTTGCTAACCATACCCTTTTAGGTTTATATCAGTTCTCATAACTGAAATATATCTTACTTATTAGTATTAAGATATAGTGATTAAAATCAAATTAAACGTTGTCTTGACTTAGATCAAGACTAGGAAGTAATAATTTATTCACCCGTTTAGCTTCCTCGTTGAGGTTTATTTTAACCTTAGCTTCTCGAAAGACAAGTGATCTAAATTCCAATTTAGCTTTAGATAGAACATACCATAACTACTAAACATTCACAAGTATTCAATCACATAATCTTTGCAAAGCTTACTTAGAGAATCCCAAATGTCTCCAAGGTATACAATAATAACAATGCTCTTAAAATCATTCGAACCGAAGAAGTTCAATCCATCAAGATACGAATGCAAACACATAAGTAACAAATACCTCATTTCATTCATTTCTAAGCTAATCAAATACATTTTATGCATTCAACATATTTGATACAATACTCAACAGCAAAAGAACATCTTTCTTCAAGTAGTACATTTAGAGAATCAAATTGGAATTCATCATAAAACCAAATTAAACAATCTGAACATCATATCAGATCTGCGTGTCTTTACCACTTACGGCAACCATCTGCAAAAATTGTCAACACGGGTCAGTTTGGTGAACTGAGCATGATAAGCACTAATTCTTAAAACAATTGCAATCCACCAATTGTTCTCATTAAACAACCTGTTTATATGAAATCATTTCTTCACATTCCAAACTTAAATCAGGCTATTCATCCTATATGTTAGAGACTAAGAACATATGAATACAACCATTCTAAAGACAACAAAACTCCTACAAGATTGTTTCTAACAATTTCTCAAAGGCAGTTAAAACATTCAACAAGCTCACTGTCTTAATTCTTTTATCATCATAACACATTTCAATGGTATTGACAAGTATACCCATTTATACAGCAACACACATTTTATACCAGTCTCTCCATACAATACCACAGTTTATTCTTGTTATGCCCTTACCGTAGAGATCGCAAAAGGATGCAAGAAGAAAGCACACAAGGTTTCCTGACTAGGAGAGAGAGAATTTTCCTATTCAACTTATTATACATCAACATATAAATTACAGTCTAGAAGAAAGAAACAGAGTCAATCGATTCCTAAATCAATAATGTTCTGGACTGTACCGACTCCTTTAGATTAATGCAAATACATTTACGCATGCGACTAAAATGAGATTACAAGAAGAACTACAGTTCCATCTAAATCCAATTATAAAATCACCTGTAGCTACTAAGCAATACAAGAGCTCTCGCGACAAGCAATAGTAAGTAATCCAACCATAACAGACTCAACAATTCTTTTTCATATCATTCATCAACATGAATATACCCATCGCCATTGTTTAACAGAGCACAGCTAGGAGCTTTTTATCACAGTCAGCCACGAGACTAGATAACACTTAAAACAAATGACGTTCCATATGCAAATACAATGATATTCATACTAAGTCTAAACACAAACATGCACAGCTTCATTCAACTGAATCTAATCTCTATGAATGTACAACAAGGACTTATATTAGAAGCCGATTTCAAGAAGAATAATCACAACAAGGACTTCATCCAAGTTTTAATTCCATATCAATAATTTCTCAAGTTTCATCCGAAGTCGAGCTACTACACGAAATTCAACAGGTCTCAAACAGAGTCAAGTTGGTAAAGAAAACCCATCCTTTAATTCCACAGAAGTGAACTGAATATCACACAACAATGAAAGAAAGAGTCTGTACGATATGCATGCACAACGAGAACTTAATTCGAGAATCGAGCCAACTCGCAACATATCAAGGACTCCAACAGTGTCAAATACAACTAGTACTCATAACCAAGGCTTTCGATTGAAGTTGAATTCATACGACAACAATTCAAGAATCCCAATAGTACTCACAACAAAACTTCTACAGAAGTTAAAAACATAAAATACGTTTCAAGGACTCAAAAGGAGTCGAAACCATATAGTATTCTTAACTAAACTTCTACAGAAGTCGTAACATACTAACCATTTCAAAAATTCCAACAATATCATACTAAAAGTATCCACTACAAAACTTCAAACAAGTTAAAAACATAGTTCCATTTCAAGGATTCCAACGAGTCAATACCAACCGTATTCAAACTAAACTTCTACGTAAGTCAAAAATACTAGTTACATTTCAAGGACTCAACAACCGATTCATTACCAACAATATTCACAACTAAGCAACAATATTCATAACTCATTCAAGCAAAGTATTCAAAATAACTAAGCAATATTCATAACTAAGCTTAGACTAGAAGTTGAAATACAAGATACATTTCAAGGACTCTCACTGAGTCGATACCATCGTATTCTCAACTAAACAACAACATTCAAAACTAAGCTTAAGGTAAGAAAACATACGAAACATTAAAAGGACTCCCACTGAGTCATTTTCATATAATCCCTAAAACTTTCAATGGAAGACTAACCCAAAATTGCTAACACAGTAAGGATTTCTACAATAGTCACATTCAAGTAGTATAATCACAGCAAGCATTCCAACCAGAAGGAACTTAAAGTATTCTAGCAAGATTCAACAAGAGGTTCAACATCAACAATAAAAGCACAGCCGGTCTGTAATCGAAATGAAACCAAAAGGAAGAATAAATACAGTAACCATTCCAACAAGGTCTTCTAAAACCCCGAGATTCCTAATTCCACAGGAAAAGAAGAACCAATACATTGCTTCAAACCAACTGAACTGAAATCACCTGAACAGAGTTGTTTTAATGAAAGCATTTGGAGTAAAGCAAGATTTTTAAAAGTCAGGGCCTATCATGCCTGGTAATGTCACTTAAAAATATGAAGAAGACCTCTGAATGAGCTCGAGCCTTCTCCTCTTCTTCCACGATAGATTCAGCAACAATAATTTGTTACCCTCATGCCTTATAAACTTTCCTCGACAGAGAAAAGAGCTAGTTATTCTCATAGTTGCCATGCAACACCAAGTAGACTGGTTCGAAGAACCAGTGATCAAACAGAGAGAAAACCGGAGCGTATGGAAAACCAAACAACCAACTAGTTTTCCATTTTGCATGCCTTCCCGAGCAATCCGTGCTCGGGAACCGAAGTTCATCAATGACATTAACTCCAAGATTCCCGCCCAATCTCCATTGCCACCGACCGCCATAGTTGGCGATTGACAAATGCAAACCAAAGACCATTCCTGATTTGGCGATACCGCCACGTCAGGTCTCACTAGATATTTACAACCTCCGCCAAATCCCAAGTCCTTCATCCTTATCCACCTCATAAATGCCATAGAAACTACCACCCATGGCTCGCACCCCTTCATAGGTCCCCCTTCATCCATGATCATTAGTTAGGTTAGAAACATAGGTTAGATCATAAGGTAATACTTTAGTCTTACTTCCATAGTGCTAGGTGGCTAACCTTAGGAACATTTAGCTTATAGTTTAGGGCTAGGTTAGATTAATAATAATCTAACCAATAGGTTATAGTTTAGGTTTAGGTTATTAACCTTAATAAATCCATTCTAGGTCCCACAAGTAGGTTCGATCAAGATAAGAACCAACAGTATAACATCCCGAAATGGATTCTATCCAAGTATTGATAAATAAGCTTAGCTATCGTGTAAAGAATACCAGAATTTATTACCCGGCTTAAGGTCTAGGCCTTCCCGATATTACGTATTTGGAACCAATTCATTTAACAAGATCACCCGAGTTAACTCCCGAATTGCTTATTCAACACATTCGACCTCGCAACCTTCGTAAGGTCTATAATTTTTGTTCATCCGAATAAACTTAAAACATCTCTTGGATCAATGCCACCGATCCAAGGTCGAGTCATAAAGATGGGTAAATCCACAATTCATCCCGAAATCAGATTGAACTCAGTGCTAAAAATGAAAGAAATAAAAGAGTCCAAGCATATCCCGACTACCAAAGATCTTCAAGAGCAAAGAAGATACAGAGGAAACTCTCTCTATGCCTTGGAATTAAGCCCCCTACCTATTAGGTAGGGTCCAAGGCCCATTTTCATGCTAAGAGAACTCCCAAACTAAAAAGGGGTCACTAAAAATGCCTAAAATAGCCCAATTTGGGTTTGGCACATTTGGGCACAAGGGTAGAGGATGTGGGGCCCACCCAAGGGTTCACATGTGACCCTAATCCCTTTAATTAAATACCACATTAATCAAACCCAAAGCTTAATGCAAATGGGGCCATTAAGTCCCTAAAACAAGTTTACAACACAAACTAAACACCCTAAGCAAGATTAATATTACAAGACATATTACATTTCAAATGAGGGTCACTCATGGTGCCCAAAACAATAAATTCTAATACTAAGGCCTCATATAGTAAACATGGTTAGGCTTAGCCATGTGGTTGTTTGTGTAAAATTGTGTAGCTGGCTTGAATCCCATGTTCTCCTGTGACCTGTCACTGCACACTCATTGCACACATTAAACACACATGTCCGATAAAATGTGAATCAACTAATCAATAAGAAGTCAAAGAATTCTATGCTAGCATATCATCATTCTGGAATCGAAAATGTGACAACATGCATAATTATACACAATCCACCATGAGTTAGCCATAACGATAAAGTGACATTCATCCATAGAATCCAAACATGCAATCAAACTGAGTATCCATCAAATATAAATGAGGTCCGAACAACATCATATCAGTTAGTATCCATGACATCATAAGATAAGGTGACAACATAGTAATCAAGCTAAATTGGCGTTATACGCCTAAATCTCCATACATGTCTAATAAGATCAAATATCCTAATGTAATGTCCAAAATATATCAAATCCCTACCAAAACATGTCTATGAGTAAAAGGAACAACAAATAACTGAGGCTATAAAAATGTGGGCACTACATCCCCCTCTACTAAAATTAGACTTCCTCCTGGAAGTCACTGGAAGAGATAGGGATATCTGGCCCTCAATGGTGTAGCATCCTCCCAGGTAGTTGTTGTCTCATCATATTTGTCCCACTGCACTCTAACTTGGTCCAAGTCTCGACCCCGAAGGGCCAACCTCTGGTGCTCCAGTATGCATATGGGCTCCAGTCTCCACTGCCCTCCATCCTCTACTACTGTAATGCCTGACCAATCCAAAACATGAGAAACATTGGTACATATCTACGTAGTACAAAACATGAAATACATCGTGGGCCCGTGCAAGGTGTGGTGGCAAAGCTAGGTGATAGGAAACTGGACCGATGACCTCTAAAATATCAAAAGGCCCCACAAAACGAGGTGATAGCTTAGAACCCTTTCCATAGTGGATTGGGATCTTATGAGGAGAACTCTCAAGAAGACTTTGTCACCCACTGAGAAGTGACGATCAATCCTCTTAGTGTCTACATATGCCTTCTGGCGTGCTCTAGCCTACTCAAGATGTTGTCTAATCAGAACAACCTGCTACTCTAAGTCCTGTAGGTAAGTTGGTCCAAGAATAATCCTATCATCTAGTCTGTCCCAACTCAAAGGTGTCCTACAAGGTCGACCATACAAATCCTGGTAGGAGCCATACCAATGGAACTATGATAGTTGTTGTTGTATGCAAATTCAACTAAATGAAGATAATCTTCCCACTTCTTTTGCTGGTCCATCACATACATCCTCAACATGTCCTCCAGTACCTGATTAACCCTCTTGTCTATCCATCTATCTCTGGATGATATGTTGAGCTGAAATTAATCTGAGTACCAAGAGTGGTCTGAAAGGAAGTCTAGAAAATTGAAGTGTAAATGGTATCCCTATCATTGATGATGGTCTTTGGAATCCCATGCAACCTAACAATGTCCTCCATAAATACTTTGGTGATGGCCTATGCATTATAGGTGACTTTGGTTGGTGAGAAATGTGCAACCTTGGTCAACTTATCCATAGTGACCATAATGGCATCATGATGATAAGAAGACATAGGGAGTCCTACTATGAAGTCCATGGAGATCACATCCCATTTCCACTCTAGAATATCATGAGGATGTAAAATTCTTGTGGGATGAGAATGCTCTACCTTGACCCTCTGACACTCAAGGCATCATGCAACAAAAAAATATGCTATGTCTCATCGAAGACCTAGCCAATAATATAACTCCCTCATATCGGCATGCATTTTCTTCACTCCTGGATGTGCCACATATGGAGCTCGATGAGCCTCTGTGAGGATGAAGCTACAGATCACCTATCTTAGGCACATATATGCATCTATGAAACTGAAGTAAACCATCTGTCTCTAAAATGCACCCTAAATATCTACCCTCTAAGGAACCCTGTGACTCCAACATCTATCTAGCACCCTCATAAAACATGTCCTCTGGAAGATGCTCAAGAATTCTACCTCTCAAATCTGACTACAATGTCAATGAAGCAAGCACATGTTGTCATCTACTAAGTGCATCTGCAATGACATTTTCCTTCCTTTGATATACTATACCTCCATGTCGTACTCACATAGGAACTCCATCCAATGCCATTATCGAGCATTGAGGTTTGGCTGTGAGAAGATATACTTGTAAACTACGGTGGTCAGTCCTCAAAATGAAAGGTCTACCCAAAAGGAAATGATGCCAACGCACAAGCACATGAATGACTGCTACAAGTTCTAAATCATGGGTAGGATAGTTAAGCTCATAGTCTTTGAGCTTATGACTCAAAGGCAATCACCCGATGCTCCGCATAAGAATGGCTCCCAAACCCTCTAGTGATGCATCAGTGCAAACAACAAAATCCTCTGTTGGGTCTGGAACTGCTAAGATGGGTGCCGTGGTTAACCTTTCCTTAAGCAACTGAAAGGCCTACTCACACTTTTTTAACCAATCAAACTTCTTCCCTTTTCTCTGAAGAGAAGTAATAGGGTGAGAAATCCTGGAGAAATCTCCTGAACAAACCTGTGGTAGTAACCTACTAAACCCATAAAACTCCTCACCTCAGTGACTGATGTGGGTGTTGGCCAATCCATGATAGCCTATATCTTAGAGGGATCTATTGAGATACCCTCTCCTGATATGATATGACCCAAGTACTGAATCTCTGTCTGAAAGAAGCTACATTTTTCCAAGTTCCCATACAAACTTTTGCTCTCTCAAAACCTATAGTACTATCTCAAATGCTCCTCGTGTTCCTCCTCGGAATGAGAATATATCAAAATATCATCTAGGAACACTAAGACAAAATTGATCCAAAAAGGTCTGAATACTCCATTCATGAGGCTCATGAAGATAAGCTGGGGCATTAGTCAAACCAAATGGAACAATTGTGAACTCATAATGCCCATAACGTGTGTGAAAAGCTATCTTATGAATGTCTGCATCTGATATGTGCAACTGATGGTACCCTGACTTGAGATCAATTTTGGAGAACACTCTAGCTCCCCGCATCTGATCAAACAAGTCATCAATCCTAGGGAGTGGATAATGGTTCTTTATTGTGACTTTGTTGAGTTTCTGAAGTCAACACAAAGTCTGAGAGAACCGTCCTTCTTCTTCACAAATATGACTGGTGCTCCCCAAGGAGATACACTAGGATGAATGAGACCCTTCTCCAACAACTCCTCTAACTGAATCTTGAGCTCATGAAGCTCTGGAGTCGTCATCCGATAGGGTGCCCTAGAAACTGGTGCAGATCTTGGCACTAAATCGATGGTGAAATCCACCTCTCTGCGGGGTGGTAACCCTGGAAGCTTACCTAGAAACACATTTGCATACTCCCTCAAAACTACATGATCATCTAAGGGTGAATGCTCTAGGGTGCTCTCTGACCGATCACTGATGGTGATAGTAAACAACTGACAACCCTTTGCATGCTTCACTTAAGTTTCTTAGCCGAGATCATACGCAAAGAGATAGGCCTCTGCATCCCTGATATCACAACTGCACTCCCAAGATCATCCTGACACTCAATGACCTTATTTCTACAATCTACCTTAGCCCGATGAGCCTCGAGCCAATCCATACCCAAAACTACCTGATAGGATCCTAGAGGAATAACTCAAAGGTCAAGTGTAGTGGAGAAGACTCCTAAATCAAGTACAACTCTCCACATATGAGTCCACGGTGAGTTTGGCCCCAGAGGCCAACTCAACCTGCCAATTATCTGGTTCCTAGCCACCACTAGCCCACACTGGTCCACTATAGAAGGAGATATAAAAGAATCTGAAGCACCTGAATCAAAAAGTACTGAGATAGAAATACCCCTGATAGTACCTTTCATCTCAATAATTGTGGCCTATGATGCTCATCCTGATGGTTGTCAACCATTGCATATACACGATGGGCGCATCCTACATCACCCACCATCTACTCAAGATCTAGAAGCTCTCTACATATCCATGGTAGTGGGTTTTGTGGGCACATACACACATAGTGATTAGGAGACCCACAAATAAAACATCCTCATGTACCCCTCTGAGATGGGGTCCCTCTGTACTCTGGTGAACTGATCCTACGGCCCAACCCTAGCAGACTGCTGCATGTGGGCTGGCTGTACCTATTGAGTGCCCTGTCTCTAATCCCTAGCTCCACCAAAACCTCCTCTAGTGCCACCTCTTTGAAAGCTCTGAGTCTATCTAGCCCTCTATTGCTGGTGGCCATGATGTTGTATCTGCTATTGTGGGTGCGGTGGAGCCCTCGTAGCTACTGGTGGAGGCCAGAATCCTCCTCTAGGGGTGGTGTTATACCCCATGACCTCTGACTCTGAAAGGCCTGAATCCTATCTGAAACTTTCTCTTGTTTCTATCTCGGTGCTCCTGTGCCTTGGTCATGTTCTCCTCAGCTAAGTAGGCCTTCTCAATGGCCTTCTCAAGTGTGGGAGGAGATAACATCCTAACTACTCCTGCTATATCTGCATTCAGGCCTGAATAAACCTATTTACCTATAATTTTTCATCTTACAGATAGTCCACATACTGTAGAAGATCTAGGAACATGCTCTCATACTTTGTGCTACTATGTCTAGATCCCTGTCGTAAGTCATGAAACTCATTGATCCTCTTCTACATGAAATGCTCTGACATATAGCGAGCCCTGAATCACTCCTCGAACAACTCCCAGGTCATTGTCTCTCGAGTCAAATGGAGCTTCCGCTCCTCATTCCTCCACCAAATGCTTGCTGCGTCTCGGAGGAGGTGTATGGAAAACTTGGCCTTGACATTGCTCTCATAAGAGTGCAAGCCAAAATAGCTATCTAGGCTAAGGAGCCATGACTCAACCCAAAGCCATCTGTAGAGCTAGTGTAAGTAGGTGGCTGCAAGTGAAGAAGGTCTCTAATCACACTGCCTGTATCTTGATCCTAGCGATGCAGTCCAATAGGTGAGTGGGGTCACCTATCCCCAAATGGTCCCTCAAGACTATGTGAGTGGCTACGATGGTATGAGGCTACCCTCTCGTGGTGAACGGAAGGGCTACGTGACCTCTCCCACCTCGGGGTATCGTGCTCTGGTGGCTCTGAGTGTGTGTCCTCCTCCCTATCGGCTCCTCATCTCCTAACGAAATCTCCTCCTCTCTCACCTCCTGTGGTGGTGGAAGACGTTGCTGCACAATGTCGATCAACTGCTGAAGAGCCTCTAAGATCTGAGGCCCTAACTGGGTGCCAGTGGTTTGGGCATAGTGAACTATGCCCCAAACCCCTAACCGAATGTCATCTCATGGGTGCCATCCTGTGCACGAGGTGAGAGAAGAGATTATCAAATTATAGCGATTGATTTTTTTATTTTTAATCTATTATTATTTATTTATTTATTTTAATGTTATTAAAATATAGTCGACTAGTTAATTAATTACCCAGAGTTTCCACGTGTGTGAACCTCCGCTCTGATACCAAATGTAATGCCCCACCTCGGGACACGAAAAACACACCAAGAATGACTAAAAAAATTTTTGGGGGTAATTTTTTTAAAATAATTAATTAAATTTATCCATTTTTTTAAAAACATATCCGTTATTAAGATTTATTTTATAACAATTTATAAATTAGCTCAAAAAAATTAAATAACTCATTTGCCCCTAGAAATCTAATTATTCATTCTGTTGAGCTTACTAATGCCACTTTTAAAAGTTACTACACACCCTTTTAATATTTATTAATTTCCCTTTTATTTATTTGCCCACACCTCCACAAATGTTATTTTCCCATTCCCATCCCAAAAATGATCATGACTTAAAAAAATGTAGGGTTAAATGAGAGCCCTAGGATGGAACACATCTTGACCATTGATTTTAAATCTACCCTAGGTTTTCCCTAATGCATCTTTATCTCTTTTCTTTTCTTTTCCATTCCATTTTGTTCTCATTTTTTTGTTTCTTCTTTGGGTGGAGGGGAAACTATGGAGGCTTGATTTCATGGATTAGAAAGCTATTATTTTCCTATTGTATTATTTAAGAAAACCAAAACAATAGGCCATTATTGAAGTGTAAATTTTTATGAATTTTTGTGTGCCGTGCATTTGAGAGAGAGGTGGTGATTTGGGAGAGAAAGCTGCATGAAGGGGAAATGGTGTGGAAGGACTACGTGGAAGTGAGGGGATGGTGCCGGTGGGGATGGGGAAAGGAGATGGTGTGGGGGAGGAGGAGGTGTGGGTAGGCCATGGTAGGGGGAGGTGGTGAGTAGTCGGTGCGTGGGAAGGGTGGAGGGGGTGACATGGTTTGGAGATAGGAAGGGCAAGGATGGAGGGAGGATGGGAGTGGAAATGATGCACGAGGTGGTGGTCAGTGTGGCTGGGTGGTTGGGTTTTGGGGATTTGGGGGTGCAGGAGGTTTGGGGAGGGCTCGGCCCTCCCCACCTTTATTTATTTATTATTTTTTTTTTTTTAAAATATGCAAAAAAACTTAAATGTCATATATTTAGTTATTTATTTATTGGTCTCTCTTCTTTTTTTAGTTTATTTATATTATCAATCTATATATATATATATATATATATATATATATATATAATATATTATACCATATAATATTTTTAGCATCTCGAAATTAAATTATTATCATTATATATATATATATATATATATATATATATATATATATATATATATATAATAAAATAAAAGTATAATAATTTTAGGATATTGCACTTAAAATACATTTTTTATAAAATATATATAAAGGCTTATATTAATACCTTTGTAAAAACAAACATTTTGTAGTTGTGCTTAAATTATATAACAAGTTAGATATTCAAATGTATTTACATAATATGTGTTGAGGATGTATTTTGTCACAATTTGTAAAGTAATAGATTTTTTTTTATATAATAAATAAGGAACCCACAAAAATTTTGCATTTTATCTATACTAAAAATGATTTACTTTTTTTGCATAAATAAAAATACATTATAAATGATAGTTCAAAAGATGAGAGACTTGGAATAAGCTTAAAAAAGTACAAGAAGGAATAAATATTTTAGATTTCAAACAAATGGGAGATCAACAAGAATGAATACATTTTCTTTGAGTGTTCTCAACATAAAATTTAATTTATTTACATTTTTTTTTTTGTAAAAACATACTTCCAATATATAGATTTCTTCTCTACATGGATTCAAAAACAAATTTGTATTTAAGGAAAGCATCTTATTTTACAAGATCTCTTTTACAAGGAACTTAAGTTCACAATTCCAACATATTTCAAAACACATAACCTCTCAATACACAAGATTATTTCTTAAGGAGATGATCAAATACACAACAAAGCCACTATCATGTAAAAACAATACCAATGAAGATTCAACTCAATAAGGAGTAAGTACACAAAACTAATACAACACTAGTTATTCAAAAACCATCCATATCCCAACATAGGGATATTACAAGAAATAGGTCTCTTGACATAGCCATATTTACATGATAATGAGTATTTGAACACTCCCAATTTTGGGAAGAAAATGTCATAAACACCAAAGATAAAATCCAACCATCTTCAAGCTTTTGGCTCCAAGTCTTTTTCTTCACATAGCCATCAACACAAGGAGAAAAGGAGCTTGTTTAACCACCCAACCTTTAGGCATCATTACATGCCTTTCCAAGGTTGGAATGCATGCTAGCCTCCCCCAAGCCCATGGGAAAGAGGACTACTATCCACAACTTTGCACAAGAGTAAGGGAGAACAACCAACATTACATTCACATAGGGACAAGACAATATTACAACAAAACACCAATTTGCAAAGAAGAAAAAAAAAGAGGGAAACCATGTCCTACCTCTAAGATGGGGAAGAGAAGAAAGAGTTCTCCAAATTCCAAAAGTGTAACCAACATTGGTTGCACAAAAAAAGATCTCCACACCCTCCTTATTCCTCCAAAGTCATCAAACCCTCCTTATTTCTCCATCCATTCACCAAAATCCTTCTTGGGAGGATTTTCAAACCCAAAGGGGTTTCCTCTCCAAGAATGGGGAAGGGGTTCAAGCCATATGAACCACCTTCCCCACCTCAAACCATTTGAGGGGAGTAACTAAAATCCTACATGGCTTGCCCATCAAGCCATGAGGATTGAGAGGAAAATTCCCTCTCTCTTCCCCCACAAACTCCAAAAATCCATCATGCCATATGATGGATGGAGGAAAATAAAACCACACACATAACAACAAATGGTAACACCAAGTAGCAACACACATTTTAAAAAAACAAGGCTAACATCTAATATGTAATAAACACAAGAATGAACTCAAGGAGCCTACCTCCAAAAGCTCTCCACTTCTAACTTTTCCTTTCTTTATCCAAGCAAGCTCTAGCTCCAAAATCCACAAGCCTCCAAGCAAAAGCTCCAAAAAAAAAGTTCTCTTCTTTCCCCATGAGGGAGAATTTGAAGAGGAGCCAACAAAAATCCTCACAAATGAGGGGGTGACATGTGTCACCCCTCTCTTCCCTCAAGGTCAAAGATTCTCAAAATAAAAGGAGAAAGGATAAAATAGCTTTTAACCCTCTTCTCCCAAATTACTCAAAATGAACAACAAAACAAACTTGTGCAACTTTTAACAAAGCACACTTACCCATCCACCTTACATGGATGTGACCAAAGGAAGGCAAAATGGGAGGAAACTCCTCTATGCCTTGGAATTAAGCCCCCTACCTATTAGGTAGGGTCCAAGGGCCCATTTTCATGCTAAGAGAACTCCCAAACTAAAAAGGGGTCACTAAAAATGCCTAAAATAGCCCAATTTCGGGTTTGGCACATTTGGGCACAAGGGTAGAGGATGTGGGGCCCACCCAAGGGTTCACATGTGACCCTAATCCCTTTAATTAAATACCACATTAATCAAACTCAAAACTTAATGCAAGTGGGGCCATTAAGTCCCCAAAACAAGTTTACAACACAAACTAAACACCCTAAGCAAGATTAATATTACAAGACATATTACATTACAAATGAGGGTCACTCATGGTGCCCAAAACAATAAACTCTAATACTAAGGCCTCATACAGTAAACATGGTTAGGGCTTAGCCCCGTGGGTTGCTTGTGTAAAATTGTGTAGCTGGCCTAAATCCCACGTTCTCTGTGACTTGTCACCTACACACTCATTACACACATTAACGCACCTATTCGATAAAATGTGAATCAACTAATCAATAAGAAGTCAAAAATTCTATGCTAGCATATCATCATTCTGGAATCAAAAATGTGACAACATGCATAATTATACACAATCCACCATGAGTTAGCCATAACGATAAAGTGACATTCATCCATAGAATCCAAACATGCAATCAAACTGAGTATCCATCAAATATAAATGAGGTCGAACAACATCATATCAATTAGTATCATGACATCATAAGATAAGATGACAACATAGTAATCAAGCTAAATTGGTGCTATACGCCTAAATCTCCATACATGTCTAATAAGATCAAATATCCTACATATGGCACTCATGTCATGTATTTGACCTCCTCATGTGATGAAGGACTCCTCGATATGTTCTCAATTTGAAGTTTCCAGCCATATGTGTGCTAACAGGTTTTACATTTTGCATGTTGAACCTTTCTAACACCTTGTAGATATAATCCTCCTGAGACATATACAACTTCTTGTTTTTCCCTTCTCTATGAATTTACATACTAAGGATTCTTTTTGCAACTCCTAAATCCTTCATAGAAAATGTGTGAACTAGATTTCTCTTAAGCTCACCAATGTCCTACATACTAGATCCCTGTAATAAGCATGTCATCCACATACTGATAACAAAATAATATAGCTCCCATTTTCAAGCTTCTTGGAAATAAACACAATGGTCGATTCACATCTCAAGTAACCATGCTCTTGCATAAAACTATCAAACCTCATATACCATTGCCTTGGAGCTTGCTTGAGCCCATAAAGGCTATTTTTCAACCTACACACTAATTTATCCTTACCCTTGACTTCATACCCAAGCGGTAATGCATATAAATCTCTTCATCCAAATCACCATGAAGGAAAGTCATATTCACATCTAGTTGCTCTAAATTCAAATCTTCTCATGCAATCGAACTCAATATAGAACAAATAGAAGTCATCTTAACAACATGAGAATATATTTCACCAAAGTCAATACCTTCTTTCGCAGAAAGCCCCTTTACTACAAGCCTTGCCTTGTACACTTTTCTGTCCACCCTCTTCTTCCTTAATCCTATAAACCCACTTGTTATGTAATGTTCTCTTATGTGATGAAAACTTAACCAAATCCCAAGTTTGGTTCTATTCCAAGGAGTCCATCTCCTCATCCATGTCATGCTCCCACTGAACATGAGTCTTATCTTTCATTAATTCTTCAAAGCTCTCTGGTTCACCACTATCAGTCAATAATAAATAAAATAGAGAAGGTGTAAATCTTTCTAGAAGTTTACTTATCCTTTTTGACCTTCTCACATGAGTTTGGGGTACCGAAGGCTCAATCTGGACCTCCTGGACATTCTTATCCAATTCTGACAATGATCGACATTGATCACCTCTAACCGATGTCGGTCTGCTACGCTAACCGAGGCTAGTTTGGATCTTTCAGTAACCGATACCAGTTCATCTAGCGATGCCGATTAGGAGGAAACTCGACATTAGTTCTTTGTATAACCACACCATGTAATTATTTTAAATCCGAGAGTTCATTTTCATTCACAAAATTCTCAACTAGTTCATCCTTGGGTACAAAAATTTGATCCTTGTACATTCTCTTTTCATTCCATTCAACATCATGACTCCTAATAATTTTAGAATTCTCTAAATCCCAAAAATGGAAACCGAAATCACTAGATCCATAACCAATGAAAGTGCACCTCTTGGATTTTGCATCTAACTTTTTTCTATTTTCCTTATCAACATGCACAAAAGCTTCTGAACCAAAAATTTAAGAAAAGAAATATCTACCTCTTTTCGGTCCAATCTTCCTCTAGTATTCCTCCATCTAGTGAACTTTAAGGCCCACTATTAATCAAATAAATTGTTGTATCATTCGCTTCTTCCCAAAACTACAAGGGAAATACATAATGTATTCTCATACTTATAAAGACGTTCCATGATTATCATGTTCATTCTTTATGCAACACCATTCTCTTGTGGTGTTCTTGGAACCATTCTTTCTCTACATATCCCATTCACTAAACAATAATCATTAAAATCCTTGCTACAATATTCACCACCATTTTCAGATCTAAGGCACTTTAACTTAGAATTTGATTCATTCTTAATAAGGTATTTCCATCTTTTAAAAGTCTCAAAAACATCATATTTCTGTTTAATATAATAAACCCATACCTTTCTTGTAGCATCATAATTGAAAGTAACATAATACTAGGATCCTCCATGAGAAGCCACCAGAGCTAGTCCCCACACATCTAAGTGTACAAGATCCAATTTCTGCTCCTTCTTAGTTACCCCAAATTTGAGAAATCTCACTCTCTTTTTCTTTCTAAAGATACAATTCTCATAGAAATAAAGATCTAAATCTTTCAAATCTGATAACTTACCCTTAGCCTTTAAGATCTGCATTCCTTTTTGACTCATATGGCCCAACCGGTTATGCCACATGCATGCATCGAATCTGAAGTAGATAATGCAGAAAAGGAATCAATAATACAGGTAGATAAATATAATGTTCCTACCTTCTTACCTCTTGCCACAACAAAAGCACCCTTGGTGACTTTCCAAGAGTCTCCTATAAAAATAACCATGCAACCAGATTCACCTAGTTGCCCTGCAGAAATAAGATTCATCCTGAGGCTTGGCACATGCCTCACATCTTTCAATACCCATGTATTTCCATTCTAAAATTTTAGATGAACTTCCCCTTTACCAGTAATACTACAAGGTTCATCATCACCCAAATAAACATGCCCAAAATTTCCCTAGACATAATTTCTAAAATAACCCTTATTAGGGGTTGCATGGAAATAAGCTCCTGAATCTAAAACCTATGATTCAATTCTATTATCTAAAGAAATAATAAGAGCATCTTGCATTACCTCGATGTAGCAAGATTTTCTTCTTTACCTTTATTTGGTTGTTGGTTCTCTTTATAATTTGACCAACAATCTTTCTTTCGCATGTCCTTTATTTCCACATTTCAACAAGTAATTCCCTTATACGGATTTAGATCTGTTATCCCTTGACTTTGATTTCCCATTACTCTTACTCTTTGATCTCTCCTTCTTCCTACCCCATATTTTTATATTTAAAGAATTTCCAGATAATGATTCCTCTATACTCTTCTTACGAATTTCTTCATTCAAGATTATACTAACCACATCATCAAACTTCAAAATATTATTAGCGAGATGTATTACTAACAACCATTATCAAGTTGTCCCAACTATTAGGTAAAGAACATAAAAATAAAATTTCTTTTACTTCATCATCAAATGGTATAGCAACCGATTTTAACAATAGATTGGAAATCATTCAAATGACTAGATGCAGATCCACCTTCATGCATCTTAGAACTAAATAGTTTCTTCATCAAATAAACTTTATTTGAAGCACTAGGTTTTTCATATAAATTAGCAAGATATTTTATTAACTCTACCATAGAAGCCGCTTCATGTAATATTGGAAGCCACGGATGCTTCAGGCTCAATCTTATAGATCCCAAAGCCTTTCTATCAAGAATCTTCCATTCTTCATTAGTCATCTTCGTAGGTCTAGACTTCTCATCCAACGGTAAATACAAATCTCTTTGATACAGATAATCCTCAATCTACATCTTCCATAATTGATAATTACGACCGTCAAATTTCTCTACCTTGTATTTTTTTCTTCTTCCATTTTTGTAGCTCCCACTCAATCAAAAAACCCTTTGTGAGTAAATCTATCAACACACAAAACCCTCAAACAAAGCTCTGATACCAGTTGTTGGGGTTAGCACACCGGTTGTACAAACAATATATCAGATCTAAGAATACATGCAAATAAAAGTGGATATTCTACCAGAAGAAATATACAAAACAAGAGATAAATCAACACCAGATTTAATGTGGTTCACCCAGTGTGGGCTACGTCCACCAAGAAACAAGCCAATCTATTATCCAAAGCTTTGATAAGATATACAATAAAGATTTACAATCTTCCACACCTCTTAGATGTACGAGTACTTTCTTTCCTCAAGCTTGTGCTTCATCACCAAGTATTCTCTCTCTCACCAACTTTTTCAAGTCCTTTCTAATTATTTTTAATTCTATCACTTCTAAACCCTAGCTTTTATGCTTAAATAGTCATTTATAGACTTAGGGCACTTAGCCATGCAATTATAATCAATAGAAATACTTTAATGCTAAAAATATATCGATTCCGAGAGTTAATTAAAACATCCTTGCACACAGTGTAAGCGACACCGGTTATCCCTAACCATTGCCAATTCCTCCTTGCCTAACCAATGCTGGTCCTTCTCGACCGATGCCAATCTAGGTGACCGATGTCGGTTCCCCTTTGACCGATGATGGTTACTTATATTTTCCGAAAGTTTCCATTGCATGCTAAATTTAATTAATTGAGCTTCACAACTCAAAATTCTTTATGTTTAGCCAAAGTAGGAAATTTTCTCGTGAAATTCCCTATTCTATGGAATTTTTGTACTTCAAGTGAAAAATTTCATATTCAAACTTTTGTTGCCAAGTGCCAAATTTAGCCTACAAAATGATATACTTTGGGATTTCGATGAAATAAAAAATCTTGCATAATCAAGTCTGGATCTATTTCTTGTTGGTCCATCAAGCCCAATTAAAGATCTAATAGATTTAGCTACATTCAAAAAAATCTCATCATCCTGAATTAAAGGGGAAGCCAGGTAGTCTACACCATATAGGGATGGTGTGTATATTTTCTAGTATTTGGATCAAACCTTGGATACCATCTTTTCAAAAAAAGTCCCATATTTCCCATGCACTAGGGTCCCCCAAAAGCACCGATTCAAGATCTATCTGCTTTGGTTAAACTTATCCAGGAAAAAATTGTGGGGCATGGTTATAACAATCTGAGATCTCCTTTTGTTGTCAGACTTCTTAAGGCCCATTTCGTAATAACATCAATATTGGGCCTAGATCCAAGAAACTTACCAACAAGTGCAAGATTCATTTTGCCCATTGCCCGATACAAACACCCATCTGGCACATGGAGGTGGGTCACTCCTTCCTTGTCCTTTGCGCTTTTGAATTACAACTTTGAAGGAGATTGAGGTCCCACATTTTTGTTTGGTGGTAATTTAGGAATCTCAATCCATGCAACAAATGAGGATGTCTTTCCTTTCGCAAAATACGTGACCGAATTTTTAACCGTCACATTTTTGTTGCAGATTAATGTGGCCTTTCGTCACCATTTTGGATGAGAAAGCAGACATTCTATAGCCGTGAACCACTTTAAAAGCGGCACTCACAGAACTCTCACAACCCTCGAACTCATTGGAATCTAGTTTCTAAACATGGGTTTCCCCACATTGAGGTTATTAAGGGAATTGAGGTTATAATTACAATGGTCCGAGACCATAATCATGGTACAATAATCACCTTATCCTTGGTTGTGTGATTATATTATTGTTTTAAATATTTTTATATTTATATGATAAATCTTGGTTGAATCATCGACCCAAGCTAAAATGGAAATTGAAATGTAATTAATCCTTTGATGGCTTTTGATGACCCATGTAATTTTCAACTATCAAAATGTAAGCCTTTGACCGCTTGAATTGACCCCACCATGCATAAGCTTAAACATTTGATTGTTTAATTATTATGTAAGGTTGAATTGACTCATACATGAGGTAAAGGTTTGATATTGTTATTTTAAAACACTACCAACTCTAGATAAATTTCGTGGAAACTAAATAGGAAGAGATAAAAATTTTAAAGGAAATTACATGGCACTATAACATTAATGGAAATTAAAATCATAGAGAATCCAAAAGCTTCCTTGAGAATTTTATACATGCAAACTTTGGGTTTCAATTTTGATTTATTGGTTTTTGGTTTGTTAAGCTCTGTCGATGAGCCATGCGTGGAGATAGAACTAAGTGATTATGTTAATCTTGAGCTCTATTCCTAGAGGATCTATGCATGAGGTCTTACAATGAGTGTTGAGAAATTAGGTAAAGAATATAAAACTTAGATTTTGGTTTTGGAAATTTCATTTGGATTTTTGTAAATCTGAAATGGGTGAGGAGACCGAGAAGGAGTTGCTAGCTCAATTTGACTTGGAGAAAATATGTGGAGGATTTTACCTTTTGTTACAGGCATGAAATTTTCTTCTCTCTATCTTTGTAGTTTAAATCATTATAATATTTATATGGTTTAAATCTCTGCAACATGTGAAATATTATTTGACCTGTGAGATTGGTGTAAAAATATAGCTAAGGCTTACTTTATTATGCACTACAAATGATTATCCGACTTGGGGGTTTATTTTTAATTTGTGTAATCATGTCTATTTACCTTTGTTTATTTAGTTAATACCCATTACAAATGAAGTATAAATATGTGATAAAAACATTTTATGTCTTTGATAAGTGCTTGAATACCCATTAAGGAGGACATATATATTATTATTAGCTTGACTATCATGCGTGAAACATTATGGTTGATAATTTATTTCTAGGTTAATGTAGTTGTTATCTTGGTGAAATAAAATCTTACTCTTATTATTATTCAACGCATCGGGTTATTCGACCTTGTGATAAATCCTATAGGATGACTTATTTGTTACCTAGGTTGTATGGAATCATTCTCATTTAAAAACCCTTTTGGGTTATATGTTTTCATATATATATATATATATATATATATATATATATATATGTGGCGAGAATTTACAGTTTAAATTCATCTTTTCTTTTCCGAACACATTTCATCCAAGGAAAAAGGTTATGGGTGTCTCAGTATCAATATATGTTATAGCTCAATGTAATTTCCATCGAACCTCTAAGTTTAAGCCACCCTATTTGGGGCATCGTGTGTATATTTGTTATTTTTAAAAGGGGGATAAGCCTAAGTTAAGAAATTTGGCTCGACTCATTTATAAATGCATGTGGTCGGGTATAGATATATATATATATATATACGTTTTGGTTTTGAAATTGAAAATTAGTTGTCTTTGTAATGTTTTTTACATGTCTATTATAGCATGGTGGTTTTGGACTAGTCCTTTTGGTTGATTCTTCTTGTATAGACTCAAGGAAATTTATTAACTTCATTTGTGAAAGGATAAAGTAGGATTATTACATCAATTAGAACTATGGTATTAACATGGTTCTTTGATTTAATTAAGGAAAACATAGTACGATTTTGGGAAAGTTAAGGAATGTTCGATTTGGTTAAGGTACTTGATATTTTCTTAACATGCTCGAATTACAATGATTCCTTCTCTTCCTAAAGAGTGACTTTTATTTTGATGAAATGATTACTATGTCATTGTATTATAAGACAAAATATACTATTTACTTTAAAAGAAATATAATTATATTTTGTTTTATTATCGGGATCTAATGATAGTATGTATGATGGTTTTTGTGAAAAGGGTATCTAATAACTAAAGCATTACATTACCTTATGAGGATATCTTTATTTAAGATGAAATTACTTATGAGGAAGTAATATCAATGTATGAGATAGGAAATGAGTAATCGAACTCATTATCTTAGTTTTAGATATTCTCGATTTGGTTGTTGTTGGATTTAATCATTTGATGTATTATGGAGGTCTAAAGCGTAGAGATGTAGAGAACAAACTTTCATGTCGGTTCTTGTGAACTGACCATGTACCTTGTTGTACTTTATCATTTTTTGATTGCAGGTTGAGAAGTAATGCGAAAATAAATAAAATATTGGTTATGATAAACTTACTTGACATTGATTAAATTGTAAAATATCATGAATGTATTGTATTTGATTGACATTGATTTGTTTGAGGAATATCATAAATGTACTTGTAATGTTAAAAGTGAAAGGAATTACTTCTCATGATGTAAGAAAGGCAATTAAAGGCCTGTTGTATTTTATTATTATTGTAATATCAATATGTACTTTTAATGAGGTTTTAACCTCCATGATATAAATATATGTCGTTGTTTTACAACGTACTTGTGTTTCTATTAAGTGTTATGATGCCAAAATTACGACAGATTGTCAATGCATAATTACATGTATAATTTTATATGTACTTTTGGGTGATTTAAATATTAATGTATGTAAGATCATACATTAAAGCATGACAAAATAAATTATATTGTTACGATGCATTTACAAATTACTTAATATAACATGTTTAAATTATATAGTAAGAGATATATGTACATAGATTAATCATTTGTTAATGATTAAATCATGTAATAATTCGAGAAAACTATTGCCGTGATAATGTGAAAGAGATCGACATAATAATAATTATGAAAGTGGGAAGTGGAATTACTAAGAAAAGGTAGCGAAGGCCCTAAAAAGAAGCTGTGAAGTGTTATAAGAAAATTTATGAACAAATAGAAGCATCTAGTGGGAAAATTGAAAAATGCAAGGATGATATTAACTATTAGGATGGGATAGCACCCAAATCAAGGAAATAACACAATTGGATGATCAATTGGTAGAGGGAGAGGGCATTGTGCCCCTTGATTGCAAGGAAAATAGTATAGGTATGCAAGAGCCATCAAGTTAAGGATAAATACTTTGAGAGGGTGTATTAATAAACTCATTACTGATAAGGGTGTAGACACCAAAAATCTACACTCCCTCATTATCATTATCTCAAACCCATTCATGATCAAAATAACCTGCTCATAATATTCCACAACATTGGGTCACCCATTGGTCCCATTTAATTAAATTAATCTAATGTTCACACCACCACATCCCTAGGTCCAATTAATTAATTAATTAATTAAATTAAAATAAATATTCCCTCACACCTCACCATGCTAACTCGGACACATCCACTAGTTATAACTAGCTAGTTTAGAAACCTTCTATTAATATCACCCAACTACCCCTAACTTAATCCCTAACCACATCTCCACACTTAACTAGTTATAACTAAACAACTTTCCAAAATGACCCCTATCCTCATCCTAACCAACTTAGTCTTAGTTCAAGTCTCTCCCACTTCACATCCTAACCTCCTTCGAAATCATTCAAAATAGAAGGAAAATCACTTCACTTGATATCCTAACTCGGATTTTCCAAAATCATCGGTGATTATCTCGATCACTGACGATCTATATAAACAAATTTTGCTAGCCTCCTTTAGGGGATTTTCACATTTGTAAGGAAATTTTATTCTTGATAGGAATTCCATAGGTAAATCATCTCCAAAAATCCCCATTTCTGTTACACTACTTCAAAATAATCAACTTGATCATCGTATCGACCGTTCGTTATCGTCAAACCACTCTCGTTTCATTTACCATCCGATTTGATCATTCATACAAGGTAATCATTCATTTTCGTTAGTTTCTACCTCCATTAATAGGTAATTTTTTTGTTCCAATTATCATTCCATTTTTCTTCAAAAATCCTTTGAAATCATAGTTTAATTCAGTTTTAATCCCTATTTCTTTGGTCTGCTAGAATTTATAGTAATCACTGCGATTGGTCGATCCTTTGGTGATTCTGCATAACATTTTATGTCACATATTTCTTATAATCTTCTGATAATTCTTGTTTGTTTCTATAATATTCCTAACAACTATCCTATTACTCAAATTGACTCACTACCCATTATCCGAGATCCCTTACATTGGGTGCATTATGACCTTCTTCATGATTTAGAACATTGTGCCATTCAAGAAGCACCCTTTGATCATCTAGAGGTAACTTTTTCATCAACTCGGCTCATCCTCAAAGTAATCGAGAAGTTTTAGAATTTTTTTACGAGGTTCAAAGAATCCAAGTTGACCTCACACAGTTTGAATACAACTATGAAGCTAGCTTAGACATACAGAGGACTACCACACCACATCTCGGTTTGAGACCTCGGCATGACCATACCAACATCATTTACACCGACACCACTCTTACACACCTCTACGATACTCAAGAAGAAGTATCTGAATTTTTTTATAGAGGATTATATCTTTGAACCTGAATCCTATTTCACTAAGGAGGACCTAGTTGGTTTCATAGGATCAAATTTCTCTGAAAACTTGTACACTGATCAAGAATCGACCTTTGGTTCTAGGCTTGTTATTATTTTCTTATGTATGTAACCATCTAAATAAGTGACATCAGTTGGTCATATTTTTGGTAGTATCATATTATCTTGAAGCATGATCATTAATAAAAATTAATTGTTTCATAAATAGGTTGATATCTGTTTAAAATAAGTCTTTGGGATTCTAGGATTTGGATCTCGCAGAAAACCAGCCCACTTATTTTACTAACTCTATCTTGTTTAAGTTTTTGATCTCGTAGACTTGCTTGCGGGAAAAGAATCCTTGTTCACTTTCTTCATGTAGCACAAAACACCATCACACATCGCGGGTTTCCCGGAAAACCTTCCGTCACTAAGGTTGAGTTAGGTTCTAACCCTTAAGACATCAAGCAAAGCCCCAAGGTAAAAATTATGCTCAACAAAGGGATAAGCCCATGAATTATATTGATGACCTAGATTCCAAACTTGAAAATATGATGCTAGTTCAGAAAAACTCACCCCAAGAAACACGTATTTAAAATTATTGATATAAATTTTTCACGAGATCAAGAATTTGGATTTTTGTTCTTCAAGTTTCAATTATGCTTGATTAGAGATCCATTCATCCGGAAGGAGTGTAAAAAAACTAACCAAAATGGTAAAGAAAAGGAAGGTTATCACAAGTGAATTTGATAAGGTTACGACAAAGCAAGAACTTGTGTTTGTTTTCCATGTTGGTCTAGATGATGAGTTTGTTATTGATATGTTTAAAATATTAGATACTTGATAGAAAAATTAGAGAAAAAGACAAGGGAGAACCAATTGATTTGGATCCTTCATAATCCTTTGTAGAAAATATAACATTTGTGTGCGCAAAATGTAAAATGGGTATTTTATAGGGTCATGGCCCTTGTAAATTTTAAAGCAAAACATATACAAAATGTTAGGAAATAAGGGACAAAATATGTGGAAAAATACCAAATGAATCAGAATAGTAGAAAATAATATGTAGAATAATATCAAAAATCTGATATAAAAGTGCATAAAATAGAAAAACACAACACGGAGATAGTATTTAATGTGGTTCACCCAATTTGGGCTATGTCCACCAAGAATCACTTGCTTAGATTTTATTACAAGCCACCTCTTTCTCTCAATACAATACCTAGATCTGTTTGGAGCTATGCTCAACAAACTCTCCTGAATTCACACTTGAACTCACACACCTACAAATCCATGTCTCACCTATTAAAAGTACATCAATAGGAAATTGCTTAAGCAATTTTACAATACCTTGGGTATCAAAACCATGGGCCAAAACCGCCCCATAAACCTATGGGTCAAAATACCACCCATATGAGAAGAGCCTTTGTGAAGAGTGTACATTCTTAAACACTTCCACATGTGAAAACATGCTCCACAACATAACACAAAATATCTTATGACTAGCATATTACTAGTTAATGCTTACAAATTCCCCTGTAAAAATTGGGAGAGGAGCCAAGAGATTTTTCTTCCCACATTCTAATTATTTACTCTCTAGGGATTCATAAACATATTGCAAATCACCTACAAGCCCTAAAGATATGACCTTGGCCATGATATAATTTATGTTTTTCTTGAGCCCTCTAAAATTTTAATTAGTTTGGTCTTCTTCTCAAGAGAGATTGCCCGATCCAAAGGTTGGCTCCCTAGAAAGATGTTTTTGGTCTCATGTCAAGAAACATCCTTGGATGTTTAATTTGGGATAGGTGTATCAACTAGATTGATGAGAGATTTTCAACACTTCTTTAAAGGAGGTTGGTGCATCATAAGAATTTCCTTCAAGAGGGCTTTGCATTGGAATTTTCAAGAACAAGTAAGCCTTTTTCCACTTTAAATAATCTACAAGAGAAGTGAAATTACGTCCTTTTGAGGATCACCTATAAGCATTACGGGATCATATTGCATAATTTCATGCTCATCTAGCTCGGGGGTGAAGAAGGTATTTTATTTAATTATTGAGCTATCATTGATGACAGTCTACGGTGAATCCAGAAAAAATCAGCTTATCCGATTTGAACGTGGTACTTTGGATAGAAAAGGTGGTGAAACATGATTTGAAAAGTAGAGAAGAACATGGTCATCATGATGATCTTTCTCATGAGATATAACCGCATCATACCGTGTTGGGATTGAGGGCTCCAAAAATATTGGCATGGTCTTCAATATTGAATAAAATCCTAGAAAATCCTCATCCGCACTTGAAAGGTTGAAAATTTCATGCGAGTTTCAAAGAAAAGCTCGAGACAAGTTGATCCCCAATTCTAATGTTGTCATCACTCAAGATAAATATGCAAGTTAGATTAAAAGGGCTATGCTCGTAACACAAAAAAATCTGCAAAATCATAAGAGAAAGGTGGGATTTTATAAGGTGAAGGTCCCCAGAAATGCTCTATGTAAAACATCATGTCAAATTCAATTCTGATTTTATCCAAATTCCTAGCATAATTAAAGAAAAGGAGGTTGGATCATTCTGTAAAAATACACTCCCTTGGATCGACTAAAAGATTTCATGAGGAGATGTTATATCCAAATGGGTTACCATGATTTTCCACCCCCAAGGCATATTTTCCAAAATGTGAGCATCAAAGAAAATGGGTAGTTTGTGTAAGAGGAAAATCATTTTCCATTACTAAGCACATGTGTGATAGTGACAAAATAGAAAGGACAAAAGAGTTCATTGGCAACATAGGGAATATCATGTGCACATCCACATATTCATTTGAAAGGAAAAATAGTTCTAAGGTGGATGGTAAAAAGTGGAATCTTTTCAGTTGGAAACAATTATATTCCATTTTGGTAATCCCAAGATCCTTTGTTGTGCATCCTTGATCTTTCTGATCGGTTTTGGGGGAATTGGTTATATTCCTTCATGGAATTTTCATATAAGTATGAGGTCTTGTCCTCATACTAAAGAGGATTTATTTGTGGTGAATTTAGAATTACTTGTTGTAGCTCTAGCTTTTCATCATCTAGCAAAGTGAATGGGTTTAAATCGAAAGTTATAATGCTAAGGTGGTTGTGTTGTATAGCTATTAACAAGAATTGAGGACATCTAATCTATGCCCCCCTTGTTAAAGACTCGAAGATCAATAACACACATCTATTTCTAATTCATTCTGGCTTTAGATTTGTATGATTAAATGTTTGATCAATGAATTCTAACTTTTTCTATAATATCTTTGTTCATTTGCATCTATACATAATACACTAGATAAATATCTGGTTGTTGCACTCTCTTGATTATTGAATCAATATTGCTTTGTAACACTTACGTTGAAATATTCTATACAATTGTAAGACCCTTGTTGCAACCCTCCTATTTAATGATTTTTTTTTGCCTTAGATTGTATCTTGGCATATGAAATGGAAGAAATGAATACTTCATTGGAATTATTGCACAAGTATTTTTGCTATAAGGATTTTGAAGGTTGTTTAGAAATATTTTCTTTAATTGAGCATCAATAATCACAAATTTCTCTTTGAATTTTTTTTTACTTAATTTTATGTTCTATGAATTTTGAAGTAGCGAGGGAATTATAGTAGTTAATGACACTTTGCTATTACAAACCAATCATCATATGTTTCCCCATTCTTTAAACTAAACATATCCTACCATTTTACCCCTACAAATTGCATTATACTTGCATATCACAAATGCTTTTTTATGATTTATAAATAGTATCATTCTAGAATCAATTTGTTCCTTACCATTTACCATGCATCATGAAAGATGTCCGAGAATCATTTTCTTGTCTTTTAAGAATTGTGTCTAGTGCACTAAGTATGTGTGATATTTTTTTATAAATTTTGTGAGTAGATATTGCATTCATGGATATACTTAGCTCAGATTGAACATCCAATAATTTTAAGGAAATTGTATTGAGATATTTTTCCCTCATTCAGGTTTCCCTTTGGGTTCTCTCACCCTGGTTTAAGAAGAACCAAAAGTAGCAGGATTTAGCCATCCTCTTTGTGAGGTGCCTCTCATTCATTTACATTACCTTGTTGTAAGATAATGTTAGATATATCCCTAGCTATAAATGACATAATTCTAATATATCATTGTTAAATACCTTTTTCCTTTCAAAATTGCTACCAAATCCTCGAAGGGTGTAATATTGGAAGCAATAAGTTACATTTAGTCATTGTAATGTAGTGTGGTAGTTCCAAGTTTTTTTAATTAATCAGTTTTTATTCAAGCTTGTATATAATAGAGAATTCAAAATATCAACTTGCAATCATTTGGGAAAGGGAAAATTTGGGAACTAAAATAAAATACATAGAGTGCAAATCAAATAAGTCTAGGAAACCTAAACAGAAACAAGAAAGGAATTCGGATAAAAATAAAATTTAAAATGATGAAAGAGTTGCCACTTTAGATACGATATGGCTAAAGTATGAAACTTCTTGACCACATGGAAAACAAAGTAAAAGGTAAGTCAACACCATATCAAACCAAATATTTAACAGAAAAATCAATTAAGGAAGTAGATCGAAGGTAAATGGCTAAAAATGGACAACTTGCATTCGAAAATAAGTATAAGCAACAAATCAAGTTACAAAAATTATAAAGAAGATGAGAAGAATAAAAGTGGGACTAGGCAAGATATAGAGAAAGAAAGAAATAAAAGGGTGACAAAATTCAAAACTAGAGTAAAAAGCTCGCAATGAAATCCACATGATAATAATGATAGGTCCATTCAACTAACCCATCGGACTTTTGGTTCAAGGCATGATGGAGGAATAAGGCATCAAATTCCTCACTCATTTAGTTAGAGAAGGAGGAAAGTTATTTTCATGATGCTTAGACAAAAAAAGTGGAGTGATCCACCACATCATGAGCTAGTAGAAAAAGATAAAAAAAAATTGGGGTGTGTAGAGGCTTGTTATCATGCAAATGTGCAACATTAAAATTCAAACTCTTAAGCATGAACACTAGAACCAAATTAAAAAAATTCTCCCAAGTCTTCCTCAAACCATCTCCTGGTCAATTTTTCTATTGTGACATGTCTATTTTACTTTAGAGATACCTCTAAGATGATTACCAATTAACTATAGGTGTTTGGAATGATGTGACAAGGTCATAATTTCATTTGGTGAAGTGAAACATTAGTTTCTCAATAGGCCTAGAAAGGATAATTCTAGCCCTTTTCAAGACTAATATACATCCTCAAGATGGAATGAAAGTCTCAAGCTCATCTAGAGATTGGTATTGAAGATCTATGAACATGTTTCAACTAATTTATGAAATTTTGAAATATTTGAAGGTTTAGGAACATGTTGAGTAACATCAAATTTCTAAAGTGCAAGGAGTAGTCTAAAATGCTATCCGAGCTTTCATGGATGATTTTGGGAGATTCCATAAGGAGTTAGGAGTCAAAAAAGTAGTCAATGGAAATATTATAATAATTATCTACATGATGGAATCATTCAAATCTTTCACAAGACAAGTCATTCTATTAAGTAAACTCAAACCATACATCTGACACACCCTATTGTCCCAAAAAAAAGGAGAAATTTCAAGGTGTTTCAGGAATAATTGAAGTTAATAACCATCCCATTTTATTTAAGGGATATTGGGAGTCAAAATAATATAAGGGTTTCATCAAAAATACTCTCTGGAGCTCAACAACATCATCTTCAAGTTGCTCTCTCTCGTAGGTATGCTCTCGCAGTTAGTCAATTTTACAAGAGGACACTTGTCACCTCTAGGTTGAGGCACATTTTGTGTCCCTATTTTCCCTATCTAAAAGGGGACATAGGGGAAAATAAAATTTTCCCCACCCCATTTTTCCCTCAGTTCCTCCATGACCATGTTAAGCACTCACATGAGCCTTATTTAGCCACCTTTCTAGCCCCTCTCATTGAGTAATAAAATGTGCCACTTGTCATCACCAAGTGAGGGAAATTTTTTCTATCCCTCACTATCCCTATCCCTAAGGGAATAGAGGGAAATAAAATTATGCTCTCTTTCCCTTCATGGTTTTCATGTGACCAAAAAGCTCTGCGTTGCTTAAACAAGCCTTTCTCACCTCCCTCACACCAAATCGTGATGTCGCCACTTGTCATCACCACATGAGGGAATTTTTCTTTCCCTCCTTTCCTTTTCCAAGGGATATAGGGGAAAATAAAATTCACCCATATCTATCCCCTTTCATGGTTCTTCCATATGACCTAATTTAGCCCCATGGTGCTAAATAACTTGTTTTTCCTCATTCCCCTCTCGTCTAAACACATGTTGTGACACATGGTTAAATCCCAGGTGAGTGTATTTTTTTACCCTCTTATCCTATCCCAAGGGGAATAGGGTAAAATAAAATTATCCCCATACCAATAACCTCAAAAACCCTAACTTTTCCCTAAGCTATTTACTACTACTCTGTGTAAATTGATCAAATTTGAGATTTATATGAAGAAAGAAAATGAAACTAACTAAGGGTTTTTCACCTAGTTAAACCAATTTAATATCCATTCTTCCATGAAAATATGAAGCATTCAAATACCTATAAAACATAACCATCATCTGTCAAAAATTCTCCCAGAGCATCCATGATTGCAAGAATGAAGCTTTTCTCACTATTAGTGAACCAGGAAATTGATCATACCAAGGGTTTGAGTTGAATTTTATTTCTCCAAAGCATATATGTGATAAATGAAGCTTATTGAATCCATTAATGGATGAAATAAAGCTCAATTGAAAACCATAGTTCTAAAAATTACTTTTTCAATTTTAAAGCATTCTGGTGGGTGGAACATAGTGAAATTTGGAGCACATGAGATCGTAACGAGGAGTTAAATCTAAAAAATATGTTTTTGATAAAATGAGGTCATTTTTAAATTTCTAAAAATATCATATGTCATGCCCTTCACATGATAAAAATAGTAAGTACCTCAAATTGCAAGTTTTGATCACTTAGAATAATCGAAATAGTGCAAAATGGAAGGCAGGGAAAAATTGGCAATTTTTTAAAAAATAAAAAAAAAAAAAAGCACTTTCTAAAAATAGAAACTTACTATAAAATATAATGGCAAATAAAAAGAGGAGAATGGAATGTTCCAAAATGTTTAGAAGGTAAAATTTGATAAAAATAGGTGATATGTCCCAAAATAGCGAGTCTGGTTAACTGTAAAAATAGAAAGTCTCAATTTTGGATGCGAAAGTTAATAATTGGCTGATTTCACTCATCTTTGACAACTTTTGGAATCCTCACACATTTGTAATGTTTTTATATTTACATAACAAAAAAGTGAAAATTCATTCTTCATTTGAGAGCAGTAAAACATTCAAGTAGAAGCATCTCGAGTTGAGTTGAGAGCTCGAGTTGGTCATGAATGAGCTCAATTGAAATGGTTGAGAGATTTGGGTGATTGAAATGATCTAGTTCAAGAGCTCATGAGCATTTCATATAAGTGGCACATTCAAAAATCATCCTATAACAGATCATGAAGATTTAGGGAGAATCTTGAGATAATAAGAATGTATATAAGTGATCTTCACTGAGGCTCCATTGAAATCCAAGATCATAAGGGAAACCATCATCATCTATTTAGGTGAGCTAGGTGATTGAGTTCATTAGGGTGAGCTGTTGAGTTGGTTAAGATGATCCAAATGAGATAAGTGAGATGACTAATCCATTCAAGCCAAGTGAGTTAGGAAATATCTCATCTTTCTTCCTTCAAGAGAGCCCATCTTTCTTATTTAGTAAAGATCTAACAATACAATAGTGCAATGATGAGTAGAAATAAAGCACTAATAGTTTTGAATGTGAAAGTAATTGTGTGAAAGGGAAATGAATGTAAGCATCTCTTTGTTCATGAATGAAAATGCATCAGAGTAATACACCATCATGAGTTCATAACATGTTCACTTTCATAGGTCATCAAAATAGTGTTTCTAAACACTCATTTAAACACTTGAGGTGATATCCATGCATCTGGAAGGAGGAGGAAAGTGAGATCATCATGTCTCAAATCAACAAGTTCTACATCAAAAGGAGCTTCTTCAACAAATCAGTCAATCCCTTTCCCTTCTCCTCTTCTCTCCCTTTCTTCTAATTCTTCATTATACGCAATCATGGTATTTTTCCTATTTACTTAAGTGACAATATTTTTAAATTGTAAAATTATTCTCTCAAAATTATAAGAGAGGTACTTAATTTGTCTCTTCTAAGGGAAAATGAAAGGTCACAAGTGGAATAGGAACATGAAGAGTCATGTGGGGTAGATGAGAAGGAAATTCACAAGGCTATAAATTGGAATGGCTTCTCCATTCCAAAGGATCCTAGATTTTGAAAATTTCTACTTTGTAGCAATTGTGGATTGTTTGGATGTTGAAATTTGTATCACCAACACAAGAAATAAAAGCTACATTCTTCCATTTCCTTTTTCTCATTTTCTCTCTCTCTCTCTCTTCTCTTACAAATTTGAAAGTATAGTGATCAAGAAGGAACTTGGTGTCCTTGATAGATGAACCTAAAGAATTGTGTGTCTATGGTTTTATTAGTCTCACTAGATGCTTCATTGTTTCTTTCCTCTAATTGAATGTTGAACTACTCTGGTTATTGGGTGTGAACTATGTTATTTCCTACTCACAACAATAACCTTCTTTCCTAATTTCTCTCCTTTATCCCTCATCGTTGCAATTTCCTTCCTTGTACCCCATACAAGAAACTTTTTCATAGGTTCATGAAGTGTGCTGTGTGATCCCCAACCTATTTGGCCACCCCACAACATTTAGATAGAATTAGGATATTTACATTCAATAATGGGAGCCTCCCCATACATAAGAAGGGGTGTATCCCCTGAGCGTTGGTGGAAACACATAATTTTCCATATGAAAAATTATTTCACCAAATAGTTTTTTGGTGACTCTTTGGGAGAGATCTACCCTTGTGCACCCATAGATATATGAAAATACAAAAAAAATCAAAAAATTGAAAAATACCAAAAAAAATATTATATATGCTCAAAATACTTTTTACAATCCTATTGAGAAATATACACTTTTCAAGTTTCCTTCCTTCTAAGTACTTGAGAAAATATGGTAAAGAAGGTACACTTGAGATGATTGTGTAGGTGGCATTATTGACCCCACATTTGAAGAACAACAAAGAGTT
The DNA here is from genome assembly GCA_018340775.1 of Taxus wallichiana var. yunnanensis. Taxonomy (NCBI): domain Eukaryota; kingdom Viridiplantae; phylum Streptophyta; class Pinopsida; order Cupressales; family Taxaceae; genus Taxus; species Taxus wallichiana. The sequence continues at coordinate 60,494,493 of CM031241.1, forward strand.
GATTTTAGACTTCTATTGTACTTGTATCAAGAAGAAAATTCATGAAAATCCTCTTGAAGGTCATACTAAAGAACTAGTTTTGAACCATGAGTCCTCATTCCTCCTGAAGGAGAAAGAGAAGAAGAAAGAGAAGAGGAAAAAACACAAAAAGCACTTGTGCCATGGGGAAAAAACATTAGTCCATTGGCTTTGGCTCCACCACTCCATGAACTTCCACAAGGATCAAGAAATAAATTTTTAAAATTCTATGGAGATGGAAAACAATGTCTTGATGATCATATCACAACCTTCATCACATCATGGCATCCTTGGAGTGCAACATGAAGATGTTGTAGTGTGGTTGTTCATGGAAACATGCAAGATGTCACAGATAGGGTTCTACTATTTTCCTTCACACTCAATCACTGATTGGGGTGGTATGAAAAATAAGTTTGAAGAAATATTCAAGACCACCAAAGATGCTCATGCCCTCCTTTCTCAACTTACTTAGATGAAGAAAGAACCACAAGAGTCCATGAGAGACTTTCATGGAAAAATTCAACAAGTTGATCAACAAGATTCTATCATTTCCTTCCTACTACTGTAGATAATTTGAAGATGTTCTTGTGAATTCTCAATTCCTGAAAGTGAGTTTATTTCTATGGAGAGTTCAACCAGATATTTGGACCATGCTCAAGAAATTTTTGTTGAGGTGGAAGATGACCTCATCTTGTTAGGAAAGATCAAGAATCCTTCAATGAAGGATAAATCCCAAGGTTCTAAAGATGAGAGATTTGATCAATTGTTGCAAAGGTTGGAAAATGACTTGAAAATGTTGAAGAAATAAGTTTCTCAATGAGCACCTCATCCAAAATAGGAATAGGAACTAGATTGTAGGAGCACCCAAAGGCTTTCCTTGGAGGCTCGCCGGTCAATGCAATATGTGAGATCAATGAAGATGATGAAGAAGAAAATTTTGAATCAGAATTTGAAAATGAAGGAGAAGAAGAATGTGCTCAGATCAGATTTTGTGAATGCACACTTGATGATGATTTTGAAGAATCCATAGAAAAAGTTACTCCTATGTGGTGTTCACTCGATCACAAAAGGAGAAAGAAGGATCTTTTTCTACTCCCAAGATAATAAATTGAATCCTCAAATGGTGACTCCATGAAAAAAAAAATGAAAGGAGGATCATCAAATTTACTTCACCAGGGTCATTTGAGAAGAAGCATGAGACTACTCAACCAAGAATCCTTCTACCTCTTCAAGTAAGTCTCCTTCAACTTCCCTTGAAAAATCAATTTTTATAGATCCTAAGAACATTCATGTCAAGGCTTCCACAATCCTTGATGTTCCTACCACTTCCTCATCCTTTGATATCATTGACCATTTAAAAAAATCCAAAGTCCAAATTTCTGAATATGAGTACTTGAGAACTCATCCCAAGAAACTTGAGAAACTTGTTCAACATATCAAAGGAAGTAGTTTTGTTTCATGTCCTAAAGATGCCACCACCAAAGAACTACCTCATGCATCTCAATCCACTCCATCTTTGAACTACCTCACTTCCACACCCTCCACCTCTAGGAAGGTAGAACCTTTCTACATAGCCTTGTTGGTCAATGGGTACAAATTGAACAATTACATCATTGACTCCGGTGCTTTGGACAATGTCATGCCTACAAAATTTTCAAATCTCTTGGCCTCTCCCTTTCTCCTACCTCTAGCCATTTCTCTCCATGGAAATGAAATAAGTTCCCCTTATGGGCTAGATCAAGGATGTTGAGGTAGCATTGGTGGACTTCCCTGATAAGAAAATCACAATGAGAATACTTGTAGTAGACATGCCTGCCTCATATGGTATGTTGTTGGGTGAAGTTTTTGTTGAGATGTTGGTGGAGATATGCAACTTGATTGGTCACATGCCACCATCCTAGTCAATGGTAAACAAAGAAACTTCCTTCCCATTAGGAAAATGAAGTATATTATTCAAAGACTAGATGACCCAATGGTAGACATCCCGTGTCAAAATTCAAAATCTTGTAACTTTTTCATGATTTTGAGGATGATCTTGAGCTTCCCATGTTGGTGGAAATTCCAAGCATCATGGAGCTGATCAAATAACATCATGATGATTTGATGAAATCAAGATTTTGAGAGTATGTACTTCTCATGGGATGAGAGCATAAATGAAGTTTCTCCACTAGATGTTGATGATGATGATGAGAATATTGACTTACAACAAAAAATATTGAAGTGATGAGAAATGTGGATCAAGAAGGAGTGATTCTCAAAACTTCTTGACAAGTAACTTCAATGTTTCCAATCATGTTCTCGATGCTCAATATGAGGTTCCATATGATGAGTATATTTTGTGAATATGAAGACTTATCTTTCTCATTGGAAGAAGATGACAAGAAATATGAGAATGACAACATGTTTCTACCTCTTGAACATGAACTATATTCAAGGAGATGATGATTTCATCATGGAAATGGATTTCTTGGTTCTTGGTGATCAAGAATGGGAAAATGATAATGAAAACATTTCAGCTCCAATTTTGTGCTCATTCCCTTTTCATGAGGATGGAAACATTCTCAACAAAAATGGAGAAAATGAAATGTTGCTTGATCTTATGGCTGATTTTGTTCAAAATGGAAAACATTTTAAATGGACTTCTAAACTTTCAGTGTTCACTTTATCAAGAGAAGGATGCTATCAACATGAAAATTGATGTCAAAGCTCAAGATGGAAAAATGAAGAAGATGATAGTTTCCATGTTGCGTACCCAACCCTAAGCTCATTCTCTTTCCAAGAGGATGATGCAATTTACATGACACATTGTATAAGGAAGCATGTTGAAAAAGATCTGAAGTATGAGAAAGATGATTTCTTGATACAATTGAGAAACAAAGAACATCAAGAGGTTGGTGATAATGTCAAATTTTCTAAAGCATCTATGAGAATCAACTCATGAAAATAATGGTCATGAAGAAGATGATGGAAAAGGATGAAGAAAAAAATGAACAAGACCTTGGTATGAAAATGATAAGTCAAGTATGATCGAGGCTCATCTTCACAGTAGCAATGGAAAATCAGCAAGTGAAACAAACTTGGGAATCAATGAGAAAATGGAAAGAATGTGTCAAAAACAGAGGAAATGAAATGAATGAGTGGATCATCAATTACACTAGAAATCATGCTAGATTTCTCAAGAATATGAGAAGAGGTTCATATTTCAGTGAGCTATCAATGGGTTTGTGGAAGAAAGGAATTGGTGATACCCATTTATGGGTAAACACTTAGTCAAATTAGTGCTTCAATGAAAAAGTGGGTTATCCCCACATATAGGTGATTTAGGATGTTTTTTTATTTCATTTTGTTATGTGTTTCCTTTTTTTCATGTTTCCTTTATTTATGTTTCTTTTTTGTCTTGTGTTTCCTTTTGATTTGTGTTTTTTTTTTGTGTGTGTGTGTGTGTTCAATAAAGGAAGTTGTGTTGTGTATCTTTGTGGTGACTCCATATAGCCCAATGGACAAGGCACTAGTCCATGTAGTGTCTTGATATTATGGGGTTTTTTTCCATGTCTCATTACACTGATCTAGAACAATTCCCCAAGCTAGAGTCTAGTTGTTGTCATGAAAATGTGCAACATGAAAAATTTCAAACTTTTAAGCATGACAACTAACCAAAATTGAAAAAATTTTCTCCCAAGTCTTTCTAACATCTCCTGGTTAATTTTTTTTTTGTGTCATGTCCATTTTGACCTTTTAGGTACTTCCAAGATGATGAAAAATAAATTATAAGTGTTTTGGAATGATGTGACAAGGTCAAAAATTTCATTTAGTGAAATGCTTTCCAATGACTAGTTTCTCAATAGGCCTAGAAAGGCAATTTTGACCTTCTCAGGACTAGTGTGCATCCTTTGGGATGGAAATGAAAGGATAAAAATCATCTGGAGATGTGGTATTGAAGATATATGAACATGTTGGAATTGATTTAGGAAATTTTAGGAAATATTTTGGAGGTTTAGGAACAAGTTGAGCAACATCGGGTTTCTAAGGTGTAAGGAGCGAGGTAGTAAAAATGGTACCTGAGCTTTACAGATGATTTTGGGAGCTTTGTAAGGATTTAGAGTAAAAAAAATAGTCATTGGAAATATATAATAATTATATACATGATGGAATTTTCAAATATTTCACAAGACTCAAGTTATCTCTCAAGGAAACTCATCTATGTGAGAACACACCTTGTTGTCCCGAAAAAAAGGAAATTTTAGGGTTTTTAGAATAATTGGAAGTTTATACCATCCCATTTTATCTTTAAAGGATCTTGGGAGTCAAAATAATATAATTTTTCATCAAAAATACCTCTTAGAGCTCGACAACCTCATCTTCAAGTTGCTTTCTCTCTCTCGTAGGTATGCTTTCGTAGTTAGTCAATTTTGCAAGAGGACACTTGTCACCTCTAGGTTGAGGTGCATTTTTGTGTCCCTATTTTCCCTATCCAGGGGATAGGGGGATAAAATTTTCCCACCCCATTTTTTTCTCCAGGTTCCTCATATATGACCTCGTTAAGCACCTCATGGGCCCTTTTCACCTCTTTCTAGCCCCTCCTCATCATGCAATCAAGAATGTGCCACTTGTCATCACCATGTGAAAGGAAAATTTTTATCCCTATTTCCCTATCCCAAGGGGATAGATAGGGAAATAAAATTCATCCCTCTTTCCCCCTTGCATGGTTTTCAATGTGACCAAGTTTAAGCTCAGTGTCAAAACAAGCCCTTTCCTCACTTCCTCCTCACGAATCACTGTGCCACTTGTCATCACCACATGAGGGTGAATTTTTATATCCCTCTTGTCCCTATCCCAAGGGGATAAAGGGGAAAATAAAATTTCCCTCTCTATCCCCCTAAAAGTTCTTCCATATGACCCAATCTCAATCCCTTTCAAGTGTTTAAATGGCTTGTTTTGCCTCATCTCCCTCTCTGATCCAAAACCATGTTGTGACAAAGTGGAAAGCCCATAATGAGGAAAATTTTTCAGCACCTTATTCCCTATCCCAATGGGACAGATGGGAAAAAAAATTACCCCATCAAGAATTCAAAAACCTAATCTAATTTTCATCTACCCATCATGTGTGTAAATTTGATAACATTGTGGAAGCTTAAAAAAATGAAATTATTTTTTTTCTCACTCTTTTATTCAATAATCAATAATCCATGAATGAATATAAAACCTCTTGAAAATACCTATAAAAATAGTCATCATACTCTTAAAATTATTTTTTAGATCATCCATGATTGTTAAGAATGAAGCTTTTCTCATACCAAGTGAACAGAAATTGATCATACATCAAGGGTTTGAGTTGATTTTTTCTTCTCCAAAGAATCTTTGATGATAATGAAGCTTATGAATCCATTAATAAACCATGAGATTTTTTAGGCCTATAAAACCTACCTCTAAAAATTTTCTTTTTCAATTTCCAAGCATTCCAAAGTGGGGGAAACACAATGAAATTTGGAGCATGAGATCGTAACAATGAGGAGTTGAATTGAAAAAGATGTTTCAATAAAAATGAGGTCATTTTTCAAGTTTTAAAAATATCATATTTTAGGCCCCTTCACATGTTAAAAATAGTAAGTACCTCAAATTATAATTTATGATCACTCAAAACAATAGAAAAATGTAAAATGAAGGCTCGAATAAAACTAAAATGGGAAAATTTCGATAATTTTGAAAAAAAAAAAAAAAAAAAAAACTTTCTAAAAATAGAAACTTGCTAAAAATAGTAAGGAATCATCAAAAGGAGGAGAATGAATGTGATAGAAGAGGTTAAGAAGGTCAAATTTGATCAAAATAGGTGATATGTCCAAAAATAAGCGAGGTCCTGGTCTACTACTTGTTAAAAATAGAAAGTCTCATTTTGGATGCAAAAAGTTGTAGATTGGCTCTAGTTTCACTCATATTTCTCACTTTTTTCATCCTCACAGGTTGGTTGTAAGGTTTTCATAATATCAAATGAGGAAATTCACTCTTCACAAGAATCTTGAAGCATTTTCTTGATTCAGTCTGGTGAGTGAGATAATTGAGTTGATTTGAGTTGAGAGTGAGATGGAGATAAATTAGGTGAATTGGGTGAGTGAAATTCAAGTGAGAGTTAGAGATCATTTCCTATAAAGGCACACAAAAGATTAATTATATGATAACATAAGAGGTATGAGCTTGAGATAAGAACATTAGATAAGTGATCTTCACTTGAGGCTCCATTGAAATCCAAGATTCATGGGAAACCATCATCTCAAGTGAGTGAGTTGAGGTGAGATGAGATTGAGTTGAGTTGAGTTGGTTGAGATGAGTTGAGATGATAAATGATTAGTGAGTTGATTTAGCTAGTCAAGTCAAGTGAGAGTTAGGAAGCTCTCATCCTTCTTCCTTAAGGATCTCACATCTCATAGGTAGTAAAGATAGAGTTTGTAATTTTAAAGTGCAAATGTGTGTGAAGAACACAAACTATCAAGAGGTTTGAGCATTGTGAATGAATTGTGAAAGCCTAAGGAGAAAGAGTTTACTCACTCTCATTGAATGAAAATAATGCATCATCATGAGTAATACCCTTGTTCATCTCAAATCTCACATCAAAGGATATCTCATAATAGTGTTTCTAAACACTCATTTCGAAATCTGAGGTGTTATGCATCTAGAAAGAGGAGGAGATGATGATCATCATGCCTCAGATAAAGCAAGTTCTACATCAAAGGATATTCTTCAATAGATCATTCAATCCCTTTCCTTCTCCTCTTCTCTCCCTTTCTTCTAATTATTCATTGTACACAATCATGGTATTTTTCCTATTTACTTAAGTGACAATATTTGAAAATTGTAAAAGTAATTCTCTCAAAATTATAAGAGGTACTTAATTTGTCTCTTCTAAGGGAAAATGAAAGTCACAAAAGGAATAGGAATGCAGTCATGTCATGTGGGGTAGATGAGGAGGTAATTCACAAGGCTATAAATTGGAATGACTTCTCCATTCCAAGGATCCTAGATTTTGATAATTTCTACTTTGTAGTAATTTGATTGTGTTTTAGATGTTGAATTTGTATCACAAACACAAGAAATAAAAGCTACATTCTTCCATTTCCTTTGCTCATGTTTCCTCTATCTCTCTCTTTTTACAACTTTGAAAGCATAGTGATCTTGAACAACCAAGAAGGAACTTGGTGTCCTTGATTGATGAACCTAGAGAACTCTGTGTGTCTTTGATGGTTTTAGTCTCTCTAATTGCATTTGGTCTTCCTCTAATTGAATGTTGAACTACTCTGGTTATTATGTGTGAACTATGTTATTTCCTACTCACAACAATAACCCCTCTTCCTAATTTCTCTTCTTTATTCACCCCTCATCACTATGAAATTTCCTCCCTTTTACCCCATACAATCACTTTTCCATAGGTTCAGTGAAGTTTGCTTGTGTGATCCCCGACCTATTTGGCCCCCACAACATTTAGATAAAATTAGGATAGTTACATTCAATAATGGGAGCCTCCCCATACACAAGAATGAGGGCGTAGCCCCGTGAGCATTGGTGGAAACACATAATTTTCCATATGAAATAGACTACCAAATTAAGGTTTTCAATACTTCCATATAAAAATATGAGACTTCTATTAAAATAGCAATTTTTGTTTTTATAGCCCCTACACAATGGAAGAGGAATTCTATTAGGGTTCATTACAAATCAAGCAATGGAGATCTAACAAAAACAATTGTTGAGTGGCACTAGAAAGCTACTAGAGGAAGTGAGAAAACATATTTTGACATAGCGGATATAATCACATGAATGTGGGAGGATGGTGTTGAACTTAATTGGGAAAAATTACATTAAAAAAGCCAATAAAAATGCACATGAAGTAACATAGGAATGAGAAAAGGTATTTATATACCAATGACTTATAGTAATTTTATGCTTCACACATTGGCGCTACCCTTAAGGGTATCATAAATGTTAGAGGCATACTATCCACATGAGAAATTTTTGCAATACTTTCTATTAAAGCCATACATTACATATGAAGAAAACCAATCATTAGGAATTGGTTTATCTAAATAAGGAAGACATTTAGGAAGAATCCTCGATATACAAGGGAAGTGTAGACATACATATCTCCATATGCCAAAATCAATTTGTTGTGTGATGGGGTCATATTGTGATCAAAGGTTGTAAATACAAAGCACTGAAGCCACTACCATTTTTCATCACAATGGATATAAAAATGTATAGTTCAGTAGACAACATGGAAATATTGCTACAAAAACTCAACCATTACACACATAAAGGAAAAACCAACTAAGTTTTGTGGTTATAAACCCATAGTAGCTACATAAGTTTAGGATACAATAAACCCTCTCAATGTAAGAAGAAATGAAATCAAGAAGGAAATATAAATATAAGCAACATACAACTATGTAATCACATAGATCCTCACAAAGGGTTGAGATAGATCCCAAATTTCCCAACTAGTTTTTCAAGTTTTAATTTCAACAAATGAAGGTTGATAGGAAACAATTTACACAATCAAAATTATAGAGATGTGCACCAATATGTATCTCCCGGATGAATGGAAATGATACACTTTGAAGGTAATGGTGATGGAGAAAGATGTAAACCAAAATATTAAATCAGATAATTATAAACACTAATTTTGGTAATTCATGTCTTATAACCACACATATTGTACAACACTTTTAAATTATCCCACACTTACTCAATTTGGCTAGCTATGTTATCCATTTTATATCTCACTTATTCTTTCTTGCACACACAACCTATTTATTCTCATAATAGTCATATTAATTCATCAAATTAGGTTATACCCTCACATATTACAATCCTAATTTTTAAATCACTCACACATGTATCTGGGACCATAGCACCCAAAAGGGCCATAACACCCATATTTTATGGGCCGACTTGGAACACTTTGGTCCCTTTCCCTTCAACAATACTTTTATTAATTGGAACTTAATCGGTACACTTCTAGTAAGCTTTATCTAAGTTTTCTATATCCAGAATACACATATAAGAAAATTATTCATCTCTCATTAAGGGAGGAAATTCTATATCTACTTGACACCTAGCACTCCAATGAGAAAATACTAAGAGAAATCATAAGCAAAGATACTCCAAGACTCCCTTGAGCTTCATATACTCTTCATACTCATTCTATGGCATTTATCCCACTATATATGTAAACACAAAAAAGGCACATTATCAAATTCAATTCAAGATAGGGAAAATGTTCAAGTACAATTACATTATTACAAGGTCATGATTATCAATTTTCTTATATACATTCTAGATATTACATGCTAGAAGAGAATGATGTGCAGTTTGAGCCCTCTTTAGAGTAGTGGTGAATTTGGTGGTACCCATAATGAAAATAATGTTTATTTTGCAAAAATCCCTCACCATCAATGGTTTTGAAGATTTAATCAAGTGTAAAATGTGCATCATGCAATTCTAAAGGTTCAAATTACAAATATGAGCATATTAGGAAGTAGTGCACAGACCCAGGAAAGTTTAGGAGATGAAAGCAAGAGAGGAAATGAGTTTACAAAAGGGCCAATATGTTTGTATGATTTGGGTCATGTCATACGCCTTGGTATGGTAATATTTATAAGATAGTTTCAGAGATGAAGCCTTTCTAGACCATTTTCATCCCTTTCAATCATCAAGAGATCCCAGATCATCACACGATCTATAATATCAGCTAATTATTATTCTCCCTTTCATTTCTAGTAATTTAGTTCATTTTCCTATAGCTATTTATATTTTTAACTACTATATTGGCATTACTATGATTAGCTTTGGAAACTAGCTTATTAGGATAATATTCCATCAGTTCTACCCACTATAAATTTAACCATTTAAATTAAATCATTTTTGAACCTAAATATTGTATGTTTGCATTAGATCTATCTTCTCTAACTCTCTTGAGTCATTTTTCTACATTCTAGGGTAATATGGTTTCTAAAGATTCTATATTATTTCATGTCATAGCCGAGGATCCTCTATTGTATATCCAAGTCAAAATTAGTAATACTAAACATGCTCTTGTTGATAATGGCTCTAGCTTTAGCATATGTAGCATTTCCTTTTACCTTACATGGGACTTTCTTCTAACGACCTAACTTCATCTACCCTATGTATCCACATATTTTATAATATCCCTCATAAAGTATTTTTTTCTATCACTATTACAATCACTATTGGCTTGAAAACCATTAATAATACTTGTTATGTACTCCTCGATGACCCTTCCTACAATATTATCCTTGGGAAAGCTTGGTTACATGCTAGAAAAACTACCTTAGTATGCTCTAGTCCAAAATTTATCATTAAGGATCTAATAATCTTTACAAATGGAAATTCTACAAGATCTCCTTGATGCACATCCTCTTGACTAGAATATCCTTTTTGAGTCCACTATGTGATTACTCTTCCTTAACATACTTTTGATAGTCACTAAATTTTGTCCCTCCAATTGTTTCTCACACTCTACCTCCCATAACTACATCTACTATACCCATAGTTTTGTGGGTAAACCCATTTTCCTTTCCCAATGTTGAACTGATTATGGATTTTACACATACTACTTGGCACATGCTTGAGTTTCTACCTACTTCTCTTTACAAGGTTGTCATTGTCTCTTTTAATATTACTTCCACTACATGTTTGAGTATGTTTCTACCTACTCCCGATGACCCTTCCTACAATATTCTCCTTGGGAAACCTTGGTTACATGCTAGACAAATTACCTTAGTACCCTCTAGTCCACAAATATATCATTAAGGATCTAATCATCTTTACAAATGGAAATTCTACAAGATCTCCTTGATGCACATCCTTTTGACTAGAATATCCTTTTTGAGTCCACTATGACAACTACTCTTCCTCAACATATTGATAGTCACTAAATTTTGTCCCTCTAATTGTTTCTCACACTCTATCTCCCATAACTCGCATCTACTATAACCAAAGTTTTTTGGGGAAACCCATTTTCCCTTTCCCAATGTTGAATTGATTATGGATTTTACACATACTACTTGGAAAATGTTTGATTTTCCACCTACTTATCTATAAAAGGTTTTCATTATCTCTTTGAATATTACTTCCATGACATTTGATGCATTTATCTATGTTATGTTGACCTAGTAATAGTATACGTGGTTCCACTCATGATAATCTTACTCTTGCTACTTTGTGCACACCTTGGTATGTTTTAAATCATCTTAATGCTTATATATAGCCTCTTATACTTGTAGTTTTTCTTGGAAGAACAATGACTGAGAGAGGGGGATGAATCAATCATTTAATTTTTTTATTCAATTAACCATGCATAATTGTAAACCTTTCTTAACCATTAATTAGTTATGCAACAATCATTCATATTAACCATTATGCATCATGAAACATAACCATACATGAAAAATCAAATAACATGACACAAGATATAAAGTGGGAAACCCTCAAGGGAAAAAACCCACTTGACCTTTGGATATATTACTCAAAATAAATTATTTGTTTAGTGAAACACCCACTTCACAAGGAACACCAACCCCTACAACTTTAGTGAGGCACCAACCCCACAAGGAGCACCAAACCCTATTTAGTAGAGCAATCACTCTACAAGGAGGCTACAACCCCCAAATATGACCAAGCACCCACTTAGCCACCTGAATATGAAGATAAATTGATGAACTTGTTGCTCAATCAATTGATTTGATCACTCTTTCAGCCCTCTTCACTCAAAACCCTCTCAAATTGCTCTCTCCTTCTTCACTCATGTATACACCAAAATGTGTTGATTAGGTCATATGACCTTGAATATCTCCTCCTCTTCTCTTCTAACCTTCTTATTCCTATTCTTTTCTCTACTCTATATCCCTTTAACCTCTTCACTCACTTCCTCTTGCTCGCTCAAAACTCCATCCTCTACTTTAGCTCAAATGAACTTTACACTTTTCCTTATATACAAGCTACATGCCACAATACCATATAGGTCAGAAAAATATCATATGACCATGCAAGTCATGGTCATAAAAACATGAATACCCATTAATATAAGTTACATAATGGGACCATATAGGTCAGCAAAATCCTTACAAAAAGCTTTCTCAACTAGGCCTAAAACACTAGTCATTGCTCCAACGGTCATACTTTTGAATTTCAAAGGCACATAACAATTCCATCATGAATCCAAAATATCTAAACACATCAGAAACATCCTCTCAACATCATATCCATGTATGAAACACTCTTCAACCTCCATTTTCATCATGACTCACTTTATTTTGGCAAGCACCTCCTATTAGGTCTTAAGAACCTAATTAACACTCTCAAAAACGAACAACTTCACATATCAAATCATTGTTTTGAGAATTCTTGGGAAATTTTATTGATTCTACATGATCCCAACTAAATCACCAAAACCATAGAATACCACCAAATAGGGAATAACACTCCAAAGCACCTCCTTCTATAACCTTGCTTAAGCATGTTGATAATGCTAAAAATAGGTCTTCAAAAAAAGTTGGTTCATACAAAAAATCACCTCTTCATGGCACATGTGGCACATCACTGGAAATATATCATTCTAAAAACTCACACAACTCATAACAACCTTCAATTATGGGCATAATGCACCAAAACTTTCCATCACTGAAAGTTCTCAAACTGCATATAAGACTCAAGAGAACCAATCTTGAGCTTAGTAAGCTTCAACACCACAAAACCCACATCTACACTATACCATTACATGTAACACTTCACCAAGGACCTAACACACCTCCTCAAGCACTCATATTCATATGTCACATGAATAAAACCATACTTGCATACTTGTTCCAACCAACATTCTTGAAAAGCCTAATTGGGTTGATTAGGCCATTAGGAATAAAGCATGAAAACACCTCATTTGATCAAAATAAGATCTCAAACACATAATAAGATACTTAAAAACTATCCATGCTCATAAAAATTGCTACAACATGCAAAACATCACAAACCCTCTTGGACCTCCATGACTAGTTTTTTACCTCTTTAGGCCATTAGCGGTAGGTCAACTTGGAAGAGATATTTCACTCATATATCTTACACTTAATATGTCCCAAACTTGTCATGAACACTTATAAAACATCCCAATCTTGAGGAATCAATTTGTTTCACTTCATGATCCTTGAAAAACATACTTCAACATGAAAATATTCACAAACAAAGATTTTTGTGTCTAACCATCACTCTTGGAGCATGCCACCACCACCAAAATGAGCTATTTTGAATTCTCTACATACCTACACATTCACACTATCCTTCCCATGCCATTTGGAGACCAAAAACTTCATATTTTTCCTATAGCTATGAAACTAGGGTTTAGGAGGGTTTAAACCCATTTGGCTTCTTAACAATCATTCATAAAGGATATGGCATCATTTTACCTCATTCTAATTGCAAAAGACTCTTAACTCCATGCCTCAACATTGATGAATGGATCAGGTCCCCATGCAAATATTTCACGTGTGAGTGAGCACTTCAAACTTGACCATCGAGTTGGGAATGATTATTTTAAGATCTCGATAGAGCTCAAAAGAACTTTTCTTGCTTTGTGTTTAGATTATAGACCTCAAACTTTGCACACACCTCTATGATGATCTCTTGTATGATCTTCAATTGCTTATCCATGCTAATATACCTCTATTACTCATCATTCTACCTAGTTTTCTCATGTATTCTTACCTTCTCTTCTATGTCTTGCTTTAATAAGACTTTGAACATGCACTATACACCTAAACCATGACCTTGTACACCTTCCACACATGTTATGCAATGTAAAAACACTCCTCACATGCTCATATTGACTTTCCTTGGCTTTATTTTCTTTATACCTCATGCCATGCCTACACTAGGCATAGGAATAGGCCTAGAATGACTTCCTTCAACGCATGCCTTAACTAAAATGGAATGTTCCTATCTTTACTCACTAACACCTCTGACACAACTCCCTAAACCTGCTAGACATCATAGAAACCTCATACAACCTTTGAAGCTCATACACAACACTTACTTTCTTGAACCATGCATCAAGAACATGCATGCACTAAGACACCATTGCCACTACAACACTTCATGACACCAAAACACCTCACTACCAATCAACCTTCACTTATTTCACCTTATTTGACATCAATGATCATCAATGACAACATCATGCACTCACCTATGCACACCAAGACACCCTTTGACATCAATGCTACTTGACATCAATGATAACACCAATGATACAATGTAATAGCTATCCTTTTGTCTCTCCCTCTTCCTTAGGTTTCTACGAGATAGGTCCTCATTACATTGAGTATCTTGTTTACTTATTCAATCATTACATTCCTCTTGATAATACATTGATGCTTAATCCATACATGGTTCATCCTTTTGTCATTATAGGGTTTTCCCCTCATCATCTTATTCACCAAACATCTAAGTCACACATGAATTCTTGTGGATGAAGTCCACCTTGCTATCCTCACACAAATTCTATGAAATATTCACTTGATTCACATTGAGTTTTTCACAAATGGGATAGTTCATATACTACTCACACATTGGGGGCATATTCTTCCCCCTCATTTCCTGATGAAACAATCTATTTATATGTTCAATTTTACTATTGAGGGAGTGGATACACACTCAAACCTCACTTTGTATACACACACTTAGGGGTAACCTCACTTTCTCACCTTTAGTTACATAGTCTATAAAAATTTATATATTTTTCCTAGGGGCATTCTTGGATCACCCTTCCTTCTCTTTGGAGAATAGATTTTCATTTATTCCCTCAAGGGGCCTAAAAATACAAAAACATTCAAATATGTTAAAAGTAAAAAAAAAAGACATATACAAACACCAAAATATTTGCATCACTCTTGTTTGGTTATTTCTATTACATGCTTATATTATTCATGTTGCACATTATTTATCATGTTAGCTTGATACATAATATGTTATACCTATTTTTTATATACACATGTGTATTCATGTGGTACATTGAGTTGAATACTGCTACACATATATTTTTACATGATGCAAGATGTTTGACATTACTCTCTACCAATTCGTATACAACAACTAGGGGCGTCCGCTTTACACATTCTCACACACATGTGTTATTATTCCAATATTTTCTAATTTACTTTTTATGACCTTATTCACTCAGTGCATATATTTTTATACTATTTATTATTTTAACATGTTAATCAATTGCTTCATGTATACTATATGTTTTTTCGGTCACTTCCAAATTAGGATCATTTTCATCGTATTGGCTTGTTTCTTGATTTACATGCTTGCTTTATGCTTTCACTTGTTTGAATTAAATGCCCTACATTGATTTTTTGTTTCTTGTTGGGCTTGAGTTCCTAGATTATCTTGCAACATCCTACGAGTGGTGTATGATGTATGCAACATCTTATTTTCCATGTTATTCTTATGTGTCCTTAAATATTTTTCATACATCTACTATATTTTTTCTTATTGCTTGCTACTAACAATTTGTTATTTTTTATACTATATTACTATGTATACACCATGGTATACACCATGAACACTCCACAAATTCCCTATAGGAATCCTATAACACATGTGCATATAAGCTTCAAGTCCTCTTATTTAGGCCACACTCACATTTATCTCTTTAATGCACCCCAAATAAGGGGGAAAATTATTAGATGATATATCAAACTTGTGGTAGTTCAAAATCAAGAAATCGTATAACATGTATAGAATCATATAGTTCATATGTTCTATAAATGGCTTAAAAATAGACATGGGTCAAAAATATGTAGGGACCAAACCGTATATAAAAACCATAGCATCTGGATGTTATTTCCCATCAATACGCTTCCATCCAAGGGGAATTCAATATTATTCTTAGTTGGTACAATTTCTCATAGAAATTTACATGTTATTTACTCATTTTTGATGATATGATGCATGGTAAAGTTAAGATTATGGTGGAACCAAGGGTACGTGTAATTTATCATTACCTTGGTATATTGTGGCATCATTTTCAAATCAATTGGGTTCGTGTTCATCTGTAGTGACACTAATTCATGGCTCTTGGGAAGTTTCAAGGTGACTATTATCCTTATAGTATTGACTTTCCATCACTCATATTTTGTGAAGGGATGTGGAGTAATTGGAACATGTAATTCCCCTCCACCTCTATTTTTTAACATCACTTGTTTGACATCGATCTAGTCTCTTGTGTGTTTTCCAAGTAATGAAAAATGTGTAATCACCTTGCTACATTCCAATTAATATTTGGGTGTCATCATGTGTGTATGGGTGAATAGAACATTGATCACATTTGATTCATTATGCAAACTAGCTATCAATCATATTGGCAACATCATTATCATTTTGTCCTTATTAATAAACATAATTTCATAATATTAAGAATAAAAATTTAAGTGATTGGAATTACAAATCTATGTCATGCCAAACATAGGGTATTTATGTGATGTGCTCAAGCCAAAAGTTAAGCCAACAAAGTTACATATATATATATATTGATATCACATTAAATATATACATGTGTGTTAATATAAACATTTATGATTTTGTTTCAACTCCTGTAAGGTTGAGATTTAAAAATAAGTAAATAAGAAAATAAAAACAAAATAAGGGATCATTAAAATTGAAACTTAAGATAAATAAAATAGGATCCTCGTAATGAGGGAAGGGCAGTAAAGTGTGTAAGGTTATGAAAGCAAGATGAAGGCATGAGTCTCCTCATAAAATAGCTTCGAATGTTCCACCATATGCAAGAACAAGATTTTTTCATATGTTGTAATTAAAAATACCCCAGGATGTGTACATGCAAGAGATAAATGATCAGTTTGGACTCTTGTTGGTTGCATTTAGTGAAATGGTGTCAATGTCTTGTTCCAATCTCATATGTTGACAAAAATTTTTTTCTTAGATGTGCATGGATCTCTATAATAGTTACAAATTTTGATATTTTTTGCCTCCTCAAGATTTATCTTCCCAACCCCTACACCACATTCAAGCCTAAAAAATAATTTTTAGTGTTCCTAGATAGAACTATTCCACCTAGAACCAATATGGAGTTTTATGGATGTTGTGGGTGAAAATATGTCTACTTAAATACAATGGTTGTCATATGTGTATAATAGGGTACTCATAAGGCCATAAAAATTTGTTTATATAAAAATGGAATTCTCAATCCCCCTCCAAACATTCTTATAGGAATTTTTATCACTAAAAACATCACCCTTTGATTTTTCATTTATGAGAAATTAGTGGTTTTGGATAACATGGGATTGTTTCCAAGTGTGGGACCTTGGTGCTTTAGATAAATATCCAGAGAAGGTTGGTTCCTCTACCTATTCTACTCATAAACTACTCCTACATGACTGGAAATGCAACTATATAATCCTAATCTAACATTTTCAAGGACCATGGAGAGAGGGTGATGCATATAAATAAATTCCTAAAATAACAAAGGTGATTAAACCAAGAACAAGGGAAAATACACTCTCAATGAGGGAAATATGGGAGGAAATGATAATGAAGAGGGAATAAAGAGTTCCATAGATCAAAAAAACACCATACCTTTCATTTTCATGGAGCACAATAGAAATAAAATCTCTACAAAGGGAATAAAACATGTACAACACACCAAAACTTAATAGAGAGGCAAAATGTAAATAAAAACAAGTTAGGGTAGAGAATAGCCACAAACATAGATTTTATTGCTTCACCAAGATGCATAGTCCATTAAAATGGAGGAAGAATGCAAAAAAACACATTGCGAGGTCCATATTTGAGTTTGTAACTCATAAACACTTAGAAACACTCTAAATGAATCCCTTGTATTATGAGAGGGTCTAACCTTTAGAATTGAGCATCAATTTCAATATATAGAAAATGGGAGAAGGAGAAGAGGGAAACTCATATTTTTCCTTCAACCACCAACAACATGCATTGAATTACTAAAAAAAGCATGGGCACCCTTGCAATACCATTCCCCATGTCCTTTACTTGAAAGAGGAGATATGGGCACCATTTACCATAAAATATGGTAGTTGAGCTATATAGAACTACATTAGGACTATTATGTTGTATCTTTCAACCACCTAACTCCATTAAATTCTAAATTTCTTTGTGCCAAATTAAATTTCATGATGAGACCTTTCAAAGAAGTGTGATTTTGTCAAATTTGGAGATTAGGAGAGAAATACATGACCATGCAGATTTCTAGTGCTCATGAGGATCATGAAAGAGTCCTTACACATGTGTCCTCAAAGGCTACTTTAATAGTTTTTGTTCTATGGTGGATACATTTTCCATGAGGGGAACTCATGGAAGGGCGTAACAAGTCCATGTGTATTGGTTGTTCTGACTTATCTAATTTTTCCACCTCATCCATCTTGCCCCCACTCGGTTAGTCATGCCACTATATCGAGGAATAAGTAGAATGTGGGAACAGTTAACCATTCCCAATTTCTCTAACTCACCTACTTTTCCAACTACCTTTGTCCACCTTCAAATATTTTGCTTAATCGGGCATTAACAAAATTTGGGAATGTTTCATCATTGCCCACAATTTCTTCTATAATCAATGTTTCTCCCCTACCCCCTTTGGTAAACCCTTATGTAAAATCAAGGAATATGAGGAACACAAGAATAGTTCCTCATGTTCCACCAAAGGCCGATTTGGCCTATTTTCTTGTATTTTATCTCATTTTACTCAAAATTTAGCTAAGTAAGGGCCACGATTGGATTTTCAAGAGTAAAGGATTGACCGAACCATTAGAACCTACCCAAAACATGGTTTTACCCCTTTGTTGATAAATCTTACCAAAATTTACCTTGTTTAACTTGTTTGAGTCCAAGTGTGAGAAGGTAAATTATCCATATTTGCAAGAGGGTGCAAAGTTGGATAACATTTTAGCAACTCAACGGGAAATCTTCTGCGAGATGAAGATCGGTGGCCTTCAGTAGCATCCATTGGGCATGGAGTTAGTCTCGAAAAATGTGAAAACTAATCCAATACTTCAAAAATCTTACCCTTGAGCCTTCATGAAGAACTTATTAGACTTATCATTAACTTGATATACCTAAATTGATCATTTTCATCATGAGAGTTTTTTTTAATTGAATATTAATGAGCGTGGAAAACTATATTGAAATTTATTTCCCACCCATTTTCCTATAAAATCATGAATAATTTACAAGCTAGTATGAATTATGTTCTACTACTTCTTGCAACTCATCCTTTTCACTTTCCAACTCTACCAAATCATATCTTCTTTAGAGTCCTCCATGAAACACTACAATAACAAAAAGCCACTTAGAAAAAACAAGAACATGGTGCAAAAAAGGGAAATAAACTATGGTATTAACAAAACTATGTGTTAAACAACACTTAGAGGAATTAAAAATAATATACTATGTACAAGGGAGGGTATTTTCTAAATAGTAAGGTTTGAGATAGATCCCATTGACTAGGATATGTAACACATCTCCATCCAAATTTGATAATTGGAAATCATTGTTTGACTTACAACTTGAAATCACGTAGGGGCCACTCCATATCACATCAAACTTTGAGTGTCTTCCTAGTTTAGCCCTATTTGCATCCCACTTTAGGACAATATCTCCTTCATAGAAAGTCCTAGCCATTGTTTTTTATGAAATGGTTCTTGATATGAGCTTGATACTTTTCCATTATTTTCATTACTTGGTTTCTTAATTATTCTATCTCCATGAGATTGACATACCTGACTTCCATGGCCTTGAATTCAAACATTTCAAGATGGTTGATAACTCTAATGCTATAAACTCAAGAGATATTGACAACCTTTCCTCTTACCATAAAGCATCTTGTAAAGGGGAGCTACCAGTTGATATTTTCACGAGTGATCCTATCAACCCATAAGGCTGATTTCAGTTTCATGTGCCATGTTCTTTGATTTTCATCCAAGGTCCTCCTTATGATTCTTAAAAGGTTCTTGTTAATTGATTCATCCTAACCATTACCTTGGGGATAATATTTTGAGGAGGTTATCAATTAGATTCCGTTTCTCAAAACCCAATCATATTTTTTTGTTCCAAGGAATGATAAAGCATTATCAGAAATTATCATGGAAGGAAGACAAAACCTAGTTACAATACCTTCATAGAAGTCCAAAATGTTGGCCTCATTTTCTTCTTTCAAATAAATTACCTCTTTCCACTTGGTGAAATAGTCGGTGGCAGTAAGAATTCCCTTGTTCCTTGAGCTTGAGTGCAGTTTGATTACCCCAATAAAATCCAACTCCCATTACATGAATGGTTTATTTATAGATATGGGGTGGAGTGGAATGGCTGATAGTTTTTATTTTCCTATGAAAAAAGCACATTTATTGCATTTCTTGACCCATAAATGGATTTCACTTTGAGGATATGAGGCCGATAATAATCACTCTTTATTATCCTAAGAGTTGGTTT
Organism: Taxus wallichiana var. yunnanensis; assembly: GCA_018340775.1. NCBI lineage: Eukaryota > Viridiplantae > Streptophyta > Pinopsida > Cupressales > Taxaceae > Taxus > Taxus wallichiana. The sequence continues at coordinate 60,515,046 of CM031241.1, forward strand.
CCTAGAGAAAAAGTCCCTCTTACTTCTCCATTATGGAACTCATGCAACACCTTCTCAATATGATGTCTTAATGCATCTCAAGAGGACACCATTCACATATTTTCTAAATAGAATTCTCTTTATAATCACATAGGGAATGGAATGAAGTCTCAAATACCTCTTTTTGTCTTTGTTCAATACTTAAAGACATTGGCCTATTTTTAGAAAAGTGTTTTATGTCCTGGGTTTAAAATGAGTAGGTGGGACATCAATTAGTTTCTCTTGATTATGTTGGAGCACAAAAATAGCATCCTCTTCATTCTTTGACTCTAAAACCATTTTCTCACACAAACCTTTTCCTTTGTTGAGTTTGGTTAGCTTGATTTCAATGTCATATTCCATCACTTTTTTATCCATCCAGATCTCTTCTCATTTAGATCCTTGTTTAAAATAAATTATTTTACCCTAGAATGGGATACCATGAGGTGAATTTTATTTTGGATACCAAATTCTTAAATTTCTTCAATATCTTTATGACATCCAGAGCATGTTTTTCAATGAATGAATATCTTACCTCTTCATCCTCTAGACCTTAGATAAATAATGAATTGGTTGCTCCAAACCTTCTTCATTTGTATGCGCACCAACATGGTAGATATTGTGTATGTTCCACCACAATCATACAAGGTGAAATCTTTAGTGAAATCAGGGTTAATGAGAGTCGGGACCATGCAATTACCTACTCAATGGCTTCAAAACTATTCTTTCATTTAGTTGTCCATTTGAAAGCTATATTATTCTTTAGCATCGGTTTCAATGACTAATTAAGCTAAAAATTAAATAAGAGCCTAATCTAAATGCAAGATTACAATAAATGAATAATAAATTAAGTACAATAATACACTCAAGAAAACTAAGAAATGAAATGTGAAAACCCTAAGTGAAAAGAAGGAATAAGATGGTTTATCTAATCCAAAAATTTTGGAGAATGCACATAATTAGAGAAAAGAAAATGTGAAGCACTAACTATCACATTGGAGCTCAAAAATATGTAGAACTGGAGGAACGAACTGGAATGGGGCACTTGGAAAGGGATAGGGCATCCTAGACTTGTTTCGGGTGTTTAGGTCTACAAAATGCTCATAAATCCTCCTCTCGAGATATCGCAACGTATTCACCTTTAATCACCTTTGATCACTCTGAGGTCACACCGATATCACCGAAGTCTCTATAAACCCGCAATAAAGTATGAACCTACAAAACCCTCAAATAAACATCAAATCCTAAAAAGGAAAGATGTAAAATGAGGGGTCAAACTATCCTCAACTATCACAATGGTGAAATTATGACTAAGCATTGGAAAACATCACGGAGGACTAATGTATTTCTGTGTGTGTGTACGTAATTATGGCCTAGGTTTCTCTTGTGCTAGTCGCACTTGGATAGTGAGCAAGTACCTAGATATAGAATGTAATAAATGTATACATGGAATAGAATGAACTTACATCATATAAAGTGTGATGAAGAAAATCAAACCTTGTGTCCTTTGTGATGGATATAGATGGATGCAATGGAGCTCTTAGATGCCTTGATGGATGTAACTTTTAGTGGTGATAACTAATGTTTAGTTCTTGGTCATTTATTATGATCACATAACTTTATATTTATATGATTCCTTTTCTTGAATTTAATATTAACCCCAAAAATTCTAATACCAAAAAGATAAGATTCTCAAATGGATAAAAAGGACCCAAAAAGTATGATTAAAGTACAAAGGGGTTAGGGGAACCTAGAGGGATGAGGGCACTTGGCACTGACATCTTGGTTGGGCATTGGTGTCTAGGATGAAAAATTCCAAAGAGTAAAAATGTAGAATGAGCAAGTAAGGGTGTAAGACTGAAAGTGGAAACAAATGTCAAATAAAGGTGGCCAAAGACATGGGTTAAATAGTAGTTTTTTTACTTAGGAATCATATGAATAGTAGTATGTAATTAGGACTAGATAATTACCAAAGTGTGTGATTTTTGTCTCTATAATGACTTGAAAAGGTTGGAAAGATTTAGGATAAACCATCGACAAAGTTGATTCTTCCCAAGAAACTCAAATTACTTTCTTATGGTTGGGAATTGGTGACCCAAGGATGGAAATTACTCTTTGTGTCAATTTTTAACCCCTACTTAGAGACAATATGGCCAAGGAGTTTTCCTTCGTATACTAGGAAGACATTTCATAGGATTGTGAGAGAGACAAAACTTCCTACATCTTTCAAATACATTCCAAAGATGTAAAATATGATTAGTTGCATATTTAGAAAACACCATGATATCATCAAGATGGATTAGAACAATGTTGTTGATCATTCCTTTGAACGCCATATCCATGGATCTTTGGAAGGTTTACCTAGTATTAGATAAACTAGATGACATTTTCTTATAGGCATTGGTTCCCCATTTTAGTAAAGGTAAAGGTTGATCATCCTTCTTTACCATGATTTGGTTATAACTAGAGTAACCATCCAAAAGAGAAATCCTTCTTTACCATTGTGGACATATAGGGAAATAGGTAAAGATGCTTTAGGGATGTTTTATTCAAATCCCTAAAATCAACACACAATTTATTTCTCCATTCCTTTTCCATACTGGGACTAAATTAGCTACCCATGAAAAATTATTAATGGGAAAGATGATGCTTACCTCAATCAACTTGTTTAATTCATTTTTCATGAGAGGCTCGATCCGTGGATTAATGAGACTCTATTTTTGTCTAATACGCTTAGCAGTTGAATCCAACTCAATGGTGTGTTGAGCTGAATTAGGATTAAAACCTCTAAGGTATTCATATCTCCATGCAAAAATGTCACAAATTGTTGGGAAATATCTATAAAATCATATTTTTCCTATGGAGTGCATACTTTACCAATTTTGAGCAATTTTCCTTCACCAACTGAGATGGGTTATGAATCTTCACCCTTAACTGTCATGTTTACCTTTTCTTTTCTAAACTATTCATCGGGGCTTAAAATAGATTTCAAGGTCTGTTAGAAATTGTCTCATTAGTGTTGTCATTGATTTAAAGTGGATTTTATGTCAAAGGAGTCTTGGTATGTTTAAGTAATGATAACCGGATCATACCAAGCCAATAAATCAAATGCTAATCAAACACCATGATCAATAAGATAAAATCAATTCGCTATAATAACTTTAATAAAACCTTTGTAAACAAATGAGCAACAATATCATATATTATTATGGAACTCAATGAAATATAATGAGAATGGTCCTTGCTTATATAGGAAAGAATAAAAATCTAAGAACGAGTCAAGGTCGTAGATAAAACCATAATCAAGGAAAGAAAGAACTAGTCAAGACCATAGATTTAGGAAAGAACTAGACATCAAGGATCTATTCAATACCATAGATCAAGGAAAGAACTATACCTAACAACTAGATAATATCCCCATAATATATAAATAAATAAAAAGAAATATCCACACACATAAGTGGGTGAGGATAAATACAATAAAGGTAAATAAAGTACCTAGGTGAACATGAGCTAAGGTAAATACCTACTCTAACAATATGCATAAATGAGTGCATGTTGTCACTTATGTTCTTTGGTGTCATGAATTGGGAAAGTGGCATAATGTCTATTTGATCATCATGGTTCTTGTGAATGGGAAAACAAGTAGGTACTATGAGTATGAGTGTAGACACAAAATCATGCACTTTAGACATTATTTAGTCTGGTCTCATACTACTATCTAGAGGTTTTTGAGTGAAGAAAGTACTAACTAAATCCCATCTTTTGGAAATATTTCTTTATTTTATTTCATCATTCCCGACCTCCACCACACACATGCCCAATCATTTTCATCATCTTCCATCATTTTAGCCTAACTAGGGCACCCATGGGTGTCTTGGTCCCACCCATGGGTGCCCGATCCTTCTTAAACTAGTCCTCCACTTTTTGGGTTGTTTCTAGTTGTTTGAGGTATTTATATTTTGTGCTTCGACCATTTCGGGGTTAATTCAAAATGAGATCAAGAGAACCCCTAAATATAAATTCATGGGACCATAACGAGGGACCAAGAACCAGTTTTCACGCATCTAGAGTTCATGCATCTATTACATTTGAGGTCTTTATATGGGTTTGCACGAAGTTGGTGGACAATTCCGTGGACATAAAAACCAGAAATAAAGGTACCGCGATCGCGGTTCATTTAGGGGTTAATAATACAAAATTAGACAAGATAAAACTTTAAATATAAATGTGTGTTATGGGACCATAATGAGGGACCAAGAACTAGTCACTATTATCACCGCGTGCTTTATAAACCAGAGAGCACGGTATTGTTAAAAACTGCATCGGATCTATCATTGGAGATGGAAAATCTTTGCATCCACATAGCTCCATCACAAGGTCAAAAACCTCAAAAGGCTAGGACTTGAATATGCTAAAAACATCACACACGTACAACTTTGTAGAAATATTGGGGAGGATTCATTTTATAATTTATTCCACAATAGGTCTTTAAGACATTTTTTCCCACCATGTCTATTAAGACTGTAACTTTTTTTTCGCTTATCAAAATATATAAAAATTATACCATCCAAGCGTGGACAAATTCATACACCTTAAAAAAAAAAAAAAAGTGATATTTTTGATATAGTTATGGCGGGCAAAGAAAGCGCTCCATTTTCTAAATATTTTAGGGAAAAAATCATAAAAAAAAATTTGCTAAAAACACACAACATAAAATCCATCCCAAGATAGACAACTACACACTTTTCACCAAAGGAAAAAAATAAACAAGATTTGGTCCAAAATGTGACGGACTACAATCTTAGTTTTTTCGAAAAAAGTAAGAGTCATACAATTTTAAGTGTTTAATATAGCTAAACTTGTCCGTTTTTTACAAAAATAGTATTTGAAAACTAGATTCATATGATTCATATTTTTATTTTTTTTTAGGGATTTGATGCTTATTTAGTTGGATTTTCACGTTTTTTGCAATACTGTCCACGGATGACCTTTCATCTCGGACTTACCCACATATCACACAAGGCACAAGAGAGGATTTGATCACACACAACATAAGGGAGGGTTTGCACATCACATTTTTATACCATAGCTAGCTCATTACATCAACTTGAACAAGAGAAGATGTTTCACACACACATAAACAGAGAACTACATTTCTGGAAGAGATTTTACAGTAAGACCACCATTATGGCAGTTGGAACCCATCATATGCATTTTTATTTTTTTAGGAGTGTTTGTTTAGGATTGTGCATGTGTACCTCATCTCTAGGAACCCTAGTACAGAGATTTGAATGACCAAGATCCATCCTTGTGAAGATCAGTTTACATAGACCAGGGAACCCATTTTGCATACTAGAGTGCCCATAGGCACCCCAATCCTCCTTTAGGCACCCTCTAGAGAATCAACCGAGATCCATCCTTTTAGGGCTCATGCATAGTTATTCTTGCATTCTCCATTTACCTCTACGACATAGACCATGAGCATATTCTATTCAATTGAGTTATTTCCTCTTCTCTCTTGCACATTAGGTTTAACATTTCATTTTTATAGTTGCTTTGGGTCACTTTCTATATTTATTTACAACATCTATTTACATTCTTTATAGTTGTTCATATCTTAGATTCACTAATACCTTTTCTTACATTTTAGTTAATCATTTTTGTGAACCCCACATTTCAACACTTCCTTTATTCACACTTTTAGTTTCTTCATTCATTTTTTTCATCCTAGGGTTTGGTCATCATGAGTATCTCAATCAATGATTATTTTCTTGCAAATCCTGATTTATTACATAGAGTCCAACATCTTTTTGCTACTACTTGCATTCGTGTTGACATGCATCCAAACTCGATTTATCAAACATTTGTTGATGCATTCTCTTCACACATAGTATTCAAGTCTAATCTTCCCGCTGATGTTCATACTTTTGATAATGATCCACCTCTCCATATCATATGTCATATTCATAATGTAGGTGTTAAACGCACTTTGATTGATAATGGGTTTGAACTCAATTTGTGTCCCATGTCATTCCTTAAAGCTTTAGGTCTTTCCACTCATGACATTAGTCCATATTCTATATCACTACATGCTTATGATGGTTCTATCCACCCATGTCTCAGTCACGTTACATTACCTATTACTATTGGTCCAAAAACTATTCACACTGTGTTTTACATCATTGATTTTCTAGTCTCTTACAACTATCTACTTGGTAGGCCATGGCTTCATGCCATGCAATTTATTACATCTATTGTGTATAGTTGTGTCAAATTATTACATGAAGGCATTGAATACACCATTTTTTTCATGACCATGACCCCTTTCAGTATTGTGATAGGGCTCCTAATACCAGCCTTCCTATTCCATACATAGATATTATAGATGAGCCCCAACCTATAGAAGAACCACCTCACTTACCACCACTTGACAGTAGCATTTGTGTGATAGATTCCATTTCTTCTCTGCCACCTACTACTACTACTTATATGATTATGTATCAAGGGCATGTCAATCCATGGACATCGCTATATCACATACACCTTCATTTGTACCATCTACATCAGCACACCCACCATTTACTTACACACTCTTCATGAATAATTCATATTGGGAACATATTCCATTTGATCCTACATGTGATGATACTATATGTACACATGACGGGTTGGCTCACTTAGGATTTTATTTTGAGGACCTCTATCCTACACCATATGTTCCTCATCTTTATTATGGGTATGTCACCATCACTGCCACTTATGGTATGCATATCTTTCACCTCACGATATTTCTCACACGTACTCCTTTCTATTCACCACTTACATTAGGAAATCATGGCTTGATTATATTGGGGGCACTCTAGATCATGATCATATATACATTTCATTTCCTATGCCCTTTGGACATGTTTTCATTTGTAATAACTCTTTCTAATAGGATACACTCAAAATCTCACTCATTGGTATGCACATGGTTGTCCACTTCCTCCATTCACCGATGAGGAATATGTTATGGGCATGTATAACTTACACCTTAATGGCTCATTACATGATCAACCAAACACTATTGCTTATCAAGTCACCAATGCTTATCCATTCAACTATGATCCTAAGAGCGATGATCTCCTAGATGACATTACATGATAGCCTCTTTCATCATGCATACATTGGGGGAATAGTATTTACATCCCCCTCTCTCATCATCATATCATCATAGGCACATTTATTATCTTTGCATTATCATTCATTCACATCCTTACATAGTGTTACATCATACTCCTAGCATTTGCACATACCACATTTTCACATTGTTATACATACATCCCATAATCATACGCTTTCATCACTACATACATGCATGATGGAACCTTTGTTCTTCATTATCATTGGTTAGTTCATTTCATTCATATGGATACTTGGAGAGCATTTCACCTAATACACTCTCCCTCTCCCATCATAACATTTTCATCTTTTTATTTCCATACATTAACATCAACATTACTCGATGACACACTCTTGTGCTTGGTTCACACTTGAATGTTGAGGGCTTACTACACATGAACCCCACACACTACACTATAAGTATTCACAAACTACGCCTATTCATACATCTTGTGTCATACATCATATATACTATATTCAATTTACATCATTTTGACCTTTGCATCATACATACATCTTCCATCATGCATCTTGCATTTAGACTACATCATTTTGATTATTTGCACATTTTCATATCATACATACACATCATACTAGTATTCATCATACATATACAACACTTTCATGGTCTACGAATCTAACATTTTACATACTACATTACACATCTTACACTTGTTAGTCTACATCATACATTACATCTTATACATTGTACATTACATCTCACATTACATCATACATTACACATCATCATATGGTTGTCTATTATTATCACACATACTAAATTATCTTATATGCGCTAAACTCACTACCTATGACGTACTTTAGTTCCTTGGTGCATACTGATCAACTGAGGGTTTACAAATGAATGGACCTTACACTCATCACACATTTACTATTCGACCTTTCATGATCATGACATTTCTAGCCTAGTGACATAGACTTTAGGCTAAATCATCACTTATTCTATCATTTTGTAGTGGTATACACCTTAGGTTACATCACCACTCCCTCTTTTCATCTTGTAATGATATACGCTTAGGGCTAAATCATCACTCATCCATTCATATTATAGTGATATATGTTTAGGCTAAATCATCACTTATACATTCATCTAGTTTGATATATGTTTTGGCTATAGGGTTCACTCACACATCATTACTAGGTCACATCTCATCACTACACCTACACATTCATCACAAAGTGTGTTAGAACACACACTTTGACCATTTCCCGATGATGCAATCTCATTTACAGTTCATTATTGAATGTTACCGAGGGGGAAAAATAAATTAACCTCACTGCATACACTTCCATTCACTCGGGGGGCATGTGTCTCCTATCACTCCATTTTACATTCCATTCCATCCATCCATAACATACTACATATTATGGTTTCTCTTACTCTTGCTTACTTTTTCTTGTTCATGGTCACTTTATTACACATGCTAGTTAGCTTACTTGTATGTCATTTATCTATATCATCCACACATGCGTGTTCACATATTTTTCTAGTTGTGATCATAGATATAGATCTTTACACATGCAACATGGATGCTCACCTTCTACCCTTCCTACACTAGTCACTAGGGGCATCCACATTCATCTCTCATAGGTGTTATTGTTTCATTTCATACTTAGCACTTTACATTACTTGGTTATACACACTTTTGACATACTAGTTATCTTTCTAACATGCTAATAGGTGCTTCATGTGCAACATTTTTATGTAGGATATTTTCTTCCATAATTGTTTGTTACATTATCTGCTATTGTTTGTTTTGTATGCTGGTCCTTGCTTATTTTGTTTGCACACTTGTTTATTGTTTGAGGCCATGATTTCCTTGCATTCCTTACTGACATCATGATTGATGTCCCATGTTTTTGACCCACTTTGTGTGGCTTTTTGTCTTCTTGCGTGTTTACTACTTTTTTGGTAGCTTTTACATTGTTTATGTAGATTACACATTGTATTTTTACATGCATGCTTGTTCATACTAACACTTGTCTTTGGCTAGCCATCCTTGTTTGTGCATGCCTTGGTTTCTACCAAGTCGCATTCCCTTCCCCCATGTAGGGAAGAGTTTTATGGTTCATGTGGTTAGTCCTCTTTTGGGGCCACATTCTCCTATCAACGATGTGCCGTATGCACCCCCAAAGAGGGGGCATCATTTGGGGTTTTACAGTCTACACAATGCGTTTACACCGGTTTAATTCAATGCACTTTCCACCCTTGGTATTGTGGGTTTACATACAATGAGTGAATTCAGACTAGTCTACAAACTCTATACACAATGGATTTTATAGGACATAGAGTCCTTAGCATTTGGGAAGCAATTACCGGTTGGAGGATACAACGAAATTCCTCCTAATACTTCTTCTACCTCGGCATCGGATCACCCAAAAAATCAGGACAATACAGAGATCTCTTCACACACATTTAGGGAAGTAGTTAAAGGTGGAGGACATAGAGAAATTCCTCCTATACTTTCTTGCTCTATGATGTCGGATTCCCAAAAAAACCCCATCAAGTATAGGATATTCTTCTACACTCTTTCTCTTGACATGGATCAGTGCACATGTTCCATTTACACTTTTCATTTTGTGTACTTTACTTTTACATGTGTCTTTTACATTGTGTTTTTACACACATATACATATATATTTGACTACTTGATCATTTTCTCCTTGTAGGTTTGGTCATATGAGAAATAAGCAGTCAAATGGGGAAAAATAAACAATGGCATCAACAACAAAAACACTTGTAGTAGTACACTTCGCATACTAACCATATAGGTACACTACACACATCAGCATTAGCACACATGTTCAGCCCTAGGTTCACTCTCATCACTTTTTTTGCACATTTTCATCTTTAGTTTCCATGCTCCATCATATTTTTGTCATTACATGCTTTGTCTAGTCCTTTGGCATTCCTTCTTTGTTACTCTACATCGACATGAGGTACACATATCTATCTACTTTATGTTATTCGAGCTTTATGATCACCAAAATAAAGTGGGGGAAAATGTAAACAAAAATCATGCACTTTAGACATTATTTAGTCCCGGTCTCATACTACTATTTAGAGGGTTTTGAGTGAAGAAAGTACTAATTAACCCCATCTTTTGGCCATCTTGCTTTATTTTATTTCATCATTCCCAACCTCCACCACACACATGCCTAGTCATTTTTCATCATCTTCCATCATTTTAGCCTGAATGGGGCACCCATGGGCACCCTGGTCCCACCATGCCCCGATCCTTCTCAAACTTTCTCACCACTTTTGGGCTCTTTCTAGCCATTTGAGGTCTTTATCTTTTGGTGGTTGCCATTTTGGGGTTAATTATGAAATTAGATCAAGAGAAACCTATAAATATAAAGTTATGAGACCATAATGAGGGACCAAGCACTAGTCACTACTATCATCCATCTAGAGTTGCATCCACATAGCTCCATCCCAAGGCACAAGGCTAAGAAATTTGCATCACACACAACATAGGTGGAGGATTCTATTCTATTCCACGAACCATCTATTACATTTTAATACACATAGTTAGCTCATTACATCACAAAAATGAGACTAGAACAAGAGCAACCTAGGGCATGTTTCACACACACACACACACACACACACACACACACACACACACACACACACACACACACACACACACACACACACACACACACACACACACACACAAACAAACAAAGAACTACATTTGGGTCTAGAATGTAGTGCAATGCTCAGTTAGTAAGACCACCATTGTGGCAGATGAGGTCATCGAACCTATCATATGAATTTTGTTTAATGGATTTAATTCTTGTTTAGGGTTTTGTAGGTCTTTCTTTCATCATCTCAAATTAGTAGTGATATCTATCACATTACAAAGGATTTGATGTGACACAGCAAGGGTTTCGGACCACCTACTAAACTTTTAAAGATCAATTTCAGATCTTTAACACATACTAATATGCCCATTTTGCATATCGGAGCACATGTAGGTGCCCCAACCATCCTCTGTGCACCCCACCCAGAGAATCAACCTAGATCCATCCTTTTGGGGATCATGCATAGTTTTTCCTACTTCCAAATTCTCTAGCCACCTCACGTGACATAGTCCCATGAACATCTTCTATTCATTTGAGTTCTTTCCTCTTCTCTCTTGCTCATTAGGTATAACATTTCATTTTCATAGTTGTTTGGGTCACTTTCTATAGTTATTTACAACATCTATTTACATTATTTTTATTCATGGCTTAGATTAACTAGTACTTATATCACATTTTAGTTAATCAATGAGATATAGAGGTTTTGAATGAGTGTATAAGGTATAACATTATTAGTGAGATTTTTCAAAGGTGTTTTATTATCGTAATGATGAAGAATATGTTAGTTCTAAGATGTGTTGGTATTTTCCTAGAACCTGTTCTAGATAGATGGTATGGAAGCATGAAATATGAAGTAGATAATACTTATTTTATAATTTGAGGAGTTTTTGAGGTTGCATACTAGGTGTATGTGTACTGAGGACAAAGGGTGTTGCAAAACCCTAGTCCTTTGAAGCAAAACCTATGATGACAAGCATTAATACATGGGTGACATAGAATTACGGAGATTTTTAGGTGTGTGTATGCATGAATAATATTTTTATATTATTTTTAAGGTTTATATTATGGTGTGGACCAAATTTTAGGTTCATGTGATGAATATTTTGCAAGATATTGAGTTTTCAAAAACCGTGTTTCCAAAGTTGAGTTTTTAGCTAAAAGTTGAATTTTAGATGCTGTTGGGGACTGTATGGTTTGCATGGGGACCCAATATATTGGGGTTAGCTTAAATAGGTCATTTATGAATATTTTTCAAGTAGAAATATTTTTTTGATAGTTAGAGTTTTATGAACAATCATTAAGAAGTTAAACAACTTCTTAACCCTCTTAGCTTTGGAGTGACTTGAGAGAACTTGATTATAGTGACAAAGAATTGATTTTTTGAGAAAAATTGATGATTGTATGTTGAATTTAAATTTTCCATCTTTCCATTCATGTAATTTAGAGGTTGTGGCAATATGTGGGCCCCACTTTAAAATGCTAGTATTTGGAAATTTTTCAGTGTGTGGCAAAGTTCTCCATCGACCTATTGACTAATTTATAATTTATAGAATCATGGGAGTTTTAATTCATGTTCATGATGATTTCATATCATTTTTGAGGCAATATGATGTAAAGTGTTTCTTATTTATGAGGATTAGTTTTTAGGGTATTTTGGGGTAGTTTGGGTGATCTGGGACAAAAACAGTTTTGGAGGTGCTACATGTGGTTTTATGGAGTCATTTGAATTTTATTATTATCCTGAAACTGAAATATTTCCAATGGTATATCATACTTTAGTTTTTTTGTGTTTTTATCAAGTTATGTCTTGATTCTTGAAGGTTAATTTTGAGGAAGTTTGGTTATGCATGCTCACATGAGCATTTCATGGTGTGATGATTTTTATGAGTTATTTTCATGATTGATATATATTTTTGAGTTCTTATACAACATTTATTAGTGTGATCCATGAATTGGTGAAGTTTTTTTGTCTATAACACTCCATGGTTGGCGAGTTGCTTGTATTGGTGTTTTAGGGCTTGTTGAGTCCTAATGGAGGCCTAGAAGGTTCTAGGTGATGGTGGTGACCTACATGGTCTTATGGGTTATATTTTTATGATTTTATTATGATATAGAAATGTATTTTTATCTATGAAGGTTGACATAGGTGAATTATAAGGATGAGACAATTATAAAGAAAAGTTAAAATGTTCATTTGTGTTAGTGTGTGTGGAGAAAAAGTGTGACCTAGGAGGGTGATTGAGGAAGGTGATGAAATTCCTTGTTACCTTTTTAAGAGTAAAATGAGTGTGTAATAAGAGATGGTTTGAACAAGATATAAGGATAAGTGAGCTTCATTGTGTCATCATAAGTTTTTGCAGTAAATAAATCAAAGATGGTATTCATATTCACGTGGCTAAGTGGGTGCTTGATCATCTTATCCTCCTGTAGAGATTTGGTTCTCTACTAAATTAGGGTTGGTGCTCATTGTGGGGCCTCACTAAAAAAATCTCATGTGATGTGTAATATTCACTTGAGTCCTTTATGTTGTGTAATATATGCAAGAGGTTCAGTGGGTTTTCTTCCCCTTGAGGTTTCCCACATTATATGTTGTGTTCATGTGTTCTCTCTTGCATCTTGTTCTTGTGAATGGTTGTTCAATGTTTAATAAGCTCAAATATGGTTAGTAAATTATTAAATTGATAAGTTTGATGACTCACACAAGTATAAGAAATTGAAGTATAATTTTTATAAGACTCGGGTCATCCCCACTTCTCAATCATTGTCCTTCCAATAATTGGTATCATAGAGTAAGGTCCTTGTGAAGAAAGTTTAACATCTTGGAGGAGATAATTGGAGAACATGTATGGTAGGTAGTCAAGTTCAAGATGTGAAGACACCCTTGTTCATCATGAGAATTTTTTAAAACCTTTGGGGTTTGATATATGTCATTCAATTCTTTATTTTTCACTCCTAGCTCCAAGTTTCCATGATACAGATAATAAGAAGACTTATGAATAAGACAAAGAAAGTATTTTCATTGTTCCTCAAGATTATTTCCCTAAAAGTGAAGATAAAAGTACTCAAGAAGACCTAGTAGCCGAAGATGACCTAAGAGCTGATCTTGAAAGTGTTCTAGATGTAAATGCAAAGGAAGAAGTTGTTGAGAATCATGAATACCTAATCATTGATTCAAGCTACAAAAAGAATCTTGAGGTAGTTGTTTGAATATGAGTCAACGAAAAATGACGGTTATGTATCAAAGATGTTGACACTATGAGAGTAAGGACATATACTTAACCAAAGATGCAAATGCAAGACTAGAAGGACATGGCATTCTCAAGAAGGCATCTAGATGATGGTTCATCATTCTATCAAGCTAAGTATGGGTGTTTCTTCATATATATATATATATATATATATATATATATATATATATATATATATATATATATATATATATATATTCATTCATTCAAAAAGTGAGTATATGAGTGTTATAAAATTTGAAGAAGAAGCAATAATATCTATATAACTAAGAAAGAGCAAATGATATAGTGGTTCCAAGTGCATGAAAGTATGCTTGAAGGTATGTAAGAGGTAAAGGAGGTTAGTTATTGTTTGTAGCATCATGGATAGGTTGTGATTTTGGTTAAATAACTTTGAAAATACATCCCTAAGTATTGATTGATCCTCTAAGGTTTACTATGGGTTATATCTATGTAGTTGAGTATAGATATGCCTTATGATCTCAAAAGTTGAGTAATACGTGTGAAAAAGATGATTGAAGTCCGGTGTGATGCAAGGAATGCACTTATGCAAGTTGATTCAAGAGGTCTACTAGTATGATTCATTTTTGCTCTCTTATAAGGAGTATGTTTTCTTGCAAAAGGAGTTGTATAGGTTCAAGGTCTACGAAGATAATATATAGAGACATACGGGTGGTCTAAGTGAACAAGTGGATTCAAGAGGTTTTAGGTGACAGTATTTGAATAAGAAGGTTGAGACTATTGTGATATATGGTTTGAGGTATGATAATGTCTTGAGATACTCCACATCATTCATAAGGTTATGTGACAAGTCTCAAAGTCTTGGTTGAATAAGTGCATCATACATTTGTATCTTGAGATCTTGTATAGCAAAGATCATGAAAAGTGATGTATTTCATAAATTTTAGGTTTGTAGATGATAATAGTAGTTTTAATCAATACAAGTATAAATCAAGAAGGATTTCAATAACAAATTTGTAGGGTCGAGGTGAAAATAAGAAAATGATCTTCAATGTACTCAATCGTGGGGAGTTGTTAAGATAGTTTGATGACCTAGATGATATGTATTGTTTCTTCAAATCATTGGCATGAAAGATTAAACATTCTATGAGAATTATGTAGGTGAATAAAGGAAGGATGTATAACTTTGAATATGGACTTTTGTGTTTTCTTGAAAAAATCAAGAAGGTGTACATTTATGACTTGTGAAGACGTTGAAGATGGCAAAGCATTTTGATATAGGTATGTGTTGTCTTGATTCAGGATTTGAAAGTATGAAGTGATTTGAGGTATGTGTTTGGTTCTTGATCTTATCATAGTGTACATTGTAAGGTGCTTTAAGAATCTCATATGTTTGTCTTAGTTATAATCCATATTATGAAGTCAAATGAAGTGTTATGAGGAATCCAAGAAGTTGAAGAAGGTTTGGAGTCATAAGAGCATGTTGAGTAATAAGTTATCTAAAATATAGGAATTTTTGCAGTTATAAACTTAGGAATCGGGTTTGGGTATGAATATTGAAGTTGCAATATTGCATGAGTTATGTCTTATTCTAGGTAGTAAGATATGAAGGTACCGGGGCTTCAAAGGTTATATAGTTATATGAGGATTGGTAATAAGTTTCAAGAATAAGTTTGGATACCTTACTTAGATTTGTCTTGTAGAGCTAAGTGGTATGATTGGTCTAATGAATATCAAGATGGTTATGAAATTAGGATATCTATAAATCATGAGAAAGAGCATCAAATTAGTTTGAGAAGGCTATGACCAAGAGTCTTGAAATAATCTACAAGAAGGAGTTGAGCTATAAGATGATAGACACATATTTGAGCATGAGATAATTGAAATGAGATCTCTTCATTTGAAATCATCGAGAGGTTGCTTGACAGAGTTGGCATTATAAGGAGTATTAGTATGAGGGGAACTCTAAGCTCTATGGTACATTAAATGGTCCGATTGATAATGAATGTTGGTTTCTAGTATCTTAATGGTTTTAGAGATGATACATGTATGAATTAGTAAGGAGGAGCTATGCCAAATTCCTAAGATGTTTAAGGAGTAGAGAAGGGTGTATGATAGCCATTTTGAAGACCAATTAAAAGGTATGTTTATATTTTTATTGGATGAATTCATGGTACAATGTTGTTAAGTATAATAATCAAATTATATTCTTGCTCAAGAAAGAAGTATAAAGGCTATTCAAGATGATTTGACTGTCATAAGTGTAAAAAGATGAGTAGGATCAAGAATCAAGGGGTATAATTTTTCCTAACAGATCTATGATTATCAAAATTGAAGGCTACAATATTGGTTTGTATTTTCATGCAAAATTGAGTTGATCTGCATGGTTTATATATCAAATAAGCTTTACAAGATAAAAGCATGGTTGAAGATCAAGTCAAAGAGTTCTACAATGTTGTTGGTATGGGAGATAATTTGAAAGGTCTCAATCGATCGGGGATGTATCAAAGGTTGTTTAAAATATATTACATGATGTTTGAAGGAGTGTTTCACATATGATTAAAGGGTTATAATTCTCTCATCCGAGTTTGAATGAGTTGAGAGAATATGAGGGATGACAATTGTAATGGAATTACTTGAATATAATTACAGATATATCAAAATATATAATATATTCTTAAGCCACTTCGAGGGGGAAACCTCCTAAGTATTATAATAAGACACTAACTCATATTCTTCACACCCATGGGGAACACCCATATATATAGGTATGATTGTGAAAGGTCATACCCCTTCATTATTATTAGTTTATACCTAATGACTAAGTAACTAATGAATATAAGTATAAATGTTATATAAGTCATATGTTATCCCACACTTAGACATATAAATGGTATATGTTATGGGCATAACATGTTCCTCCCCTTCAAAAAATGTCATCCTCAACATTTGGTGAGTAGTGAAAAACATGTACTCAACTATTGTCCTCCCATTGCACCTTGTTGTATGTCTAACATTGTTCCTTGATGAGATCAACTGTGATCACCTTCATTAGTAACCTCTTAAGCCAAGTCTAGGTAAGTAAATCTAGTGTTATGATGATTATATCTAGTGGTACTTTCACATTTGAATATATATCTTGCATTTCACTTGAAAAATATGCCTTATCCATTTTCTCTCGAGAAATGTGCAATTTTGGCTCAACATAATTATTAAGGTTGCACATTTTATGCAAGGATGTAATGGACCTTCTAGTAGAATGACCTTCATAGCCACTATATCTAAGGTTTTGAAATCCAACATGTGCATGATGTATCTCAGTCATCTTAGATAGGGTGTGATTAAATCTTCCATTAGTAGGAATTTTCCTGTAAATTTTTGTCATTGCATTGACCCAAAACAGAGCTCACGTAGTGTTTTTTTACTTTGGGAAGTTTTGGTTGCATATTTTGTACTTATTCCACATTAAAAATTATTTAACATCCAACCTAGGATCAAATTTAATTTCCATATCCATGTTCACCAAACCCTTGTCATAATATTCCAAGTTAAGCGTATTGTATTCAATAGATCCATCCCAAATTGTTGTTTTCCATTCTTCATCCATATTTGGTTCAACCTTTTGAATGTTTGGACTTGTCAAATAAGAGTCATAATGAGCATGCCCCATCATGGCATATTCCATGTCATTTTCAGTTACCACAATACATGGTTCTTCAAAAACCATAAGATTTTCACCTTGGCTATTAGATACATGTGGAGGATTGATTGAATTATTTTGAAAATGAAAAATGTGATCGAGTATTTTCTCAAGCTCATCTAATCGTTGATTTATTTTGGTGAAAGCAACTGCGGTCCCTCATGGTGGAAGTACCTCCTAGTTCAAAATTAGATTGTATTTTATCTTTATAAGGAGTATTCCATGGTGTGTATGAATTTTTTTCCCATCCTCTAGTTTGTGGACCATAACAAGGGATTGCCCTTACACAATTCAATTTTCCTTGTTTGACCAAATTTGACCAACAAATATCTCAATGTAGATGACCTCAAATTTGAAAATGTAAAGAATATACCTATATGGAAATTTGAAGAGATTTCCAAAAATGTAAAAACTCTAAAAATTTCCAAAAATGCGGCATGTAGATTGATTTTATGAAAAATAGTATATATGCAATAACTCTCACAAAACAATGAAAAAATTCTAAAATTTTTACTAAAGCTTTATAATATATATCTCCAGACATGGTAAAAAGTATTTGAAAATTCAAAATTCTTTAGATATAGTGAAAAAAATTGGTCGCTTCAAAATCGATGCTTTGATACCAGATGTAATGGAATTACTTGAATATAATTACGTAGATATATCATAATATATAATATATTATTAAGCCACTTTGAGGGGGAAACCTCCTAAGTCTTACAATAAGACACTAACTCATACTCTTCACACCCATGGGGAGGAATTACTCACCCATATATATAGGTATGATTGTGAAAGGTCATACCCCTTCATTATTATTAGTTTATACCTAATGACTAAGTAACTAATGAATATAAGTATAAATGTTATATAAGTCATATGTTAGCCCACACTTAGACATATAAATGGTATATGTTAGGGGCATAAAAATAGTGTCCTATAGATGAATTTTCAAGGTAGGGTTATTATCATATCGTAGCAAAGTGTTAACAAATTAGGAAAGAATGAGAGTGATTTGTGTGTGTTTTGGAAATAAGATTGAAAAAGTGGAATTTAGGTGTCTACATTGTCATCACATGAAGAAGAAGAGGATACAATTATATCGAAATGGAAGGGTGATAACTAAAGGGTCTCAAAACAAGGACTAAAATGGTGTTGCGAGTCTACCACATGAAGGTAGAGAGGTTTGAGACATGCAACATCAAGTGACCAATAACATGGTCGCATGTGTCAAGATAGTCCTCAAGATGACAAGAATCAGTGGGTGCAAGAACTGGCCCATTTAGAAAGGGAGTAAGGCCCTTATAAGAAAAGTAGCGTTCCATAAAAGCATGCCATGATGTGTAGTTCTCTCTACTAAGAAGAAGTGGTGGAGGTTGTAAAGTGATCTGCAATGCTCAAGTCGGAAAGAGCATCCTCCATGGTGCATAAGGAAAAGTGCGGATACATGAAAAGAAGGGTGCGGTGGATACACACAAGGTCACAAGATGTCATACTTAGCCGATAATTTTTTCTCGCGTGCAATACAAACACCAAAAATAATGATAACCCCTATTTATGACACTTTATAAGTAGTGTGTGATTATAATAAGGTGTGTTCGTGTGACATTGGATAGTTGACCACTCACCTTGTAGTAGGCGATGAATCACGCAAGAGTGGAGGCCATAATAAGTCCTATTCGAAGTAGAGGAATGACACAATCAATCACAAAAAGGGTATAAGAAAAAAAAGGGTACAACATTGTTTAGTGTGAGAGAAGGTGTCTCACATTGAAAAAAAAAATGGTATCTCTTTCCGCGAGGTTGTGGTGGACACGCTCACAGCCCGAAGGTGAAGAGGAGCACTACAATGAAGATGAGCCAAAAAAGTGGCCCGAAAAATCCCAATAACCCTATACGAAGTCCGGAAAAGAACAATCCCCGAATAATGAATTTTATTAATAGTTTCCCCTTAATTATATTTGGATTAATTTAAGAAAAAGGGAAAAAAATGTGAAAATCGAAAAGAAGGTTGTTAAAGAAGTCCTAGCTAGAGGGTGAGCAAGAAGGGCATCTTGGTGAGTTGGAGCGATCTTTGCCTTAGAGATGAGGGGAAAGTTCGGTAAATTAGTCACCAAGTTGTCAGATTTATGCAACGGGGTGATCTCGAGCTATGGAGGTGGTGTTCGCAGCCGTCGAGAGCTCATGGAGGTGACCATTATAGAAACATGTGTGGCAAAGTTAGAGGGAGTTGTATGGAGATCAATACACATGGGCCCAGTGAGTGAGTTGAGTTCACACATGAAGATGAGTTGAGAGCTGCCATTGAGGGCTAAGGACGTTCGACCTAGGGAAGAAGAGAAATGATCGATTCATTGAATGGCATGGAATGATAGAGTAACCACCGAGAGGGTGCAAGCTGGAGTGAACGTAGGTAATGGCCGTGAGAGCCGGGTGCAAAGTCGGTTGGGCTATGAGAAAGCGGCCAAGGAAACACATGGATGAAGCATAAGTCAATGCTAGTAGTCTAGACCAGAGCCGAGAAGACCAAGGTTTGATGGAGAAGCACCAATGCAAGGGCCAAGTGTGAGCTCGAGAGCAACAACGAGAACAACCTAACACGAAGCAACCAAAACATTAGTCAAGATTAACACATAACCAAAGGATATGTTTCATGACGATGTGAAGCAGCAATGCATGCATGGCAGCGAGATGAAAGTGTGGCGAAGTAGTAGAATGAGCCATCAACAATGCGATGAGAGGTAGATGAATGCAAGAGATGAGCCAAGTTGAGTGGAAATAAACCACATTGTTAAAGATATCAATCAAAACCCATCGCATAGAGTGAGGCATGCAGACCAAGCAACCTATACGGGGTGAGTTGTGAGGAGATTAAGGTGAGATGGGAGAGAAAGCTTAGTTCCTAACTCACCGAGTTAGGGCTGAGTTAGGCCAAAAGATACACCTTTCACCACCGAAACTCATAAAACCAACACTTAAAACCTCATATTTGCAACGTGAAACATGTAAAACACTCCATAAATGCATGCAAGGCCACAAAACCTATAAAACATTCCATAATTACATGCAAGGCCATAAAACCTATAAACTCCGAAAAACACTAATGAAACAACCTCGACAAACCTAAGAAATATTTAAAACCCGTAATGAGACCGAATCAATGCATTCAACGCTTTAAAAAAACATTTTAGGGAGATTCAAAATAACAAAAAAATTAAATGAATTAGTAACAATGTAGTAAAAACAAATTTACTCACCAAAATTTCCTAAATCCAGGTTTAATCTTCCCTTTTTTGGTCATGTTGATTCATTGTGTGGAAGGATTTGAGCTCACAAAAACTAGCTTGTGTTATTTCTCACTCATTTTTTTGGTTCATTCTCATTTTTGGCCAAATGGTCGGTGAGCCTTTTTTTACAATCATAATGCGAGTGTCTTATAATGTGTTCACTTTGTAACGTGGTCATGTTATAACACAACCAAGTCATAATGTGAGCACATCATAAAGTGGATTTTTGGCCTCTTTTGGTCCCCCATTTTCATACACATGCCCTAGACTATGTGTAGAATTATATTAATTTTGGTGTGTTTCTTTATAAGTGTTTAAAATCTAGATGGCTTGATAATAATGAAAGGATAACACATAACACCATTGTTAGAGGAATAAGGGATAAAATATGTAGAACAATCCCTCATAGAATTGCAATGAGAAAATAATATGCGAAAATATTACAGATCTCAAATAAAAGTGCAAAATAAAAATAACAAAACAAAGAGATGGTATTTAATGTGGTTCACCCAATTTGGGCTACGTCCACCAAGAATCACTTGCTCAGATTTTATTATAAGCCACTTCTCTCTTAATACAATACCCAAATCTTTTGGAGCTATTCTCAACAAACTCTCTGAGAATTCACACCCAAATTCAAACACATCTCGCAATGTTACATTATACCTACCATATGCACAAAACCACATAATTAGACAACTACTTATGAGTTTTACAAAACCGTGGTTATCAAAACCATGGACCAAAACAATCCCATAAACCTATGGTCAAAATCCCACCCATATGAGAAAAACACATTTCCCTATGAGTATATCGAGAATGTTTTTCAAGCCAACCATTCTATGGATTGAGGCCAAACAATCATGGAAAGTGTATAGTACTCTTAGTGTACAATCTTCAACACTTTCACACATGAAAACAAGCTCCACAACCTAATAATCTCCCACTTGGAGACTAGTTTTCCTCTGAGCAAGCTTCTCAACCCTTCACTAATTTTCATGAAGACCAACCAAAGCTGAACACAACTTAATTTTCCCTTGTGACCACCTTGGTCATCATATCTATAGGATTCCCGACTAGTATGAATCTTCTCAAGCTCAACTTCTCTTCCTCCAAAGTCATCTTGATGAAATGGTACCTAAGCTATATATGCTTCATCCTAGATTGGAAATCAAAG
Organism: Taxus wallichiana var. yunnanensis; assembly: GCA_018340775.1. NCBI lineage: Eukaryota > Viridiplantae > Streptophyta > Pinopsida > Cupressales > Taxaceae > Taxus > Taxus wallichiana. Next base: position 60,537,213 of record CM031241.1, read on the forward strand.
TTCTTAGCTAGGTGTATAGCACTCTGACTATCACTATGAAACTTTCCTTCCTCCTTCTTATGTCCTAACTCCTCAAGAAATTGTTGTAGCCAAATCATCTCTTTACTCTTGCCTCATGGCAGCAACATACTCAACCTCCAGTGGTTGACAGATAAAGCCACCAACTTTGTAATCATGAAATCAACTCAAGCTCACTTTGTTATCCCACCTACAATGTAAATATAACATGTTGTGCTCCTCTAAATATCTACATCTCCATCCATATTTGAATCTACATAACCACACAAAGTGTAGTTTTGATCCATTGTAGCACAAAATTGTCCCCATGGTCCCTCTCAAATCACCATGAATGATCCATTTCTTCTGCTTATCGGTGATCTCTACTTAGATCACTCATAAATATACTCACTTGCTCCCCTTTGCATGGGCAATATCTAGTGTGGTGCACACCATGACATACATCAAACTTCCGACCACCGATGAGTAAGGTACCTTGGACATTTGGTTTCTCTCCATCTTTCTTTGGACACTACTCCTATGATAACTTGAAATGGCTTACAAAGGAGTTCCAACCTATTTGGTTTAGCCTCCTGCATATTAAACCTCTCAAGACCTTCTTAATGTACTCTTCATTTGAGATAAAGTCAGCTTTCCTTCCTTCCTATCCGAGATATCCTCATACCAAAGATTTGTTTGGCTGCCCCAAATCCTTCATAATAAAGGATTCACTTAGTTGCTTCTTGAGTACTTTTATTTCCCGTATGTTTTTACATGTAACCAACATGTCATCCACATACTGAGACAAAGGATAATATAGTTGTCATCCTCAAATTTCTTTGTATACATGCAATGTTAGAATGACATCTAATATAACCTTGCTCCATCATGAAGCTATCAAATTTCTTATACCATTGATGTGGAGCTTGTTTTAAGGCATACAAGCTCTTATTCAATTTGCACACCATATCCTATTTACCTTTGACCTCATGCCCTTTAACAAAAGTGTAAATACATCAGATTTACATATATAGACCCTCCTCCAAATCACCATGGAGAAATGCACATATTTACATCAAGTTTCTTAAGTGCAAGTCTTTTGTTTCCCATAACTATTCCAAGAACAACTCTAATAGAATTCATTTTTACTAAAGGAGAAAAAATCTCATCAAAATCTATACCATTTTTTACGTGTAAACCCTTTATCTCCTTGAACATAATCAACAAAATAATGCCTATGTGGAGTAGAATGAAAGAATCCTCCGAATCTTAAGCTCGAGATTCGAAGTATTATTGTCTGCCACATTTGCCTCCTTGTTTTCTTCTTATTGCTTTCTTCTCTTTCCCGAAGCATCCCTGTTAATTTAGTCCTTTCGCATGCCATGACATTCTTCTTTCCTAAGCTGGGCCTTGTATCATTTCTTGCCTCCTTCTTCCTCTTTGACTGTACACACACTTATTCTGTAATGCTTCTTTTCCTTTGGGTAGGTTCACGAAATCCCATGTCTAGTTCTCCATGAGATTTCAACTCCTGATTCTCCATATCCATGACTTCCTCCCACTTCTTCCTAATCATCTACCTCCATTTGCTTCATCAAATCTCTCTATCTCGATCACTTTCCTGTCGGTGAGTAATAAATAATAAAGAGAAGGAGAAAAACATCAGGTTCTCTTCTTACCCTAGAAGACCTCCTCGATATAGGAGTTTGGGGTTCTTGTTGAGGAGGTTCTGAAAACAGTAATTCATTTGTCACTTTTCCATCAAGGAAAGAAAGATCCTCCTACCCGTGACTAATATTCTTTCTTGGATTCTTACCTATTTTCCTACAACTATTGCTTATACATGACTTTCTCATTAAAGACCACATCCCTAAATCGAATGATTTTCTTTTCCTTAATACTCCGATAAGGTGCCCACCATATTCTCCCACCGTGCAAAGAATGGATTAGATTTCTCAGACAATTAAACATTTATATCCAAAGTCATCACCACCATAACCAATGAAAGTACATTTTTTCGATTTAGCCTCTAGCTTGGTCCTATCATCCTTGTCTATATGGAAAAAACCTTACATCCAAGAACTCTAAGAAATGAATAATCAACTTTCTTACCATACCAAGCCTCCTCTTTAGTATGTCTCCATCAAGGCACTTCTGGTCCTCTATTTATCAAGTACACATTTGTGCTCACCATCGAAACAGAACCAACCAAGTCTCACCTATGTGAAAAAGAAAGAATGGGACGTGATAAATCTCCTGACATGTAACCTCATGCTCCTAGCACATTCCATTATTGTTATGTTCATCCTTTTTGACACCCCATTCATTGCGGAGTTCTTGGAAATATCTTTTTCCTGCAAATTCCATTCTTAGAATAATAATCATCAAATTCATTCAATGATACTCCCCTTCATTATCGACTGAGACATTTTAGCTTAAGACTTGTTCTAGTCTCTACCAAGGCTTTCCATTTAACAAAAGTGTCAAATACATCAGATTTACCGGGAGAAACCCTTAGCTATAAGTTTTCTAATACTGATAAACCTAAAGATTTCCTTGTTGCATCATCAATAAAAGTAAAATAATAACTTGAACCCCTAAGAGATGTTACTTGTCGGCCCCACACATCGAGAATGCACCATCTCTAACTTACTCTCTTTCTTTGTAGGTCCAACCTTGAGAAACCTTCGAATCCCAAAGCTTGATTTTGTTTCTCATATATGCAGTCCTCACGAAACTACAAACTTGTTTGCCCAAAGAGGTATATCAAAGGAAAATCCTTCTTTATGATCTCCATGCCTCTTATGTCTCATATGGATCGGGAGCATATAGTGCCACAATCATGTGATGTATCAATACTTGGGAAGCCACAAACGATTACAAACATCTTAATATAGAGTGTTATCAACAATCGTATGTGGTTAAATACAAGGTTCTAACCTTCTTACCTCTTGCCACCACAAGAGCACCCTTAGTAACCTTTCAAGAGCCCACTTTAAATATCATCCTATCTATACCATCACTTTCTAATTACCCTACGATATCAAATTTTGCCTCGAAAATATAGGCACATGTATGGCATCCTTGATCAATAGCCAAGTATTCCCATTCTGCATCTTAACCCAAATAAAACCTTTCCTAACTATATTTATCAAAGGCTCATCATCTCCAAGAAAAACATACCCAAAATATCCTTGAACATAATCAACAAAATAATGCCTATGTGGAGTAGCAAGAGAATGGAAAGAAGCCCTTAGAGAATCTAAAACCAAAAGATTCAAGGTGGGTATTGGTAATGCTGAAGGAAGAAAGAATCAAAGCATCTGACATACATTACCCGTTGCCACATTTTCCTCCTTGCTTTCTTCTATTGTTTCTTCTTGTACCTTTCTTCTTTTAGAAGCTCCCAATAGATCCTTCTTTGCATGCCCAAACTTTTCACAATGCCAAAACATACTATCTTACTTTTAGATTTTAACCTTTCCGATCCTTTGATTTTCATGACTTGGTTTCTTTATTCTTTCTCCCTTTAGTTTCCATTTTGTCCCAAATCATTCCAATGAAGTAGAAGATTCCCCAAAGATTTTTCTTCGCATTTCCTCATGCTTAGAATCACCCCTACAACATCCTCAAACTTTAACTTTGAGTTAGTTGGAACTTTGAGAAGAAGTTAGGTTCTTCACCGCCATTACATGCGCTATTTCAACTCTCGGGTAAAGAGCAGAGAAATTAATAAAGCCTAACTTCTTCATCAAATTCTAGGTTGTAACCCCAAAGCTATCATATTTACAACCAATATTAAAATCATTTAAATGATGCATGGGTACTTTGAACCATTCTCGAAGGAAGGAGAGAGAAAAGACATCTCATATTAAACAACTTTTTGATTAAAAATATCTTGTTAGAGGAAAAGGGTTTTTCATACAACTTTCCTAATGCATCCATCGATCTTTTGTAGTCTTTTCCTTTGAAACATTAAATAATACCTTTATAAAAAGATGCTAAGACATCACGGTCAGTTGTCCCAAAAGTGTCTTCCTATCAACAAATTTCATTTTTGCATCTATCATGCTCGAGGTTTTGTTCACCTTCTCAAATTTTAGATAGGGTTTGATGGAATATAAATATCCTTCAAGCAAGGATAAAGGTAATCTCCATCTACATCTTTAAAAAGAGATTTTACCTTCAAAAATTTTTTTTCCGTTGAATTTATAACCCTTGATCTTCCATCATCTGCCATAGTTCTCACTCAAACTAAAACTTTCCTTGCATAGGCAAGAAACACATGCAAGTATTGAGAAACACTTGATTGAAGCCAAACGTGTAAAAAAGGCTCGATACCGATTGTTAGAGGAATAAGAGATAAAATATGCGGAACAATCCCTCATAGAATCACAGCAAAGTGTAGAAACTAAAATGAAGAGAAAATATTACATATCTCAAATAAAAGTGAGAATAAAAATAACACAACACATAGAAAAGAGACAATATTTAACTTGGTTCACCCAATTTGGGCTAGGCGAAGTCCACCAAGAATCACTTGCTCAAATTTTATTACAAGTCACCACTCTCTCAATACCTGATACCCAGAGCTCACAAGAATTTGTTTGGAGCTATGCTCAACAAACTCTCTCAGAGTTCACACCGAATTAAGACACATCTGCAATGTTACATTATACCTACCATATGCACCATGCAAAACCACATAAGTAAACAATTGCTTAAGTAGTTTTACAAAATCGTGGGGTATCAAAACCATGGGCAAAAGCTGTCCCATAAACCTATGGGTCAAAAATCCCACCCATATGAGAAAAGTATGTTTCCGGTATATCGGGAATGTTTTCGAGGTCAAACAATATGGAAAGTGTACGTAAAGACAATACTCTTAGTGTATAGTCTTGACACTTTCACACGTGAAAACAGCTCCTGACCTAACAATTGACTTCCTTTGTTTTTTTAATATAGTTTTGCAAGCTAAAACTTTCCTTGCGATTCAACACTCAAAGAAGCCAGTTTCAAACCAAACTCGATACCAATAGAGAATAAGAGTGATGTGCACTTCTTAAGATTGTAAGTTCGAATGAGAGAAACTCCTATTTGACTCACGGTGAATAATGTAACATATGAGAGGATTTTAGTAACCTTGAAGTAGATGGACATGGTTGTCGAATACATTACACAAAATTTCACAATTACATGTACTAGTCAAAATTTGATATTCCAACTAGAAATGTGTTACAATTCTAGTTGACATTATTTATTCACATTAAGATTTAAGGTCTTCTCCTCCGTGTCCTCCAAACCTTTTTAACAATTTTAGTTAAGTAGGTTTTGTGTTATGAGCAATTGTGGTCCGATATGTTTATATTGTTATATAACCTTTGTTCTTCCAAACATTTTAATAATTCTAGGTATATTAATATCATTTTCCTATTTACTTAACATTTTAGTTTAGTAAGTGACTGGAGCCCTAGAATTAATATGTTGAACGAATAATCCAAAGAGCATATTCTTACACCGAATGGTTTTATGCCAAAAGACGTAATATAATTTAATATTCTGTGTTAACGTATGAATTAGGTTTGAAAATCAAAATAAGAGATTATATTTGAGTTCCTGAAAGCAATTCGGACTCCATTTCAAATGCACAAAAAACATTGAATTACATAAAGAAACGAGGCCCATCTGATTTGACATTTTCTTAGAAAATTCTTACTTGTCTGCCTCGATGACTCCCAGTCCCATTTGGCTTTTTCAAATGAATCGGCATGTTTAAAATGATTCTTCAAAATTTGTCAATAAAAATAAAAATCTATTGACCTATTTATTCCCCCCTAAAATAAAATAATCACTCTGTTGAATATTAATTATGACTAAGAGATTCTAAGTATACACTGTGTGTATATACCTAAGTAGGTGGACCTTATTCTTTGTGTGTTTGTTCTTTGCTGGTGAACTGGAATATATGCCCATCTAACAATTTTCTAATTACAAAAAAATTCCAATATTACTTTTGAAATACTCAAGGTAATATTATTAGTAAAGTACTAATAGACAAACTATAACTATTTCAACGGTTATTAATATATATTTATAAATATTAATATATTTTTATAAATTGATGTTTATATTAGAATTATGTTAAATTAAAGATAAGATTGTCTCGATTAAAAGATATTAGAAAAGTCAAATATTAGAGATATAATCAAATATATTAAAAATATAGAGATATGATAAAATATATTTTAGAAAGATGTTAAATATATTAGAAATACGTTAAATAAAAATATACATTGTCATTAGAATTTAATACACCGACAATATATCTATTAATTTGTTTTTATCGTAAATATGATTGTCTTGATTCTCTGTTTCTAGATAATTCATTCCACATGAATGGTTTTGATATACTTGAATTGATTATGTGATTCATCATACGTTTTGAGTTATCACATTCTTGTTAAGCACCATCCACCACCTCAAACTCTTAGCAGAGATGATTCATTCTATGGAACTTGCAAAGGAAAAAGAAAAAGAAGGAAAAGGTCCCAAAGTGGAGATTCCTGAGCCTAACTACAAGTATTGGAAATCTACTATTGACTCCCTTGTCAAAGAATGGAATGGCTATATGAATACAAGTGGGGGGCTGATAAAAGAATGATGAAGAAACATGGGATAATGGTTTTCTGTTGTTAGTTCATAGTTGTTTTGTTGTTAGTTCTTATGTCTTTCGATGTTAGTTATTTTACTTCTTATCTGTTGTTTGGAAACATTTACTTTGTGGTGGTTTCTCTTAGTTGTTTGGTTCGTGATGCTTTTGGATTTTGGTTGGGCTTCAATGGTAAATCCCTTGGCCTCTTTGTAATGATCTGGTAATACTTTGTATGGGGTAGGGTCCCCTCAACCCTTTTTTACCTCTAATCAAAAAAAATAATATCGCTTTATACAACTGAAATACGTGGAAATTGATTTCTTTTTGTGAACACTTCAAGATATTATCATGGGGCATGTGAAGACTAGCCTATTTAATTTTTTAAAGATGATTATAACAATGTATGTAAACATAAAATGCAAGTGTTAGTGTTATACTAAAAGAAGGAAACATGATATATAGAGAGAGACAGAGAAAAGGAAAAAGAGGGATCTTCATCTTCAAAGTCACAAAAATAATTATGATTTAAGATTTTTAGTTTAAAGGGTTATAGATTAATGTGTTACTTAGAATCTTAACTTCTCTTAATATCTAGGTGATGTGATTAGTGTCTCTTTGGGTTGGAGATTTAATATAAATCATTTTCGATAAAAAAATTTATATGTATAGATGTTTTTGTTGTCCTATTATTTTAGTGGTGTGATGACTCTAATCCACAAGATTTATTACTCAACTATTAATATGTCCCGATAAAATTGTGTACCACAAGAAATTGGTGTTTAATGGTTATATATATGAACAATAGTTTTTCTAGGTTATGATAATTGTAAAAACTCTAGATGCTTACCTAAAATTTTAATGCATATAAAAGTGTGAGGTCATTCTAGATACTAGTTTTTCAAAGCACACCTAGGTGACCTACCCACATAATTCATATCCATATATCAAACATTATACCTAAGTCCTAAATCATTTTCTACCCCTGTTACACCTATTTACTCCCATAAATAATCACTTACTCTCGTAAATAGTCACTTACTTCCTCCTAAACCTCCTAAACCACCTTAACCTATTTTAGCGTAATAAGGCCAAACCTTTTGTAACTTCCCCAACCTCCTCAAGATACGCCTACTCATTATATTTTCATCCTTAACCTAAAACTCACCATTTTGGAGATGGTTCCAACCACTTTCAAGTGAGTTTTCCCCACCTTTCTGGATCACCAATGATTCTAACTAATTGTTGGTGATTCTATATAAATTTATTGAATCCCTTGAATGAGGACCTTTAGATCCTTGCACATTTTATCGACATCGACCATTTTGAGAGACTCAAACAACATCATTCACGACATTCCAACACCTCTTGGAGCCACACCAACCCCTCGGAGAGTTCAAACTTCACAATGTAATAAGGTCTCTCTACAACACCCATCATTTGCATTTCACATCAAAAGAAAGGTATCATCATCTCTTCACACTTCTTGTTTATCTACACATCATTTCAAAAGACAATCCAATCATTAAATCATTTGTTCAAGATAAAATCTACATTTTATTGAATCTTAGCTAATTACACACGATGTCGCTAGCTATTCTCTCAAATCACTAGTGACCACTCTAAATCGCTAGCGATTCCTGCTTTTTAGTCTTTCAATCACATTTTCCCCTATTTTAATCCATTTCATAATCTATTTTCGTTCAATCCCGCGTTTTATGTGGCATTTGTATGTAGATGACCATTCAGGTGAGGCACATATAATCAATAACATTTACAATCTTGATTGTCTCGACCCTTTGCTTGGGATCAATACGACATCGCACAAGAGTTGAGCCTTTGTGTCATCATTTAACATAGAATACATGGACAACATTGAGGATTAGCTAGAGATCATCTAAGAAGAACAAGACGTTTCCGAGCAAGATTGGATTGAGTACTTGAGGAGCTTTATCTTGTTTGTAAACCTAGCTGGACAATCTACTATGAAAAACATGATCTTCCCATCCCTATGGGAGGTTGATTTTGTTTCATCATTGTATTTTCTAAATATCATATTATGTATTTCTTCATTTATCACTTAATTATCTTAAAGTAAATTGACATCCTTCAAAGGAAGCCATTTGGATTCTGGATTGGCCTTGCCACTTGAGCAATTCACCTCATATTTATCTAATCAATCCTTTGTCAAGTATTTATGTGTCTAGGTTATCGAATCACTAGAAAGAAGAATCTCTTTGTGTACATTGGATCTTCTGCTCATGTCATCATCCACACAGGTATCACTAAACACTATCATGTATTGAGTACTCATATATACTAGTTTTGTGGGTGATTAATCGGTAAGAATGGACAATAAATTAGTGCAAAAGAGATAAGGATAGGTTATCTAGGCTTGTAATGTGTACGCAAGTCATGATCTAGGATAAAGCCAAAGTTTTCATTTCTAAATGATAAATTTCCAAATTTAGGTGTCTACACTAAGTGGCATCATAACCTAAAAAAAAAATTAATCATCTTTCATTTGATTTATCTACCACCCCAAGTCATGTGTACCTCATGAGTACATCTTGGAATTTAGTTTAAGAAAATGAAATCATTATTCATTAAAAAAATCCCACATTATTTTATAGGTTTTGTATGCACCAACATAGAAAACACCCTAATATACTATGATCCTTATGCCATTGGGGTGATGTGACAATGGAAGTAACCCTCTTTCTAACATAATGATGGCCAATTTTTGTATGAATATGATTTATAGCTTGGTAATTCTAATAAAGTGATGTTTATTGGGTAGACTTGCAGCCATATGAATGTAATTATGTCAAATGTAACATAATAAATATAATGAATATGCCATCTATACAAATATAGTGGTCATAGTGTTATGTTTATCTCAAGACATAACTTTTAATTCCACCCTTCTTCCATGTTGGGTTGAATAAGTCAACATGTGAATAATAAAAAGGAAAACTATTAAAGAAAAGTTCTACGAATACATGGTCAACCAATCACATGTGCACATGGTCATACAAAGTTGAGGCATACTGTGTGGCATCGACCTTATTGATTCAACATGTCAATTGAGTGACCAAGTCAATGTTATTTAAGTGTAATGCATGTAACATGCCTTTCAACTTGGCACACTTGTGTGGGCATTCACGGGCTATAGGGAAGGGAATGTGAGGGCCGGTCGGAGGGAGGGAAGAAGGGCGGGATTATGGATATCACCCCATCATCTCCCTCCCCCTCCACCTTTATTAATTTTATATATTGTATCCAAGATTGGGGCACATATGTTGTAAATATCAATTTAATTATGCTATCGATGTACAATAAAATTTGTGATGGTTGTGTTGTAAAACTCAATTGAAGGGGATTTATTCTCAATTTTAAGTATGTTTGTTTTCTTTAGTTTCCCTTCCCCTCTCCTCCTCTATAGATTCATAATCCATATAACCTTGTTTAATCTGCTCTACGAATACATACCTTATTATCCCAAGTCTTATATATTCCATCAATGCATCTTGAATTTCCTTTTATGAATTTGAATGATTCATTTGCATTCAAAATATCAAGCCCACATTATTTGGTAGGTTTTCTTTGAAACAACATATAAATTTCAATTTACGTTGATCCTTATACCAATGGGGTGATGTATAGGACGTTTATGGTATGTTTTCTCACCCTTCCACTAGCCTCCTTTGCAAAATATATGTATTATTAACCCATCTATAATAACCTTGTTTAATGCACATTAGAATTTCTTACATAACTCTAAAAGCCTCATTCATTCATTCAAAAAATTAATCCTACATTAGTTACTTCAAACTGCTTATTTCTCAACTCATGACAAATTTGTTATAGATTCTTTGGATTGAAATTTATATATTTTATTCTTTTCTTACACTAATTAAGAAAAAATGGAAGAGTCTATCCATCACATGAGTTTGCAAGGTTGTAATTAAGTCAACTTGACCAATGGGTTGTTTACCACTTTTGAGGTGGATTTATCATCGATTAGTTGACCGATCAATCTTGCAAACTCATGTGATGTTTAGGCGGAGGGAAAAAAACAATACTTACACATTATGGTATTAATTCAGATATATTCAACGTCGATATCACATGCACAAAGTTTAGAACTAGCAATTGCAAATGAGTTGCAAATTACGCTGGAGATAGTAGCAATATTTAGTTTATTTGAGTTGTATTTCGGGTTGATATTGCATGGATGTCTATATGTTGTTGCAAAGCTCTTATTTTGCTATTGTCCATATTTTTGTAAGACACAATTATGATAGTCGCCAAACTAAATCATCGTTTCATCATTTGGTCAAACACTAGACATTTATCTATTAAAACTTTCAAATCTCAAAAACTTTGAACAAGATATATGACCAATATTATTTTCCAAAAAGTAAACTATAGAATTTACTTTATGAAGAATAAAATCAAAATCAGAAAACTTTTGAATCTCAAAAACTTTGAACAAGATATATGACCAATATTATTTTCCAAATAGTAAACTATAGAATTTACTTTATGAAGAATAAAATCAAAATCAAATATCAGGAACTATCAAATATCTAGGATAAAAAAATATCTAAAATCCAACAACTTTAAAATATCTAAAATCCGAAAATATAAATATTAGAGCCGGATTTAACACTTCAAAAATCAAAGTAAACACCTACATGTCGAATAATGTTGACCATTCTCAACATGTGCCGAAGAATGCATTCTTCAAATTGGACAAAGAATCTTGCACGGACTTGTGTACAAACACTTATAAACAAAGCGATTCGGGCGGATAAAGTCCAAGATTTAACGCATAAAAAACCTTAAAACATTGAATGCATTAGAAAATTGAGAATCGAAATGATTTTGGCCGTTTTGGCCCTGGTCAGAGTAAACACCATTCCACCAACCAGTATGATCAAAATCATTCGGCCAGCCAAAATTGACCTAAACTAATTTAAACCGTATAAGTTCGGTGCATCCTGTCTGGGTTTTTGGGGATTCAACATGGCTTATCCGGAGTTGCTCGAAAATTTATCGGGAGACCGAGCTCAATCTCCAGCAATAGCCGCGGTGCTTACAATTTTATTCTTGTTGGGGATTTTCTACATACTGCACGGGCTGAGAAACAATGGAAGAAGATTGCCCCCCGGCCCAATTCCATGGCCGATCGTGGGAAATCTCCACCAGTTGGGAAAGCTTCCCAACCGTAATCTGGAAGAGCTCGCAAAGAAACACGGACCCATCATGCTGATGAAATTGGGTTCCGTTCCTGCCGTTATCGTTTCTTCCTCTGCCATGGCAAAAGAAGTTCTGAAAACTCATGATCTGGTTTTCGCCAGCCGACCCGAAAGCGCCGCAGGAAAATACATAGCGTATAATTACAAGGATATAGTTTTCTCTCCCTACGGACCTTACTGGAGACAGATGAAGAAAATATGCGTGGTGGAATTGTTGAATGCCAGAAGAATCGAGTCGTTGAGATCGGTAAGAGAGGAAGAGGTGTCTGTTATAATTCGTTCGGTGTGGGAGAAGAGCAAGCAGGGTGCGATCGCCGTCAATCTGAGCAAGACGCTGTCATCCCTTACACAGGGACTAATGTTGCGGATCTTTTCCAGTAACGATGACGGCGGGAATAGCAGCGTCACCGCCATTAAAGAAATGATGTCGAGGTGTCTGAGACGGCCGGAGCTTTTAACATTGGAGATTATTTTCCATGGATGGACTGGATGGATTTGCAGGGTATACAGCGGCGCATGACGAAGGCACACGATTATTTCGACCAGGTCATTACGAAAATTATAGAGCAACACCAGAGGACGAGAGCGATGGAGGACACTCAACAACCAAAAGACATAATTGACGCCCTGTTGCAAATGGAGAACACCGATGGCGTCACCATCACAATGGAAAATATCAAAGCCGTCGTTTTGGTATATTGACTCTCTTCTCTTTATTTATGTTCGTGCAGTCTAAACATCACATATGTTTATAAATTTCTGTTTATGATTTTGACAGGGTATTTTTCTGGGCGGAGCGGAGACGACGTCCACTACGTTGGAATGGGCGATGAGCGCGATGCTTGAAAACCCTGAAGTGGCCAAGAAAGTTCAAGAAGAGATCGAATCCGTTGTGGGAAGAGAGAGGGTGGTGAAGGAGAGTGATCTGGGAAGTATGGAATACCTGCAATGTGTGGTGAAAGAGACGATGAGATTATATCCGGCGGTGCCGTTGCTTATCCCACACGAATCGACACAAGATTGCACTGTCAATGGATACTTCATTCCTGAGAGAACCAGAATTCTCGTTAACGCGTGGGCAATAGGAAGAGATCCAACCGTGTGGGATGATCCACTGACATTCAAGCCAGAGAGATTTGTGGGTAGAAATGTGGACATGCAGAAAGGAAAAGAGTTTTTCGATATGGTTCCCTTTGGTGCGGGAAGGAGAGGATGCCCAGGGGCAAGCATGGCCGTTGTGACGATGGAACTTGCATTGGCACAACTCATGCACTGCTTCCAGTGGCGCATTGAAGGAGAACTGGATATGAGTGAAGGCTTTGGAACCTCCTTGCAAAGAAAAGTTGATCTTTGTGTTCTTCCTCAATGGAGGCTAACTAGTAGCCCTTGAACTAAAAAAATATTTTCATACTGTTTCTACTCTTGAAAACAAGTTTAAAAGTTTGAACCTTGAATCCCTTAGAAATAGAATAGTGTTGAGTGAGTTAGTTTGTTGAAACAACTCTCTCATAATAATCTTAATAGTTGTAGGAGATAGTTGACATCTCCTATATTTCAGGAGTGATTTATTGTACAAATATCTCCTATACAATGAATAAACGTTACAAAGAGAATTATTATTGTGTTTATTTTGTGAAATTGTGATCCAAAAATCTTCATTTTGTATAAGATTTAGTGGAGGAACAACTCTATGATGTTTTTAAAATTGAATTTGAAATTGTAGGGATTAGCTACACAAAATTCTTAGGCTTAGGTGCCAAGGATTGAGGAGTTTCCATTTTGCCGAAATCGTCTCGAACACGATCACGACCTCTTCGTTTATTTTTTACCGCTAATTAATGTTAATCTAACTTCTTGTAATCTTGAGTAACTAATATCAGATTTAAAGTTATATTTGTGCCATATTTGTACTCTAATAAAGTCAAGTTTAGAAGTTTGAATCTGAATCCCTTAATATGAAGTCAAGTTTAGAAGTTTGAATCATGAATACCTTAATGTAGATTGTATTTGTCTCTTATTTTGAAATAGAACATTGAAGAGTGAATTAGTTTGTTAAAAGCTCTCTCTCATATTAATCTATAAGAGGTTATAAGAGATAATTGACTCCTATTTTTAGGGGTGATTATTGTATAAATATCTCTTATATAATGAATAAATTCAAGGAAAAGACTTATTATCATGTTTATGTTGTGAAATTCTGATCTAAAATCTTTATTTGGTATGAAAGTAACTTCATATAATATAATATTTTGCCACCGATTAATGTTAATCTAGATTTTTGTAACCTTGAATAGTCACTATTAGATTTAAAATTAAGAGTACTTATTATCAATTTTGGATTGCTATACTTACATATCAAATCATTTATTTTGAATTTGAATGCTAAAGGAAGAAAGAACATGATGTAGTAGATCTCAATTATTCTGGTATATTTTTGAAATGTGTATTGTGTAAGTTATTTTTATGTGGAAGTTTTGTCAACGCTTGCATTATTTCATCAATCTTGTCTTTATGTTATTAGGATCAGAACCTGCCCATCACATAAGTTTGCAATGTTGATTGATCAACCAATCAATGGGTTGTTTACTACTTTTTAGAGGAAATTTATCATTGGTTAATTAACCAATCAACTTTACAAACATATATGATATTTACTGATGGGACTTCAAAATTTGATAAATTAATCTGACTTATATTTAATGTCAATTATATATGATTGTCAAAAAAATCCTATAATACTCTTATATTAAATATATAGATATAAATATTAAAATACTACAAATTATATGTAGATATTGTTTTTCAATAAGGTTTGAAACACTTAGGTATACAGAGATGGGATTGAGGTTTTATTTGTACTTGGCTATTGAAAGCCAACATTTAACCACTGTTACGTGGATCTATCTGTGTCCAGAAAAAGCAGCCGTCTAGAAGTGAACGCACCTGTTTAAAGTATTCCACACTCCATACTTCCTTTATAACTTCTGCACGGGGTTCTGACTGTTCTTGTCAGTCAATCTGCGCATGAGGACAGCAGGTTCAGGCTGTCACCGTTTAAGTACAATTGTTTAATTTCTACCTTCTTATTTCCAAAAACTTTTTTCATGTCTCTAATAAATTGAACGTCTGTAACCTTGACTCCATTAAAAATCAAATAAAAATTTGGTTAAACTAGAATCCCAGATAATTTTTTTACTTGTTCATATAAATGACTGCCAGAGGGTCTCAATTATTGATGATTGTTCATGCCTTCCACGTTTGCCTGTAATTACTGATCAAGGGTCGCTAGTGAATAAGTAATTTAGTTCGTCTTTCGTATCAGTCGCATGAACACTGTACGAGAAAGTTTTAATTTATTTAAAAAGAAGTGAGGTATGTTGACCTCATGGAAATATAAATAGCTCCTGTACAATGAATAAACGTTACAGAGAGAACGATTATTGTGTTTATTTTGTGAAATTGTAATCCAAAAATCTTCATTTGGTTTGAGAACAAGTTTGTACAATATAATATATTAATTTGGTTGAGGACAACACTATGATGTTTTTTAAATTGAATTTGGAATTGCATGGAATAGCTGCACAAAGGTGCCAAAGATTGAGGGGTTTCCATTTTGCCAAATTAGTCTCAGATGTGATCACGACCTCATCCTTTATTTTTGCCTCTAATTAATGTTAATCTAACTTCTTGTTACCTTGAGTAGTTAGTATCAGATTTAAAGTTATATTTGTGTCATATTTGTGCTCTTGAAATCAAGTTTAAAAGTTGGAATCGTAAATCCCTTAAGATAGGGTGTGTTTGTCTCTCATTTTCAAATAGAACACGGAAGAGTGAGTTTGTTAAAATCTCTCTCACAATAATACGAGTGATTATATGAGATAATTGACTCCTATTTTTAAGAGCGAATTATTGTATAAATATCTCCTATACAATGAATAAACATAAGGAGGAAAATTATTATTATATTTATGTTGTGAAATTCTGATTTAAAATCCTCATTTGGTATGAGAGCAAGTTCATACAATGTGGTATTTTGCCAGTGATTAATGTTAATCTAGATTCTTGTAACCTTGAGTAGTTAGTATTAGATCTAAAATTATGCGCACTTATCATCAATTATACACTCTTATACTTACATATCAAATTGTTTATTTACTAAATATAAATGTTAAGGGAAGAAAGACTATGAGGTAGAAAATTTGAATTTTTTTTTGGAAATGTGTATTGTGCAAGTTATTTTTATGTGGAAGTTTTATCAACATATATATTATTTCATCAATCTTATCTTTATGCATAGAAAATTTGTCCATCCCATGTGTTTGAAAGAATAACCTGTCAACCAACCAATAGATTGTTTACTATTTTTTAAAGGAGATTTACAATTAATTGGTTGACCAATCAACGTCTTTAAAAACATATATGATATTTAAATTAAAAAAATACAATCAAACTTGAAAGTTTGCAGTCTAACTTGTACTTAGTGTTAGTTGTATGTGATTGTCAAAAATTCCTATAATACTCTCATATTAAATATGCATATAAATGTTAAGATACTACGGTTGGCTATTGAAAGCGAACATTTAACCACTATTACGTGGATCCATCTCAGTCCAAAAAAGCAGCCGTCTAGAAGTGAACGTACATCTGAACATGGTTCTGACTGCTCTTGTCATCTACTATTTTACAATTGTTTGATTTCATAAGCCCTCCGCCTTTACGTATAGTAGTGTTCATTGGAATCTATTGATTATTTTTATTTTGAGTGTTTTTTAAGTTTAAATTATATTCATATGGATAATATGTGTGAGATTGAGACGATAATATTGAGAAAAGATAGTAAATATCATTTGAGTAGGAACAATCTAATATGTGGAATAGGTGTGGGACATGCGAGTATTTAATTTTCATGTTTTATTTCCAATTTTTATTCATGTGTTTATCTTATGTATCAAATTAAATGTCACCCAATCAAAAATCTTGATGCCATAAAATTAAAAAATAGCAAAGCTTGATTGGCATATAAAATCTACCTATCACTCATATGACCAACCATTGAGAGGCTCAATTATTGATGAATATTGTTCCACATAGCCTATTTTCATGCAATTACTTGATCTTATAACTCGGAGGCTACAAAGTACTACAAGAAGCAAACATTCCGGTTGGGTTTTGAACCCAAAACCTATTGCATTTTCCCATTTTTTATTTTGGTCACTTTAAGTGCAAATTGCACTCATGTGGAAAATGCAAATGAGATCAAGATGATAAAGTGGAGCACATATAGAATATATTATTTGGGTAGGAACAATTTGGACCATAAAATAGGTGTGGGACATACAAGTATTTTCTAAAATTGCATTTGTTTCTTCAACTTATCCAAGGAATAATAATTGACATACAACACAATCCCGACCATCCACGTCCCCAACATGTGAAACCAGACACCAGAAACTGCCATTCTCACCGTTGTTTTCGCGTCCATAGTTTGCCATGGTTATTTTAGACCCGCCTGGGATCTGCCTTGGCAATTTAGTTTTTCTTCTTGGCATATTCGTGAACTGCATTCCAGTCAAGAACGAGCAGCCACTGTAGCATTTACCTTTTTTTTTTTTGTTTTTTGAAGTGTATCGTCAAATAAAATACTCCCATTTTATGATCCCATGAAACGTTATAGTTGCCTTGCCTGGTGGCTTATATCACATGACAATTTTATTAAACAGTCATGTTTCCTTCTATTGTGGAGTTCTTTTGATTTATTAGGTTGATAGTTGTTATATATATAGAGAGAGAATTAATCATGAGATACCTATTAATTATGTAAGTGTAGTATAAGTGTACTAAAATAAGTAATAATTAAAAATAAATATAATATAATAAGTATATTATAATAAATGTATTTATATGAAATATATCAATAGATATTAATTTCAATATTTTTAGGTTTTATTTTTTACATACCTCTTTAATCAACAATTTCATTAAATTCTCTATCAATTTTCTGTTGATTTGTGGCAAATGGAATCATTTAGCTATGTAATTGTATCGGTCTCAAAAATATATATTCAAGAAAAAAAGATCCAAACATTACTATATGACCAAGATATTACTATTTTTTTATTGACTTCTCCAAGAAAAAAAGAAACAAAATTATTTAAGTGACAGTCCAATAGAAGTCAAATTTAATATCGAGAATAAAATTGAACAACACACTCCATTACAACCTTGCCTACCATTGTAAAACGCCTCTCAGCTTAAGGAAATACTGAAAAATTAATGGGACTAAATGACAGTTAGAGATTTCCATGTAAAATTAGTCATCTAACATAGGATTTGATTATATAAAGCTGGATTTCATACTATAAAACTTCAGACGTCTTTTTAAGTTTGACAGATGTCTATGGGATGAAAGGTTGTGAATAGTGGTGAGATGCATTGCAAATGGAAATAATCGGTCTAGATAAATTATATTGATGTAAAATTTTAAGATTACTTGATGAAATGTTTGATTTAATTGGGTGGAGCAAGATTTTCCTCCGTGTTTTAATAATTTCTATTGTGACATAGTGTTGTATTTACAAAGTGGATTCCATTAGTGTATCTTTTTAGACATTTTTGGGTGACTAATGAAGGCAATGAGGCCTTAAAACACGAAAAGTGTGTAATTCCCTTTCAATTTAAAGTAGCACTATCCTTTGTTTAGTTTTTTTGTCAATCATATATATATATGTGTGTATCATAGTTTTGCTTAAAATAATATTTATGTAAGTGTTTGGGTGATGACTATTGCACACATGATTTTTTTTTAATCTTTAAACAATGTTGAAGATTCATTTTATTAAAAATTGTTTTGTCATTTTTACATTTTCACTTCTATAATAGCAAAAGTATTTTTCTGATTTGTTATGTGTGGGGAGTTAATGTTGAGTTAGCATCCCTTATGTTATGATGTATAGGACCTGTACTTTATTAATAATATTTAATGTTCTCAAATTTATTATGGCCCTTATAATATGTGTGAAACTTATTCTTACTATACCATGTTTTTATGTTTTGCAATATTTCATATTTTTATCACGCTTACATGATTATTTTTGTATTAGTTCAATGCATATGTTATTGAAATACATAATAATATAATTCCAACATAATCCCCAAAAGTTACAAATCTATTAAAAAAGAAAACTTTATATGTTCGAGAGGCAATTAAGACATTTAATACTCAACAAACATTGCATTACATAGGATAATCATTGTGTTAATGATTAATATCTAATTTTGTAATAGTGCAATTACAAAATAATGTTAATATAAATATCTTAGTGCTCATGAGGCGAAGTATGGCCAATCGAAATGGAAATGTTAAAAGGGAAAAGACAATCTCCTCTAACTCCACCTATTGGAACTCCCCTTCAAATCCACTCATGTTATCCTCACCTTGTATCGCGTGTAAGAATCTATGTTGGCAATATATTCAAAGGTGCAATAATGTCTCTCAAAGCATATGTGTTCTTATGTAACCTAAGATGTCGATCAAATATTCTTTCATGTTAATCAAACATTCTTTCTATCAATATTTTTGGATAGACACTACTTTTCCAAAAAAATATGTCATACAAATTGAGGTTCCACATCGAATGTTAGCGCCCACTACTACAACTACGATCATTTATCCACAATGTTATCTACAAATTAATCATTTTGTAGTAAAAATGTGAATTATCAACAAAAATGAATAACCTTTATATGCTACAATGTAGATATTCCACAATTTAATTAAATCAGATTTATAATTGTGGAATATTCATAGTATAACATTATAATTGTAGATAATTTAATATTGTCAAATATTCATACTATAAAATTTTAACTGTGAAAAGATTATATTTTATCTTTATGTTTCAACAAAATGGAAATTAGAAGAACATTTTAAAGATCATTCCAAAAACTAATATTTTAGTCCACTAGAGTATTTATTATTCACAAAATGTAAAATATATTAATTATGAACATTTTTTCCTTACACAACTCTAACTATTAATAATCTATACTATACATTTTTAATCTACACTATATGATGTATCATCATATTATCTACAAATATAAAATTTATGTATTGTAGACAATCCACATAATTATATTTATTGATAATATATATTATGTTATGTTTCATTATTCCATGATTTTCATAATATTTTGATTCAAATGATAAATGGGAAAATACTATATTGCTAAAACTTTGATTATGTATTATAACCTTCAAATAAAAAATATATGCATTTTCTATAATTCAATGCACTACATAACTTGATTGATAATATACAATAGCATCATACCTCCTAAAGTCTAGTTATACATCACTAAAACTATGAATGTGTACCATCCACAAAATTTAAAATTTATAAGTAAATTATATTTAAAATATCCATTAAAGCTTAGTTGTGGGAAGTTTTTTTTTGTGAGTAGTGAGGATAATCTACAATACTATAGTATA
This sequence comes from Taxus wallichiana var. yunnanensis, assembly GCA_018340775.1. Classification (NCBI taxonomy): domain Eukaryota; kingdom Viridiplantae; phylum Streptophyta; class Pinopsida; order Cupressales; family Taxaceae; genus Taxus; species Taxus wallichiana. The sequence goes on from CM031241.1 coordinate 60,557,614, forward strand.
ATATAATACACAATATAAGATAAACTAATTATGGTGAAAGGGATCATACCTTGTAAATTAAGAATGATTTGATGTGTTTAAATTTAAATGTATCTAAATTTTGATATCTATTCAAACTTAATAACGAATTTTAATTTTTCTTTAAAAATTCATTTTTAAAATAGTATATCTTAATCATATTCGGAGTTTCAAAACCTTTTTTTAAAATGAATAGTACTCTTTCAACCATTACACATTAATATAATTATATTGACATAATATATATCCAATTGATATTTTTAACATATATTTATTTAAAATATCAAAATTAATCATAAATTATATACACATTTATAATTAAAAAAATACTTGATTGTAATTTTTTTAGTAAACTAGAAAATATATAAATTTATTAAAATATTAGTTGGATCAATCTAATTTTTACAATTAAAATAAATATGTACTCCATATAATAAATATTATTTAAAAAATTGTTTTACATTATAAAAATTTGAAACATTATTTAAATTTAAAATGAATAATATAAATAATGATCTTTTATGCTTTAATGTAAATCAAAAGTATCATGAAATTATAAATAGTAAAATTAAATTATAATCAATTTGTTCATAATTTAAATATATATAATTTAAAAATAAAATAAAATGAATATAATTTATTTATTTTTAATCATTTTTTTAATACTAATAAATTTAGATCTTTCATGAATTTAAAGAAAGAATATTTGTAATGTGTGTAACTAATTACTGCTACATTCATGCAATTATTTTTGCTAAATTTATGCATGCAATTGATTGTTTCTACAGTTAGAGAGAACTTAACGCATGCATATAACTGAATGAATATGCAATAGATTCAATTTATTCATTCGACTCAGAAGGATATGACTAGATGGAGTTACATTCAAGGTGAAGAAAATATAAATCGTCTTGTTAATCTTGTTTCAATTCAAATGTTAACTAGTCATCTTTCACGTGATTTTTGTGCAGAAAATATCTCCCTTCAACATTCTATGCAGGGAACATGATATCTTCATTGGTTTTCTAGACTACTTGAATGGAGTACTTCTATTTTATTCATGGAGTAACATATTTATTTATTTCGCAACTTTAATATATGATATTATAAATTATTCCCCATGCATAGTGTTAAGTTTTTCAATCATACATTTAAAATGATGTCTTGTTTACATTTTCTAAAATATTAGAATATTTTGTGCAGAAAGCTAAGGCATCACTGGATCCTTGAGATATGTAATGAAGAAGTTAAAACAATACCAGATTTTGTTTTATACAGAAAAATTTGAGGCGTGATTCAAGCTGTGACATTTACGGAGGAATTAATCGTGAAATAAAACCATCCTAATTGATGAGAATGGTTTAATATGAAATCATTGGATTTATTTTGAAAAAAAAATTGTGGTTCCAGTAAGGAACTAGTGGATGAGTAAAAAGAAGAGTGGAATCTAGCAGGGATTGTAAGAGATCTGATATCAAAATATCAAACCTTCATATTTAAAAAATCATGAGAAAGAACTCAAATCCTATATTTAAACTGAATACCAATTGGTTCAATGATTTTTACCCATGTTTGTGCTATTGTTTAAGGTTTTAATTTGTGGCTGGAAATAGTTTTTTACATCAAAATCAAGTTACGTTTCTTTATTATAACATTTTGTATAACTATTGAATATTTAATTTAGAGTTCTTTTTTGTAAGTTAGGTGTCTAAGTAATAATATGTAGTAGTTTTCGCTTACCATCAATCAAAATTTCATATTTGTATAGTGTAAGGTGTAAGGTTATGTTTTTATTTTATTTAACAATCAATTTCATTTAGTTTTTATCAAACCAAATTAAAATTATTTAATTTTTTTATTTATTAATCTTATTTATAATTATTTTAGTTTTAATTTTAATTTTTGTTCTAAAAATATCATAAATATAAATTTTAAGAATAGTTTTAAGAACATAAAAAATTAATTGTAAAAAATTAATATAAAATTAGTTGTAATTTTTATTTTTAATTGTATTAAAACAACATTTCAAATCAAGTTTACAATTCACATATTTTATATTGTGAAATTTTGTACAATTTTCAATTTGTGGCAATTTCTACATTATTTAAATTTGTGAAAAGTTTCACATTTTATCTTTGTGACAGCTTTCTACAAATTTAAAATTGTGGGAAGTTCTACAATTTCTTGTTTTCACAATTTTATTGTGGGTGGAGTCCACAAATTTGGATTCACAATTTTGAATAAGATACCCACAAAGAAATTGTGAAATATTTGTGGATAAAAGGCCCATTATCTTGTAGTGGCCATACGAGTTTCAAGTCCCTTATAAAAACACCTCGAAGATATTTAAGGTCCCATGTTTGAGTGACAACATGTGTCATGAATAGTCACAATAGTAATGAATTCCATTTTTTCATTTGTTGTTGGAAGCAAGAGTGACAATGTATAACATGATCTATGATGTTGATATTAAGGTCAATATAGTTTTCCATATGTTCTCAACACATTTTCCATTTTCCATTTTCTTGTGTAAGAAACTCGTCATGTGGCCATACCATAAACCCAAAAAGAAAAGAACCATGGAATCAAAGAATTGTGTAAGCTGTTTCTTCTAAACCCTCTTATTCTTGTGCTAACACAATAAACCATTTGACAACGATGGTGTATGTTTGTGCAATAAAAAAATTGAGGGGATAGAGGAAAATGAAGCCATATATTTTTAATGAGAAACAAAAATGTAAGAAAATAGTGGTGCAGAGCACATATTCGAACCTTGACAATAACCTTGGTGGTAGCGAAGAATTCAATGAAAAAGTGGCTTGACCTTGAAAACTTTTGCATGTCATAGATGTTAGGTTTTAATATCGTAGTGCTCACATATTTGAGCAAATATATATTTGTGATTATTATATTTAAATGTGTAATGTGTAAACCATATATAGTTGGATTGTTATAGATTTGTTATTATAAACAAATCATAACAATATTCTTGTTTTGTGGTCACGTAGAATAGGAGTGTTGTTGAGCAACCTCCATATTTATAGGAAAGCTTACTCCTATATATATGTTATTCGATTGTATGTAAAAGGCGAAGAGGTTGAATACAATATTAGACAATTATTTTCCTGTGTATCAATATTGTTGTACCAATATTTGGTATTAGAGCATGGTGGATCCTTGAGGGAGTTGCGGGTTATCACATTCACAATTTATCAGATCATTGAAGATTAGCTTGACAAGCGTTTTGGAAGGAAAAATTCCCTACTTGACAACCCACGATGGCACCAGAACCGGATTGAGGTGTCTCGAGTCTCAGTGACTTCTGAGACATTGCAAATAGTTTTCAAAGGCTTGAAGACTTTCCAGAACGTGTCAATCGAGCTCCACATTTTCGCAGTTTGGAATGTTTAGCAGACAAGTTTAGCAGTCACGTTTTTTTGTGCATGTACAGTCGCTGGAGCTGGTTCGATCTACATGTGAGTCTCCAAAGCGTTGGATTTCCCTCCTGAATTCAGGCCTCCATTGTATCTTCATTTGGCTGTGGTAAGTCGGCAAACTCTAATTGCAATAAAAACGGATCTGCACCCCAAATACTGCACACGTATTTCCTGTTCAATATGTTTATTCCAATAATGCAGTCATCGCAGTTTTTTTATTAAAAGGAACAGTTTTGAATACGTGAGCACGTGTATATCTTCTCCTGTCAGATCTAAGCATGATATTTACTACAGCCAATACAGAGGTTTAAGCAAAATTCTCAGCATGAAAATGCGTGGTTATTATTAGTGCATGCATGAATAAAGAAATTTTGGTTTGGAGATCTATATTTTAAAGCCCATCATCTGCTAGCTTATATCGGTGAGTCGGTTATCTGCCAAGTATCTCTGCTAGTATAAAGATTTTATTATCGTCTAGTTCAAAGTTTTCCAATTTTGTGGAATTTCAAAATGGAAAAAATAAATGTAATTGAAAGATTTGATGGTAAAGACTTCCACACGTGGCAAGTAAGAACCCAATTACAATTGATTGATAAAGACTTATGGGACATTGTCGAAGGAAAAATTAAAAAACCGAATGATGCAGATGAAGCAGCAAAATGGGAAAGTAAGGATCGGAAAGCAATAGAAATTATCGGCCTTGGTCTTTCCGATGCATATTTGCATCATATTGATCTAACCAAGTCATCTAATAACATTTGGGTGACATTGAACAAGTTATTTGGATCTCAAGCAGGTAGTGCAGCAATGGCATGAAGCAAAAACTTTTTGGGCTAAAGATGGGAGAAAATGACAATATGGTTCAACATATCAGTAAGTTTCGATCCATTTTAAATCAATTAGCAGGAATAAAAGTAGAGGTAGATGGAGAAGATGCTAAAGCAATCTTACTAAATAGTTTGCCAAAAGAATATTCAAGTATTGTTTTTACTCTTAGTAAGATCAATCCTAGTTTGGAAAATTTAATTTCCTCTTTGCTTGATGAGGAAGAAAAAAACAAAAGGTGTGTACCAGAAGAAGAAAGTGTCATGGTTGTAAACAATAAATCATCATTCTATAAAGGTAAAAAAAAGTTTGTATCGTCAAAGACACGTCTTTTGTGTCATTACTGTAAACAACCAGGACATGGTTTTGTGAATTGTAAGAAAAGAGCTCAAGATCTCTTAGATGATAAGTTGGAACAAAAGGCTTTAGCTGCTGAAGAAGATTGGGATGATTATTCTAATCCTGCAAGTGACAATGAACCTATCAATTATTCAAGTGATGAAGATTATCTGTTTTGATATCCTCATTTTGGAGGATGGAGGCAACGGAGGCAGGAGGACAATCAGCGTCCTCGAGTTCGTCACTACCTCAGAGGCCGCAAACTGCTTTAGTGACATCTTGGTGTTTTGTGTGATGAATAAGAACAGATGAGCATCCCTGTTCCTGTGTGCAGTACAGTGCTTGTGTGTCCCCCGTGATGATAAATTGTACCATTGATACTATTGCAGGAAGTGTTCTTGATCAGACTGATTTGATGGTTGATGTGAATTGGTTGAACGGTCCCAATTCATGTATTCATCTAATAGGTTGAACGGTCCCTGGATGATGTAGTTCCCACAGTCAGTGTTGAGGATCGAGACCATGTGCAGGCTACGGAGCGGCATGTTGCTTGGTTGAAGATGGTGTTTTCCCCATGTTCGCACTAAGGGGGGGAATGTTAGGTTTTAATATCGTAGTGCTCACATATTTGAGCAAATATATATTTGTGATTATTATTATTAAATGTGTAATGTGTAAACCATATATAGTTGGATTGTTATAGATTTGTTATTATAAACAAATCATAACAATATTCTTGTTTTGTGGTCACGTAGAATAGGAGTGTTGTTGAGCAACCTCCATATTTATAGGAAAGCTTACTCCTATATATATGTTATTCTGAATGTATGAAAAGACTGAAGAGGTTGAATACAATATTAGACAATTATTTTCTGTGTATTAATATTGTTGTACCAATAATAGATACATATGACAATGCTTCAAAGTTAATGACCAGTAAGAACTGTGAATGTTGAGGAGGCGTATCAACTAAAAATTCACAAGGAAAACTATTACATGCCAAACCACTTGACCAACCATGATTTGGGTTATCAAATTTAACTACTACATTGGTTCGAAAAGGGGTGGAAAATCCCTCCACATGTCCACATCTCTAAAGTGTCATGCGACACACATAAGTGAATCCCCATTGAATTTACATGTGTTATAACTATCAAAAAAAAACATGGTTTGACATTTGTAATAAGTAACTATAGACATTAGGAGTATTGATCGACAAGACTTTACTTTCGAAATATCGCCAAATTGCATTTCCTCAAAGAATAGTGCACCACACACCCTTTCTCCTCCAAATGATTGATCAAGATGGCATGTTGTTCATATGTCCCTGGTTGTATGAAAGAAGTTTTTCATAGGTCCCCCAAACTTTTCCCTACCACAATACTTCTCCTCCCTTAAGCCCCTTCTTCATCACCCCTCTTCCTCTTACAATGTTTCACTCCCTCAAACTTAACTTCTTCAATGCATTCCTTTATGCGTCTTCGGATATTTCACCATTCACTTACGATTGTTAATAATTATTATTGTTAGACCATGAATTTTGTTATCTAATGAGTATATTGCCAAGTGTTCATGTGGAATCATTATGCTTTATTATTAGGTTATTATTATCCCAATTTTTCCATTAGAAAAATTGACCAAACACGACCCTAGGAAAGAAGAAATTCAAGAAACGATCCCTTGAATGAACCCATGCTTCAAATCCAATGAACAGGTTATAGGCAGGGTCTAGTATGGAGAAGCATGATCGAGGAAAGAAGAAAACAGTGTCAAAGAAGCTAGAGGCTCAAAGGAAAAGAAACGGCAAAGGCTCGAAGTCTTCGGGATCTACAAATGATTCAGAATGACAACCAAAAATGACTAAGTATGGAGGAGACAACGGATGCTGCCAAGTGTCCAAACGACGCACCTCCAAAGATTGAATCCAAAAGGGAGACTCAAACAAGCCAAGCCTCCACGCATCCAAAGCCCCAAAAGTTGCACCGGCCATTGAAAAGTCTTCGACTCAGTGGAAGGTGCCAAGTGTCCAAACGACGCTACTTCAAGGATAAATCCAAAGAGCGGAGGCCCAAATGAGCATGGTCTCACCACGTAGTCCAAATTAAAAAGTGGGATGGAATGGGCCCAAAATGGACTAAGTATAAGGGTGTAGTGGAAGGCGCCACGTGTCTCGACGGCGCACATTCAAAGGTGCGAGCCCAAAAGGTGATCCCTAAATGAGCGCCAGCTCACCACGTGTTCAGGGGCCCGAGAAAGTGGGAGCGACCGTTCAAAAGTCCAAGAGCATGCAGAGGCTTCCACGTGTCAACCTAACGCTCCTTCAAAGGTAAAATCTTGAGTGGGTTTCCAAATGAGCTGACCTTCCCACGTGTCCCATGTCCAAAAAAGGGAGAGTCGGGAGTTGAATAGTCAAAGCAGAGGTAGGATGATGGAAGGTGTCGAGTGTCGACGACGCACATTCAAAGGTAAAATTTGGGGTGGGTTTCCAAACAAGCGCTAAGCCTCCACGTGTCAGGGTCAGACTTTTGGCCCGCCAAGCAAAGGGACTCAAGCAAAATACAAAGGATCCCAAAGAGCTCGTGGAGGCCACCACGTGTCGGTGATGACATAGTTTAAGAGCATAAGGAAGGAGCCATATCTCCAAGATGTGCGAGGTTGCCACGTGGACCCTATATGGACAGACTCTTTAAATATTAAGCATCTGACCGAGGAACTTCAAATGGCCATATCTTTTGATTGGAAACTTATATTTAGGTGGGAGAAGACTTTTGGAAACATCTCGACACCCTCTATGCCATGGAAACATAAAATATCATTCTTAGTAGGCTCTAGTAGGTGAAAAATGGGAAAATGTCTTCCAAGACATTAATGCGAGAATCGATTTCTTCAACTACCTGATTTGATGATTTGATCCATCGTTCTCCTTCTTGACATGTAAAGCAAGACATAGGGAATGGAAAACTCGACAAATTGTGGGTGGATTTGCAAGAGGCATTGATTGGTGGTAGTTGAGCTTTCAAAGCAAGATTCAATGCATATCTCAAGGTGGTTGAAGTAGGATTCGAATTCTTCCCTCCTCTCTCTCCTATTCTTCCTATATATTGTAATGAAGGGGCATATTCAAGGGTTGGTTGTTGTTTCTCCTCTACCCCCCTCTCTCTTTCTTCCTTAGGGTAGAATGCAGAGTCTAAGCCTCCTCCCATGGCTCTATAATGGTGTTTTCTTGCCTCTTTCCCACTGATGATGTACTGTGTAACATTTTGGAGCAATAAAATATGTTTCATGATGCATCTGTCCATCCTTGGCTTATTTTGTTGTCTCTTCTTACCTCTCATCGTTGCAGGGTATACTATGCATACTCTGATGTTTTTTGCAAGTTTTGGGAGTTGTGCTTAATGGGTTTCAAAGTGGTGCTCTGTGTGAAATCTATCTCTGGTCTGTGGTGCATCTTGTCCACCCTCTCCTCTGCTCACCTCTCTCCACTTCAGGTAGTTGGATTTGTGATTCAACCACTTCCTTTTTTGGTGTATCACCGCTTAGTGTAGGCTCTTTCACCCCTCTCTCTCTCTATCCCCTTGGAATGGTTAGATTAGGATAGATTAGGTTCTTCCTACACTGGAGTAGCTTGTGGTAGGTAGATTAGGAAGCAAGAACTGAATTTCTCCAGAGGTCCATCTCAAGTTTTCAAGTCCCATAGACTTGAGAGATGGTCCCATGTTGTGCAATCACACCGAATGCCCCACTTCACACCTAGGCCATTCGGGGGTGTTGTGATTCTGCACTAACAATTTTGGCATGCCCAGTGGGACAGGTCTGAAGCACCTTACCACTTCATCTTAGTAGGTTGGTGTGTTCTTGTTAAGGTTCAGCCTTTTGAGGCACATGCAAGCACATCTGGTGACTCCATCTGGTCAACAACCCCATCTCTGAAGTTGTAGACCTTTTCATCCATTTCCACCCATCTTCATTCACTTTTCTTTCCATATCTCCATTTTCTTCCATTTCATGAAGTTGTACGATCATGACTTCATTCCCTTCATGGAATTCACACATACAAAAGTGCATTCAGCCTCCAATGTATTCCCCAACTCCTCAGATCAGCATTATGATCAGATCCAGAACCATTACGCTTACCCATATGAGCAGGGTCAAAATCAGTTTGGCCATGGATCTTATCAAGAACAAGGGGACGCTTACAATGGTGACAACTATGTGGAGAATGCTGGTTTTTTGGAGAAGATTCAAAGAATGGAGGCTAGCATGGTGCAATCCAGGGCTATAACACAAATGAAGGCATTCAGGATTGGTTGCAGGGCACCTTGTCCATGGGCCGCCCTTTTCTAAGACATTACAACCCTCAGGAGAAGCTTGACTTCATGGTTGAAGTGCTTGCCTCAACTTACATAGTGGATTGAGGACATTGAGGCTTATGAGCAAAGTGTGAGACAACCTTGTCAATGGGTAAGTCAATCACCAACTCCTGTCCTTCATTTTCTCTTTCTCAAGCTTTATCATTTCAGCTAGTGTCATGAGTCAAGCCCCTCACTTGCTGCCCCAAGTGTTAATTTCTTTTCTCCATCTCCTAGTCTTCCATCTCATTTCAATTCTTCTACCCTTTCCCTTCCCAAATAAGTCATTCCCTCCAAACAAACAAGAAGTTCCACCTCCCTCTCCACCACAAACAATTGCAAAGTTGGTTGAACCCCAACCTACCACTCCTCTTGTTTTCCCAAGTCCATGTTGGGAAGAGACTCAAGAATCCAGTCAAGGAGAACAACAAGAAGAGGAGCCCAACATAGAAAAGAAATGATAGACAATTTGAAGAGTTGGGCTACCAAATTTGGGTTTACAAAGATCCCCTTGATGGTCAAGCCAATAGAGGAGGTCAAGGTTGAAGAGCAATGGTGGTTGAGGTTGAGTTTGTAGTAGAAGAAGAGAAAGAACAAGAGGAAGAAGATCAGCAGTCTGTTTTCTCCGAATACAGTGTACCTAATGGCACTCTATGTCGAGGAGAATGCTGATCTAATCCAAGCTACACAACTAGTTAAAGAGGAGGAACAATCAGCTCCAAGCCCCATTGAAGAGGAGCAACTGGGAGAGATCAAATCAGTGTTGAGGCCATTCAATGAAGAAAGCATCATTGAAGATTTTTTTCTTTCATTTCAAGGGCCTGATTTGATTGATGAACCCATGATGGAGGAGGACCATACAGTTTAGAGGCTCCAAGTGAGGAGCAGGCCACAAAGGAACCTTCAGTTCTTCCTCCCACTTCATCTCCTTCAATCTCTAATGTTGAGGAGGAGTTTGATCTTTCAAACTTCATGTTTGAAGATGAAGGGAACCATGGTGAGCAAGTTGTAGATCAAGAGGACACCATGAAGGAGGTAGAGCACATGCAACAGGACAACAAGGAGGCAAACTTCCTGTCAGACTTGGAAGATTGCTTTAATGAAGAGGATCCTGAGGAGATAACATCATTTTTCCTCCATCTTCCACCTTCCAAGCACATGAACCTCTTTGCCATAAAGGAGAATATTCAAGTGCAACAACCTGCATTCCATAATGGCCCTTTGGAACCAAGGTTGGAAGATCTTGATCTTCCATGTTCTCCACAAGAGGAGGAAGAGAAAAGGCAAGAGGATGTCATCATCTCTCTCACACCATCCATCAAGAAGGTCCACAAAAAGACTCCACTTTTGGAGTTAAATTTAGAACAAGGGGCACATCCAAAGGATCAGACCATGCCCAATCAAGTACTTGGCTTCATTGGAGCCAAGAGAGAAGCCAAAACTAGTCATGCCCACTTCAGGGCATGAGGATGAGTTTCAAAGCACCAAGGGTCACCATCAACACCTCCAGAGTCCAATGTAAATCAAGCTTGAGGAGGTATTTTCCATTGATGTAGATACCTTGATGATTTGGGTGGAGGACCGACTTATGTCTAGTTTTTCACTCATACATAGGCAGCCATATTCAAGTGTCAAATCATTTGCATGGCTGCCCCTTTTGAGAAAGGGAAGCTACTTCTCCCTCCTGTAGCAGGTTTTGTTTAGCTTCTTTCTCTCTGGTTAGTGTAGGAGTAGGAGTAGACTTTGTTTTTAAGCAGAAGAAGTGCTTGAGCACACTCTTCATGTCTCATTTGAGGCATGTATGATTTGATTTTTTATACATAGCATTGTTGTTGTGTTTTGTTGCTCCAAGGTTATGTCATTGTGAATTTCAATGTGCCCTAGGTAAACATTGTAACAGTCCATTCTCGGGAAAGACCAAGGCCAGGCTCTTCAGTATTCATGGCAGAAAGACCCATAGTTTTGCAGTGATTGCTATTTCCAAAAAAGAAACAAATGTAGAGCAACTAAATCCGTTTCAAAACAGTCCATTCAGGGACAGATGAAATCCCTAGGTCAAAACAATTTTCTACTCTTAGAGGCCTTGTTTCAAGATTTCTTATGAAAATTGAGAGTGCGGATGCGTGGGTAGGCTCGGGGGTCAAGCATCGGAAAGGTTAAAAGTAGGCAATCAGAGAGTCCATTTTGAAAAAGGGTCAGTATCAGGCCATTAATTGTGACTCCATGCCCAATGGATGCTTCAAGGTCACTGGTCTCTCCATCTAGCAGGAAGATGTCCCCAAGAGTCACCAAATTGTTATCCCAATTTTGTCCCCAGACAAAATTGATCAAACACGACCCCAAGTAGGAAGAAATTCAAGAAACGGTCCCGTCGAATGAACCCATGCTTCAAATCCAATGAAAAAGTTACAGGAAGGGTCTAATATGGAGAAGCATGATCGGGGAAAGAAGAAAACAATGTCAAAGAAGCCAGAGGCTCAAAGGAAAAGAAACGATGAAGGCTTGAAGTCTTGAGCTCTGCAAATGATTTAGAATGAGCACCAAAAATGACTAAGTATGGAGGAGATAGCAGATCTGCCAAGTGTCCAAATGACACACCTCCAAAGATTGAATCCAAAAGGAGACTCAAACAAGTGCCAAGCCTCCACACGTCCAGAGCCCCAAAAGTTGCACCGGCCGTTGAAAAGTCTTGACTCAGTGGAAGGTGTCAAGTGTCCAAATGATGCTACTTCAAGGATAAATCCAAAGAGCAGAGGCCCAAATGAGTGTAATCTCGCCACGTAGTCCAAATTAAAAAGTGGGACGGAACGGGCCCAAAATCGACTAAGTATAAGGGTGCGTGGAATGTGCCACGTGTCTCAATATGCACATTCAAAGTGTGGCTCAAAAGGAGATCCCCAAATGAGTGCCATCTTTCCACGTGTTTAGGGGCCCGAGAAAGTGGGAGTGGTCATTCAAAAGTCCAAGAGCTTGCAGAGGCTTCCATGTGTCAACCCGACATGCTCCTTCAAAGGTAAAATCCTAAGTGGGTTTCCAAATGAGCGCAGACCTTCCACATGTCCCAGGTCCAAAAAAGGGACATAGTCGGGAGTTGAATAGTCAAAGCAGAGGTAGGCCGATGGAAGGTGCCAAGTGTCAGCACAACGCACATTCAAAGGTAAAATTTGGGGTGGGTTTCTAAACAAGTGCCAAGCCTCCACGTGTCCAGGGTCAAACTTTTATCCCACCAAGCAAAAGGACTCAGGAAAAATACAAAGGAGCCCAAAGAGCTCATGGAAGCTGCCACATGTCATTCCGGCATAGTTTTAAGAGCATAAGGAAGGAGCCATATCTCCAAGATGCGTGAGGCTGCCACGTGGACCCTATATAGACAAACTCTTTAAATATTAAGCACCGACCCGAGGAACTTCAAATGGCCATATCTTTTGATTGGAAACTTAGATTTAGGTGGGAGAAGATTTTTGGAAATATCTCGACACCCTCTATGCCATGGAAACATAAAATATCATTTTTAGCAGGCTCTAGTAGGTGAAAAATGGGAAAATGTCTTCCAGGACCGTTAATGCAGAATCAATTTCTTCAACTACCTAGATTTGATGATTTGATCCGCCATTCTCCTTCTTCGACACGCAAAAAAATATAGGGAATGAAAGACTCGACATATTGTGGGTGGATTTGTAAGAGGCATTGATTAGTGGTAGTTGAGATTTCAAAGCAAGATTCAATGCATATCTCAAGGTGGTTAAAGCAGGATTCAAATTCTTCCCTCCTCTCTCTCCTATTCTTCCTATATATTGTAATGAAGGGGAATATTCAAGGGTTGGTCATTGTTTCTCCTCTGCCCCCTCTCTCTTTCTTCCTTAGGGTAGAATGTGGAGTCTAAGCCTCCTTCCATGGCTCTATAATGGTGTTTTCTTACCTCTTGCCCACTGATGATGTAATGTGTAACATTTTGGAGTAATAAAATTTGTTTCGTGATGCATCTATCCATCCTTGGCTTATTTTGTTTGCTCTTCTTACCTCTCTCATTTATCATACGGTATCTGTGCATACTCAGATATTTTTTGTAGGTTCTAGGAGATGTGTCTAATGGGTTTCAAAGTGGTGCTCTGTGTGAAATCTATCTCTCTGGTTTGTGGTGCATCTTGTCCACCCTCCCCTCTGCTCACCTCTCTCCACTTCAGGCGGTCGGATATGTGATTCAACCACTTCCTTTTTTGGTGTATCACCGCTTAGTGTAGGCTCTTTCACCATCTCTCTCTCTGTCCCCTTGGAATGGTTAGATTAGGATAAATTAGGTTCTTCCTACACTTTGGAGTAGCTTGTGGGTAGGTAGATTAGGAAGTAAGAACGAACTTTTTCCAGAGGTCCATCTTAATTTTTACAAGTCCCATAGCTTGAGAGATGGTCCCATGTTATGCAATCACACAGAATGCCCCACTTCGCACCTGGCCATTCAGTGAAGTGCTTGTGATTCTACACTAATAGTTACACAATGGTCAAAACAATAGTGTTATTTTAAATTGTTATCTCAAATAAATAATGTATGTTCTTATTGTTATTGTCAATAATTAATGTTATTCATTTACTTACATAATCTCTCTACTTGTCATATGTTATTCATATGCTTTTATGTAGGTTAGGCCTTGGTGTTGGTCATAGCTTAGGATTGATAGTGTGTGTGATGTGTGTGTGTGTGTGTGTGTGTATAGAGAGAGAGTAGGAGAGAGGTAGTGAGGAGTAGTTAATCATCATATTGAGCATTTGAGTCTTATTGTATGGTTTGGAGGTTGCCCCCTCAAAGTGGCTAAGCTATTCTACTTGCATATTGAGATCATTTATCTACAATATTGTGTTATTTGGTGTTCTATTGCTAGTGATAATCATATTTATATAAGTAATTTCATTACAAGTGGTATCAGAGCTTGATCTCGGCCAATGTTGCGTCAAACCCTAATTGTGAAGGTTTGGCTATATCTCAAAATTGGTAGCGAATTTTTCTGTAATTTTTTTTTTTGGTGTGGTGAAATTAGTCAAGTAAGCTCCTCTCCAAATTTCAAGCATTTTTGACTTGTTTTGCAAAAGTTATAGTGGTTTTATGTTTTTTCATAATTCGGCTACCTAGGGTGCAATTTTTGGAATTTTTCTAAGTTTCTTATATTTTGAAAATCTTTCCAAAAATTAGCTAGGGTTTTTTTTATGATTTCCTCTATTTGGCCAAGTAAATTTATGAAACCCCAAACCCTAAAATTTTTCCCTATTTCGTCTACCCCGAGTCCCAAACCCTACATCATGACCGATAGATCAACCCGAGGCCAAGGGAAAGGTCAAGCAACTCAAGAATGACCCCAAATAAGGAAGATATGGATTTAGAATCTTTTGGTTTGGGAGTATCTGAGGTGGTCATCCAACTTTAGGAAAGGGTAAATAATATGAGTAAGGATGACCTTAATAATGAGCTTCTTCATCTGAAAGGTAGCCTTAGGGTGAACTTCAAATGGATTTTCAATCAATGAAGTAGGAGTTGTTGCTTTCTCTTTCAAACACAACTCCCAATTCCAGTCATATGGGTTCCTCTAGCAATACTCACACAGGTCCAAATCACTCCAATCAAGGAGGCTCCTTTACTCATTCAAGTGGATCTCCTCACCAATGGCGGGGCATTATTCCAAAAGTGGAAATGCGTAAATTTGATGGAAAGGATCCACTCAATTGGATTACCCAAATGGATAATTTATTTGATCTCCATCAGATCCCATCGGGAAAAAAGGTAACCATGGCATCCTTATATCTAGAACCTGACCAATTTGTTTGGTATCATTGGTTATGTGCTCAAAGGAAAAGAATGGTCTAAATGTCACATGGACAATTTTCACTGAAGAGCTTCAATTACACTATAGTTCTAGTGTTTTAGAAGAATTACTTCAGCCAATTAGCAAAGTTACAACAAACAGGTTCAATTAAGGAGTATGTCCATCAATTCCAAAATATTTCCTTGCATGTGGAGGATATTATAGAAGAGTATTTGAATGACCTATTTCTTGGGGGTCTTAAGGACCACATTGAGCATGAGGTGTGCATGTTTAATCCACTCAAGGTTTTGATTCTATTATCATGGCACGTAGGGAAGAGGAAAATTTATTTCAGAGAAGGCATTCCTTCTCTAACATAAAAGATCATAGCACCTTTCCTCCATCGTACCCTCGGCTATTTTGGTGACACCTCAACAAATTGAAGAAAAAAAAGAAAAAAGGGTTATGTTTTAATTGTGATAGCAAATATGGACCAAATCATAAATGTTGAGAAAAAATTGTTCTACATTGAAGGGACGGTGATGAGGAAGAATATGAGGAAACATCAAGTGAGGAAGTGGAAAAATTAGAGGAAGAATATGAAGATCCCCAACCCACTATTTCATGCCATGCTCTATCAGGTATTAGTACTCCACAAACCCTTCAGGTTGTGGGTTATCTTAAGAAGAAAAGGTGACAATATTGATTGATTCGGGGAGCACACATAATTTCATCAATCATAAGCTGACAACAAGACTAAATTGTTTCATCTACCCAACACCTGAATTTCAAGTAATGATTAGATGGTGGCACAGTCCAATGTTCAAGTAAATGCCATAAAATCAGACTTATGATGGGTGACTACACATTGGAATCTATGATGTTTTCTATTCCCATGGGTGGAGCTGATATTGTCTTAGGTGTTTAGTGGCTCACAACTTTGGGCACCATAGAGATAAATTTCCAGGAATTGTTCATGCGCTTTCATTATGAGGGTAAACAGTTTGAACTTTGAGGACTACAGGAAAAAAATTCCTCAGGTGGTTAGTTCTCACCAAATGTAAAAAGATTCTTAAAAAGGGGGCTGAAGGTTTTGTAGCATGATTTTTCTCCATGGAAGTTCAACCACCAATGATGGTAGTGCATCCTGATCTTCAGAAGGTTATTGATCAACATGCAGTTGTCTTCAAGGATCCTAGAGGATTGCCTCCTAAAAGAGATCATGATCATGCCATTTAGTTAATTTCAGAAGCCAACCCCCAACATCAGGCCTTATAGATACCCATATGTGCAAAAGAGTGAGATCGAGAAGATGGTGGAGGAAATGTTGGAAATGGGTATTATTCGTCATAGTTAGAGTGCTTATTCTGCTCTAGTGGTGATGGTTCACCGCCAAGGATGGAAGATGGCACATGTGTCAGACTACCGAGAACTCAACAAGTACACTATCAAAGATAAGTTTCCTATTCCTGTCATTGATGATTTATTAGATGAGTTGCATGGTGCAATTTATTTTACAAAACTAGATTTGTGTTCTGGGTATCACCAAATTAGAGTAAAGAAAGAAGATATTCATAAGACAACCTTTAGAACTCATCAAGGGCATTATGAATTCCTAGTGATGCCTTTTGGTCTTACTAATGCACCATCCACATTTCAGAGTTTGATGAATTTAGTATTTAGACCATTCCTACGGAAGTTTGTCTTAGTATTTTTTGATGATATCCTCATCTACAACAAATCATGGGAGAAACATTTACAACATGTCAATATAGTATTAGAAGTCTTAGAGAAACATCAACTATATGCCAAGCCTTGAAGTGTTCTTTTGGGGTATAGGAAGTGGAATACTTGGGCCATATTATCTCTCATGAAGGTGTTAAGGTGGACCCTCACAAGATCAAGCCATGGTGGAATGGGAAGTCCCAAGAACCCTCAAGCATTTACGAGGTTTCTTAGTCTCTCACAGGTATTATCACAGATTTGTAAAAAAACTATGGTAGTATAACAACACCACTTACAAAATTATTGAAGAAAGACTCCTTTCATTGGAATGAGGAAGCTTCTAGGGCATTTGAAAAATTGAAGGTGGCAATGTGCACCACTCTCAAGTATTGGAAACTCCATATTTCTCCAAGACCTTCATAGTTGAATGTGATGCTTCAAGAAATGGGATCGGAGCAAGTACTCATGCAAGAAGGACATCCCATAGCATTTGAGAGCCAAAACTAAAAGGAAAGAATTTTTTGAAGCCCACCTATGAGAAGGAAATGATGGAAATATTACATGCAGTCAAACAATGGAGACCATACTTGATGGGTAGACACTTTAAGGTAAAAACTGATCATGATAGTTTGAAATACTTCTTGGAGAAAAACTATCTTTAGAAGAACAACAAAAATGGGTCACTAAGATGTTGGGGTATGACTTTGAGATTATTTATAAGAAAGGGAAGGAAAATGTGGTCGTTGATGCTCTATCTAGGAGGGATGAGTCCATAGAAGCATTGTTATGTGCCATCTCTATACTAAAGGTAGATTGGGTAGATCAAGCAAGGGAAGAATGAAGAAAGATGCAACAACACATACTCTCATTCAAAATCTCCAGGAAGATCCAACCATATCAGAATAATTTATATGGAAGGGGGATACATTGTGGTACAAAGATAGGTTATATTTGTGTAAGAACTCTACACTTAAACACCATGTTCTTTCAGAGCTCCATTCTTCTCCACTAGGTGGCCATTCTGGGTTCTTGAAAACTTATCATAGAGTTAAGAAGGATTTATTTTGGGAGGGGTTGAAAGGAGATGTTCAAAAATTTGTGGCAGAATGTTTGGTGTGTCAAAAAAATAAGGGTGAGACCATTAAGACACCAGGTCTCCTCCAACCTTTGTCTATTCCTAGTGAGAGATGGGAAGAGGTATCGATGGATTTCATCACAGGATTACCTAAATCAGAAGGGAAAAGTGTCATCATGGTCGTGGTGGATAGACTTACCAAGTATGCTCATTTTTGTGCCATGGCTCATCCTTTCACAAGCTAGTACAATTTTGCCATCTCATTTATGGACACAATTCAAAAGCTCCATGGCATGCCCAAAATTATAGTAAGTGATCGTGATCCAATATTTACAAGAAATTTTTGGACTGATTTGTTCTCTTGTTTGGGTACCCAATTGGCCTAGAGTTCATCTTATCATCCTCAATCAGATGGGAAAATGAGGTGGTAAATAAATGTTTAGAGGGATATCTTTGATGTTTTACTTCAGATAAACAAGAACATTGGGTGCAATGGTTGCCACTTGCAGAATGGTGGTATAATACTTCATTTCATACCTCCTCCAAAATGTCTCCATTTCTAGCACTTTATGGGTACCATCCTCCATCACTCATCTCTAGCTTGAAGGTCAAACCAAAGGTGAGAGCAATCGAAGATCACATTCAACACCAACATGAGGTACTCTCTAGTCTTAGAGAGAATTTGGCAAGGGCACAAAACCGCATGAAGCAAAAAGTATGATCAACATCGTAGTGAGTGACACTTTGAAGAGGGTGACTTTTTTTGTATGGTTGCAACCATATAAGTAGTTATCATTAAAACAAAAAAAGAAGGATAATAAGCTTGCTCCTAAATACTATGGTCCTTACCGAGTGTGTTGTAAAAATTGGTAGTGTGGCATATAAGTTGGAGCTCCCTCCAGAAGTAAAATACATCCAGTCTTCCATGTTTCTTGCTTGAAGAAAGTTATTGGGCAACACATTTCCACCTAGTTAGTTCTTCCTGAACTGGATGAGGAAGGAAGGATCATATTGGAACCTGAAGGTATTCTTCAGACACACAAAATATTGAGGACCAGAGTCATTACCGAGTACCTGATCAAGTGGAAGAATATGAATATTGAGGATGCATCATGGGAGGATGAAGCATTTGTGTGCAAGTAACATCCAAGGCTTCCCAACATTGGGGACAATGTTTCTTTGAAGGGGAGGGGCATGTTATGCCCTTAGTCTTATAGCTTATATTGGATATGTAGTGTCGACTTGTGGCTTACATAATCTCTCTTCTTGTCATATGTTATTCATTTATGCTTTCATATGTTTAGTAGGTCGGCATTTGAGTCTTATTATTGGTGTTGGCCATAAGCTATTTACTTGCATATTGGTATATATAGGTGGTAGTGAGGAGTAGTTAATCATCATATTGAGCATTTGAGTCTTATTAATAAATGGGAAGGAGGTTGACCCTTCATTCGAACAATAAGCCACATATTCTACTTGCATATTGAGATATTCACTAAAAAGGAAAGAGAAAGGAATTTTGCTTCCATATGTAGGTGATCTTGAGTGGTAAAGTGCAGACCTAAAGCATATATGAACATGCATTTTTGTTTCCAATTTTTTCATGTGATTACTTTCCATCTTCACACTAAAGGGGAATGCTAGGAATTAATTATTAATCATCAAATTTACGATCCTATAATTTTTTATGGCTAAGTTGACATATATCTAGTATATGGGTTAAATATTATTATGTGTATGTAAGTATATCTAAGTTGTCTAAACAACTCACATATTAGAATAGTGTTGAGTGAGTTAGTTTTTAAAAAACTAATAATAATATGAGTGGTTATAGGAAATAATTTTGAGCTCTCATATTTTTAAGAGTGAAATATGGTATAAATATCTCATATATAATGAATAAATGTAACAAATGAAACTATTATTGTGCTTATTTTGTGGAATTGTGATCCAAAGCCTTCGTTGAGCTTGAAATTTCTAATAGTTACATTAAAATAATAAACATATTTTCACTAACATAATTTTTGAAGGTAAGTACTAGCAATAATACAAATAAGAAAGTACACAATATTAAGAAACAATACTTGAACATGGAAATTAGAAAAGGGGAGGGGATGGCTATTAAACTTTCCAACCCTACTAGTGTTACTTGGTAGATCTTTCGTATCGGGTATAGAATCAAAACAACCATTATCATTTTTCTTCCACATATTTCCTAGTGGAGTAAATTGTAAATTCTATGTGGGGAAACATGTCATGATAAGGAAACAACTATGGGCCACACATGCCATGACCACCACCAATTTTATTAATCACGCCATTGCTGATATCTATGTGAGGTGAAGGCCAATGTGAGCGAGAAGAAAAAATCCATAATTTTCTTGAATAAAAATGCCATAAATATCAATGTCTATAACCTTGATAAGGTATGCATAGATAGGGAAAATCATGAGGCACTAAACTAACATCAGAAAAGGCACTACCCTAGTGGTCAATGAACTTTTGAAGGTGATCCACCATCCCAACTTGGACTTGAATATGAAGCATAACCTTGGAACTAAAAATGTTACTTTTTAGACATAAAAAATATTAACCCATAGCTAATTTATTGTAAATAACATTATTTCTATCTTTCTAAATGTAAATAAGAATTCCAACATGAAAAATATGTCAAATTTAACCACATCTTGTTGAATACCTAGTTCAATCACTTAGACTATTTTCTAGGTGAGAATTTGTGAGAGACAATTGAAATAGTGTATGTGTCCACATCTAAGTAGAATGGTCAAAAGGAAAAACTAGAGAAAATGCTTCTCTCTCACTAGTGCTAAGAAGGAAAAATAAGATCAAAATCTATGTGTCCTTTAGTTTATCACCAATAGGAAATCCTAGGTGAATAATGCACCAAATAAAATGAGGATTTTTGGATAAAAATGGATTTCCTAAATTTTTAAAATGCCTACTTCAAGTAGAATCTAAAACCTTAATTTCTAGCAATGGCTAAAGGTTTCTATCTAGATATCTTGGGGTGGTGTAAGAATATGATAAGAAAGATAGGTTTTATACTATAAAAATGGATTTCAATTGGTAAATTACAATCTTTCCACCAAATAAATCTTAAGGAAATTCCACTTTTACAAAGGCATTTATTAGGTATGGAGTTTTGAATCTCATTAATAAATTCAAAATCATAATTTTATGCTAAGTATTATACGTGAGTGTGTTCTAAAGAGATAGACAAACAACATTTTTATGATTCTTGAATCAATTTCCAATCTAGATGAGGTTGGGTTTGTGAAGATCCCAAGCCTTCTACAATCTTTTAACCATTAAATTTTTAACAATTTTAACTAGTACAAAGGTAACAATGAGAGAATGAAGCATGCCATTCTAAGCCTTCTACCAAGTATCAATTCATGAGATACAATTTATTAAAAGTATTTTCATGCCTTAGAAATCATAGGCACTCAAATTTGGAAATTTACCATTTGACACTACTAATTGTGATTATGCTTCTTGGCTAAGACAAACACCCACATCATATCCCCACTCGAGTGCATATTGTTATCTTTCTTCACTTTTTTATTTCCACACACATATGTGTCAAAAAAATTATATATAGAAATCCATGAAATCATTGTTTAAGATTTTACCGTTATATTGCAAATTTCATATTAGATCTACCTCTTCCCTATCCAAAACCATACAAATTGGTCAAGATGTGAAATCTAGTCTGACCAACCTATACAAACATGGAAAGACACACCTTCTAAATATGCTTTCGATGCAATAAAACTTTTATGGGTATTTTCATTTTTATGGTTTAGCCTTATCATGATAATTTCCCTTCACACCTCATTTACTTACCTAGTACAACTTGCAAGCATATAGATATCACTTGAATGCTAATTGTGATACTCACAAAAGACACTCAAGGATCCCTAAATCTTCCCAACTTTGATGCACATCCATTAACACAACCACTATTATAGTTATGAAGCACTAAACTAGGTTAAGGAGTGTAGCTTCCCTCATTTTCAAACACAATAAGATCCCTACTTAAAAGTCTTAGCAAGATCACAATCCTCTCAAGCATGTTCAAAGTGGTTCAAGTTTCCAACTAGTTGCATTCATGTAGATACGTGTGGTTTGACACCTCTTTGGATTAGTGCCGATGTAAGTGGTGCACAAAATGCACTTGAACCCAATCACTACCCTTCTTATAGGGTCTTCCACCCATGGTTAGGGTTTGAGTGTGGTTTAACTAATTATAGATGATTTTGGGAGTGTGAAAAACTAAGCATTGACATCGAAACACATTTCTAGACCATCAAAGGGTCCATAAGTTTACATAGCTTCATTCGAGAGGGTATAAGATCGTACCATAGGGGAAAGAATGGATAATATAAACTAACCAATCTGTATCTTGCATTGAGAGACTTTTAAGTAATAATATCATAAAAGAAGCACCTTCAAACTCTACACTACCAGATTCTCCGGTGTTGGCATCTATGGATCTCTGTGTAGTTTACTAGTGACAATTATTATCCCCACAACATCGACCAATTCATACTCTACTAATGAAGTCTCTACATTAGTCACTTGACTCTCCTCCACTTGTCCATTACCTGACCTCATACTGACCATTGTACATGTTGATTTTTGCATTCCATACAAAAATAGTGATACCAAACTTCATCATGTCCACTTCTGATGTTGTAAGTATAATATCAAATTCCAAACAACCTATTAATGATACTTTGAAATGTAAAGGAATGAGATGGATAGTTAATAACTTAATATTGCAAGTCCATCCATTGTAGGCATTTTAAATGAGTGAAGTACCTTTCATATGACAAGGAAGCACACTATCTTTTACGATCAATGCAACAAAGAAAATCATAACATTATGTAACACCCGCAAATTTTAGCACATGAAACCCAAAACCAAACATAGATTATACTAGAAAAATTATGGAATTTTTTTTTTTGTTAAAGGCCAAAAGCAACGCTTAACTAAAACCAGGGTTAATTACCGACCATCACAACATTAAATAAATAATAATATTAAATAAGAGAATCGATTAAATCTATAGTTGAGTTCAAAAATATTTCATTCCATTAATCCTAAATAAATTTAATACCTAGGTTCCTAAGGTCAAGAAAAAATGAATAATTAAAGTTCAAGTCAAAATAGTTCTTTCATTTATACTAAGCTAATTAATTAATTCTCCATTGCAAAAGTAAACTAAACTAATAAGGGTAGAGTTTATTTAATTTACTTCAAGGATAAAAGACAATAAAATTATTTACTTTCAACACACACTAATGGCCCCTTTCAAAAAGGAGACCCATGTGATCAAATGATCACCCCACCTACCCCCACCTAACTATTGTAGGGGACAATCTTGGCCCTTGGATGAAAACAATATGGACCATAGGATGGGGAAAATTCAAACTAAACCTAAAAATCCTTAAGGGAGTCTTTTATTCTTCTTTCTTTTGTTCATTTCATTCATTCTTTGTTTTTGTTTTGCAGGTTAAAGGATGAAGGAAGAGGAGGAAGCCATGGATGAAGGAGGTTGCAAGCTTGGGGATGGATATACACATCCCCAAACCCATATTATTTTATTTCTCAAAGACTATTCTACCCTATTCAAGGGTTTTGTTGTAATTTCTAATATTCATTTAATGAGAGCAATATATTTCACTAAAAATACCCATTTGGGTATTCTTTTTTCTTTTATAGATCCATTTTGTTTAAAGTTACATTTCTTTTCTATTGTGAATACTCTCACTAAGAATATACACATGTACATACATACATACATACATGTACTTGTGTATATACATATATGTATAAATATATTTATATACCACAGATTAACCTGATATAAACCTGAAAATTTAATTTATTATGGGGATGGATATACACATACAAATATGTGTGTGTGTGTGTGTGTGTGATTTTATAAATATTATAAGTGTTTATGCAGTTAAGAAAACCTGCGGTTGTGTGAGATAGAGGAGCGGCCGTAATAAGGCAAGGTTTGTTTTTTTTTTTTTAAATGAAGGTGATTGGTGGGGTTTCGGCCCCCACTTGTTATAATTTCAGTGACCCCTCCCACCCCATTCCTTTTAAACAAGCATACGGCTAACCCTACGCATACCACAATAACTTAACAACATTTTATTTATTTCAAAGTTTGGAAAATGTAGATATTAAAAAAATTAATATTAAAAGTAATGATATTTATTAAGGGTAACAATAGTACTAAGTATAATTATGTATTAATAATTATACATATTAATATATAAAGTATTAACATAGGTATATATATTAATATAAGTGTATCACTAGTACCATTTTCAAATTTGTTTGTATTTTAATGTAGGAACACAATATCAATATATAATTATATTAATTATATTGATATAATAATAGTGTTTAAATAGTCAAATAACTTGAATCCCTCTTTTGGATAGATAATAAAAATGAGTTAGGGGTATTAATTTTAGTAATCAATTTCTAAAGTAAAAACAACTTAAATTATAATTAGGTACTCACATTCTTGACATTGATTTAGTTGATTAATTAAAACAAGTCATTTTTAGCTTAGTAAAGCAAAGTGAGGATCATGAAAAGTTCTAATTATTCAAAGGAGGAGGAAGAAAATTTGGGCAAAGTATTAAGGTTATTTAGTCATTTCAAATAATTTGCAAGATAGTTGAAACACTATTTTCTTCCTTTCAACACATCTAACAATACATTTGTAGTTTTAAAACTTCAAGGTACTTTCATCTAAGGAAAGGCAAGAATAGTCATTCCATTTCACAAACAAATGCAATTCAACATGATATTTGTTTCTTTCAAAATAGAGTCTAACACATTACAATATTTTGAAAATAAAAGCATATCAACTATTTTGGAAATGAGAGTATATCAACTATCACACGGTATAATCTTTTGAAAATGAAAGTATTTTGGGAGTTTATAAAAGTATATATCCATTTCATCTTCATTCATTTCTCCCTTTCTTCAAACAATACAACCTTGACAATTTTCTTTTCACAAGACTAATCACATTTGAGGTTTTAATTTTCTAAATCCACACACTCAAAAATAGAAATATTTCCAAAGAATACAAAAACTTTCTCAAAAATTTACAATTTTACAAAGCATCCACTCAAAGTGGGAAATATGAATTTGAAAATAAATCACAACAAGGCTATCCACAACCAACTTTCAAGTCTTCAAAGAGTATGTCTTCTCCACAAAGGTAGCTTCAACTTTGGCTCTCTTCAACTTCACAAAGGAATCACAAAACAAGGAAGGGGAGTAGGCAACGCTCTCTGCCCAACCTTAAATCCATTAAGGGAAGAAGCCATTCCCTTAATGGCCCCCAGAGCCCCAACCAAGGAACCATGAAGGGCATTGAGAAACATTGACAACTATCACAAAGAGGCTTCTCAACAAAACACACATACAAGACAAGCAACTCCACCAAGATCACATAACCAACAAGTTTACACATACACAACAAAACAAAGGTTTGAGGATCAAACCAAGTAGAGAAAGGGTTATGGGAGACCACCTCCTTATGCCTCCCAAGTGAAGTGGGAGTCTTACCCTAAGCCTCCAAGTGCACAAAAATAATCACACAATTCCTTATCTCTCCCTTGCAACAAGCAACAAATCCATGAATCCCTTTTCTCTCCCCATAGGTAAGACTCCCATTCACACTCCCACCAATTTGCATGCCTCACATAAAATCCCTTTTCCCTCCCCAATGGTCCCATAAGCCCTCCTCACACACCCAACTAAGGCCAACTACTCAACCAACCCACACAAAACACCATCACAAGACAAAATACTTTTAACAAGCACAACATTGCTTACAACAAACACAATAGCATAATAGTAAAAGGGTGGAGAGCCTACCTCTCCATCAAGATCCAAGCAAAACCTTCACAAGCCTCTTCAAATCCAAGCCAAGAAATTCCATGAGATTACAATTATATTCCAACATCTCAAAAACATAACATGTCAGTATAAAATCCACATCATGAAAATCAACATACATCTAACTGTCTAACATCACTATCTAGTGCATCATGATAAAACATAAACATCATAGTGTCAATAATCCACATATCAGTATAATATATCATCTACTGATCAATGTATCATAATAAAATGTCTGAACATCAGTCTAATAGCATAAATATCAAGATAAAATAGTGTCGAAGAGGAGTGGGCACTACATCCCCCTCCCCTTAGACTCGACTTCCTCCTAGAAGTCACTAGAATAGATGAGGAAACTGAGCTCACAAAATAGTAGCATCCTCCCAAGTGGCTGTAGTCTTGTCGTACCTATCCCACTGGACCCGCACCTGGTCAATCTCATGGCCTCAAAGGCCCAGGGTCCTGTGCTCTATGATGTACATAGGCTCCACGACACCTTCCCCTACTCTTGCACCTGCAATGTGGTCCAATCCAAAACATGAGAGGGATTTAGAATATATCTCCTAAGTACAGATACATGAAAAACATCGTGCACGTGAGACAAGCTGGGTGGCAACGCTAGATGGTAGGCCAAGGGACCGATACACTCCAAGATCTTGAAGGGACCCACAAATCTTGGAGCTAACTTAGAGCCTTTTCCATAACGGATCGAGACTCTTATGAGGCTTGACACGAAGAAACACCTTCGTGCCCACCTCAAAACTATGATCTTTCCTCC
The DNA here is from genome assembly GCA_018340775.1 of Taxus wallichiana var. yunnanensis. Taxonomy (NCBI): domain Eukaryota; kingdom Viridiplantae; phylum Streptophyta; class Pinopsida; order Cupressales; family Taxaceae; genus Taxus; species Taxus wallichiana. Next base: position 60,583,918 of record CM031241.1, read on the forward strand.
TCAGATCTGCATACTTCTTCTACCTATCCTGAGCCTCTGAAGCCTCTAACGAATCAAGACAACCTGTTGCTCCATATCCTGTACCAAATCCGACCCAAGAGAAACCATGTCCTCTAATCTATCCCAACTCAAGGGTGTCCTGCACTCTCGACATACAACACTTGAAAAGGAGTCATGCTAATCAAACTCTGAAAACTATTGTTTTAGGAAAACTCCACCAAATATAGGTACTCTTCCCACCTAGACTACTATCCATGACATACATCCGACATATCCTCCAAAATATGATTCACTCGCTCTATCTTCCCATCCTGTCTGGATGATAATTTGTACTTGAAGTTGATACTCCTACCAAGAACCCGTTGCATGGTAGTCAGTGAGAAGTGTATAAGGGATCGCGGTCACAAATGATCTTCCGTAGTAGCATCCTCCCAAGTGGTTGTATTCTCGTCGTACCTATCCCACTGGACCCGCACTTGGTCAATCTCGCGGCCTCAAAGGCCTAGGGTCCTGTGCTCTATGATGTAAATGGGCTCCACTGACACCTTCCCCTACTCTTGCACCTACAATGTAGTCCAATCCAAAACATGAGAGGGATTTGGAATATATCTCCTAAGTACAGATACATGAAAAAATCGTGCACATGAGACAAGTTGGGTGGCAACGGTAGACGGTAGGCCAAGGGACCGACACATTCCATGATCTTGAAGGGACCCATAAATCTCAAAGCTAACTTAGAGACTTTTCCATAATGGATTAGACTCTTATGATGCTTGACACAAAGAAACACCTTCGTGCCCACCTCAAAACTATGATCTGTCCTCCTCAGATATGCATACTTCTTCTACCTATCCTAAGCCTCCTGAAGCCTCTAACAAATCAAGACAACCTGCTGCTCCATATCTTATACCAAATCCGACCCAAGATAAATCATGTCCTCTAATCCATCCCAACTCAAGGGTGTCCTGCACTCTCTGCCATACAACGCTTGAAAAGGAGCCATGCCAATCGAACTCTGAAAACTATTTTTGTAGGAAAACTCCACCAAATATAGGTACTCCTCCCACCTAGACTACTGGTCCATGACATACATCTCTGCAACATATCCTCCAAAATATGATTCACTCACTTTGTCTTCCCATCTGTCTCTGGATGATAATTTGTCTTGAAGTTGATACTCCTACCAAGAACCCGTTGTATGGTAGTCAGAAGTGAGAAGTGTACTGAGGATCATGGTAACAAATGATATTCCATAGTATCATCCTCCCAAGTGGTGGTGGTCTCGTCGTACCTATCCCACGGGACCCGCACTTGGTCAATCTCGCGGCCTCAAAGGCCTAGGGTCCCTGTGCTCTATGATGTACATGGGCTCCACTGACACCTTCCCCTACTCTTGCACCTGTAATGTAGTCCAATCCAAAACATGAGAGGGATCTGGAATATATCTCCTAAGTACAGATACATGAAAAAAATCATGCGAGATGAGACAAGTTGGGTGGCAACGGTGAGCGGTAAGCCAAGGGACCGACACATTCCATGATCTCGAAGGGACCCATAAATCTCGGAGCTAACTTAGAGACTTTTCCATAATGGATCGAGACTCTTATGATGCCTGACACAAAGAAACACCTTCGTGCCCACCTCAAAACTATGATCTGTCCTCCCCAGAGATATGCATACTTGTTCTACCTATCCCAAGCCTCCGAAGCCTCTAACAAATCAAGACAACCCGCTGCTCCATATCTTATACCAAATCCGACGACCCAAGATAAATCATGTCCTCTAATCCATCCTAACTCAAGGGTGTCTGCACTCTCGACATACAACACTCGAAAAGGAGCCATGCCAATCGAACTTTGAAAACTATTTTTGTAGGAAAACTCCACCAAATATAGGTACTCCTCCCACCTAGACTACTGGTCCATGACATACATCTGCAACATATCCTCCAAAATATGATTCACTCACTTTGTCTTCCCATCTGTCTCTGGATGATAAGTTGTGTTGAAGTTGATACTCATACCAAGAACCCGTTGCATGGTAGTCTAGAAGTGAGAAGTGTACAAGGGATCATGGTAACAAATGATATTCCATAGTATCATCCTCCCAAGTGGTGGTGGTGTCGTCGTACCTATCCCACGGACCCGCACTTGGTCAATCTCGCGGCCTCCAAGGCCCGGGGTCCTATGCTTTATGATGTACAAGGGCTCCACTGGTCCACCTTCCCTACTCTTGTACTGCCTGATGCGGTCCAATCCAAACCATGAGAGGGATCTGGAGTATATCTCCTAAGTATAGATACATGAAAAACATCGTGCACGTGAGACAATTTGGGTGGCAACGTTAGACGGTAGGCCAAGGGACCCACAAATCTTGGAGCTAACTTAGAGACTTTTCCATAATGGATCGAGACTCTTATGAGGCTTGACACGAAGAAACACCTTCGTGACCACCTCAAAACTATGATCTATCCTCCTCGGATCGTATATTTGTTCTACCTATCCCAAGCCTCCCGAAGCCTCTAACGAATCAAGACAACTTGCTGCTCCATATCCTATACCAAATCGACCCAAGATAAACCATGTCCTCCAATCTATCCCAACTTAAGGGTGTCATGCACTCTTTGCCATACAACACTTGAAAAGGAGCCATGCCAATCGAACTCTGAAAACTTTTATTGTAGGAAAACTCCACCAAATATAGGTACTCTTCCCACCTAGACTATTGGTCCATGACATACATTTGCAACATATCCTCCAAAATATGATTCACTCACTCGGTCTTCCCATATGTCTCTCGGATGATAATTTTTACTTGAAGTTGATACTCCTACCAAGAACCCGCTGCATGGTAGTCTAGAAGTGAGAAGTGTACAAGGGATCATGGTTGCAAACGATCTTCCATAGAATCTCGTGTAATCTTACAATCTCATCAAGGTATACTCATGCTACTACACTAGTTTTATAGGTGGTTTTCACCGGAGAAAAATGAGCCACTTTCATTAATTTATTCACCATGACCATGATGGCGTCGTGCTTTGATATCTCGACGTCGGTAGCCTACTGATGAAATCCATGGAAATGGTGTCCCATTTCCACTCCAGTATGGCATGTGGGTAGAGAAGGCCACTGGATGCTAATGCTCGGCCTTCACCCTCTGACACTCTAAACAATGTGACACAAACTAATCTACATCTTGCCAAAAATATCTCCAATGATAAAGTTGTCTCAAAGTGGCGTGCATCTTCTTCACCCTTGGATGGGCTGAATAGGGTGCATGATGAGCCTTTGTCAAGATATCCTGTCTCAAGCCTCCATCTCTAGGAACATATATCCAACCTTTGTGTCTAAGAAGACCATCTTCCTCTAATGATAATCCATCAAACTTCCCCTCAAGGGGTCTCTAAGACTCAATCTATGATCTGGCTATAAGGTAGAAGTTGTCATGAAGACGCTCTGTTGCAAAATCTGCTCTACAAATTTGTACTCACTAAGGTAGCCATAGCTAAATGTCTATGTCTACTCGGGCGTCAACAACCACATTCTCCTTCCCCTTCACATACTCTATCTCCATTTCGTACTCACAAAGTAACTCCATCCAACGCCGTTGATGAGTGTTAAGATTAGGCTATGTGAAGAGGTGGCGAGACTCAAGTGATCGAGTCCCGAGTATAAATATTCGGCCAAGAAGGAAGTTTATTAATCAAACCAAGGTGTGAACAACAACTATAAGCTCATAATTGAGTTTGCAAGACTCAAAAGCTACCACATAGCCCTCCCGCATGAACACACCTCCTAATCCCGCCAAAGGAGCATCTGCAGGCAAATGAAGAACTCACCCTGAGGATCTGGTACTGCAAGAATAGATGTTGTCATAAGGCATTCCTTCAAGTGTCTGAAGGCCTTATCACATTTTTCAGACCAAATGAACTTCTTCCCTTTCCGTTGAAGGGAAGTGATGGGGTGCACAACCCGAGAAAAGTCCTAAACAAATATCCTGTAGTATCCTACCAACCCCATGAAATTGCGCACCTCGGTCACACTAGTGGGTGCTAGCCAATCCATAATGGCTCTAATCTTGGAAGGATTGACTGTGATACCTTCCCCAAAAATGATGTGACCCAAATACTACACCTCTAATTGAAAGAACGCACACTTCTCCAGGTTCCCGTAAAGTTGTTACTCACGAAGACACTGTAGAACCTAATGATCAAGATCAAGATGTCATCAAGGAACACAAGTACAAAATGATCTAAAAAGGTCCTGAACACCCCATTCATCAAACTCATGAACACTGCAAGGGCGTTTGTAAGACCAAATGGCACCACTGTGAACTCATAGTGGCCATACCCGTGCAAGAAAGCCGACTTGTGCATATCTACCTCGCGATCCTCATTGATGGTATCCTGAATTAAGATCAATCTTAGAAAATACACAGTGGCCCCCTTCATTTGATCAAACAAATCATCAATGCAAGGAAGGGGTAACAATTCTTGATCGTTACTTTGTTTAGCTGACGATAGTCCACACACAAATGCAAGGATCTGTCCTTCTTCTTCACAAAAATCAATGGTGCACCCTAAGGGGATACACTAGGACAAAGGTGAGAAGGCCCTCAAGCTGCAACTTGAGCTCACATAGCTCAAGTGTGGTCATCCTGTAAGGAGCACGTGAGATAGGTTCCACTCCTAGAACCAAGTCAATGTGAAAATCTATCTCATGCGGGGAGGCATCCCTGACAGCTCACTAGGAAACACATCCGAGAACTCTTACAATATGGGGTGATCATCGAGTGAAGGTCCACTAGCCTCATCCTCTAACCTATCACTAACTGTGATAGCATATAGCTGACAACCCTGTCACGCACACCGCTTCAGCTACATAGCGGAAATAGTGCGAATAGAAATGGGTTGCCTAACTCCACACCCAAATCATCTGCACAAGATATAATCTTATTGTAGAAATCCTTTCCGGCTCTCTATGTAGACAACCAATCCATGCCCAAGATAACACCATAAGATCCCAAGGGAAGGATGCAAAGATCCAGAGTAGTGGAAAAGGGTCCTAGGTCCACTACGCACTCCTTGACTAAGGAGTCAACTAAGATCTTGGCTCCAGAAGCCATCTCGACGTCCCAACTAAGGCCCTGCCTAATTGCCACCAACCTGCAATGCTCTACTAAAGATGGCAAAATGAAAGAATCTGATGAGCCCGAGTCAAATAAAATAGGGATAGAAATACCACCAATGCTACTTGTGGCCTCTATCACCGTGCCCGGTGCTCGCTTGGTAGTTCTCGACCACTACATAAATCTTGTGGCTCCTAGCCATGTTACCAACCATAGGCTCGAAATAGGTGCCTTACCCTGATTAGCAAGGTTCTGAGGGCACTCTCTCCAATGGTGTTCGTGTACACCGCATCCATAACAAGTGACTAGTCCCTCTAGATGGTCCGGTAGAATTTTCGAAGGACCGAGGATCGGCCATAAATATTTGTGGGTGTTGTGGTGGACATGCTCCGCCGACTATGCTTGAGGTGGAGCTCGAGTCTTGTTGGACTCCCCTAGCTAGTGGTCCCATGTTACAACCTCTCGAGCATCATGATGTTGTGGAGGTCAAAAGTGCAGTTGAGTTAGCTAATGTTCTTTGAGGAGGTGGAGGAGGCTAGAAGGAAGACCGCGTTGATGTGTGTCCACCACGAGGAGGAGGAGTTGATCCTCGAACTACTTTCATGCATCTACTTGTATGTGACTCCTCACTCACGTGCTTGTTGCATCTTCCACCTTGGTTTCCTCTACAATATAGGCCTTCTCCACGGCCTCTGATAATGTCTGTGGGCAATGAATGTGCACTACCCTCCCAAGTCCAAGTTTAGGCCCCTGATGAACCTGTGAACTCGAACTTGCTCATCCTGCATATAATCTACATATTGAAGTAGATCCAAGAACCATCCCTCATACTGCTATCGTCATGGAATCTTGTCGTAGATCATGGAACTCATCAATGTTGTTGAATGAACCTCCTGGAAATATACCTGCTCCTGAAATGCTCCTCAAAGAGCTCCCAAGTGACTATCTCAGAATCTACATGGAGCTTCTACTCCTCAGTCCTCCACCATACTGCTCCGTCTCTCAGAAGGTGGATGACAACACGATATTTCATGTTTCTAGAATAAGGGCATAGCTTGAAGCATCCGCTCAAGCTAACCAACCATGCCTCGGCCTAAAATATGCCTGTGTCTCTAGCAAAATGAGGCGGGTGTAACTTGAGTATATCTCTAATGTGCTCCGTTGCAAATGACTATTGCCCTCTAGGCCTCTCTACATGATTAGCTCTCGGCCTAGGGCTCCTAGACCTATCTCTGTGCATCACATCTCGATCTCTGAGCTCTCTAGGAGGTGACTCATGTCTAACTAACTCCACGTGGGAGTTCTTTTCCCTCTCCTCTGCGCACCGTGACATAAAGGTGCACATGCCTCCATTGATGGCTCCTATCATGCTGCTAGGTCGCCCTCCTATCGATCCTTCGTGTATAGTGGCATTAACCTCTTGCAATGTCGTAATATCTAAGGTAGGATAGTGGCTACTACTGATCTAGGGGTGGTAGATCTAGGTCTACATGTAGGAACCCTCGTTTGGTCCGCGCCTCTTGCATAGACCAAGGCGAGAGTTAGTTTATAATCATATAATATTTTGTTTTCGGTTTTCTAAAATTTCTATGTTTCAAAACATCATGGTTTTAAGTTGTGTTAGGTTTTTTTGTTTCATGTTTTTGTGTGCTGGGTCCAGCTGAACCCATGGCAAACCAAAGGCCCTCGAGAAAAGTAAGCGGGAATCTTGAACTCTTCCGCATACCCGACCTCCCGAGGTCGTGATGGGGATGGATCTTCGACACGCACCGGTGGAATTTGTGAATCTAAGGCAAAGAAGGCCCTCCTAACTTGAACCGCTGTGTGATAGATCGATAGGTGGGTTGTGGTATACGTGGAAAATGACCTGGGATAGTTTCGTGTATGTCTCCAGACAGGGTCATAGAGTGAATGATGGATATAGTTGTCTTTATGGGCGATTCTCTGGCCTAGTCCAAAATTCTTTAGCTTCGTTAGCCACTATATCTAACAAGGATAATTGTGTGATGATGATAGGTGGAAGTGGAGTAGATCTGAATACTAGTGTGCGTAGGCCAGCGTCTATGTCTGATTCACTTATGGATTCATTGGGTTGCGGGATTTGTGGATCGCAACCGTAGACTCTTGGTTGTTGTGGTCCTGCTATGGTCATGTATGAATTCAGTCCCTGATCCCTAGTATCCAATAATCATATGCTTTCTCAGCCTCTATATTCAAAATTAACAGCTGTGTGATCTTCTCAGAGTACCTCACAGGCGTTCTTGCAACCTAAATTCTTAGGCTAGTATCTATGTCTGTGAGGGTGTCTCCTGTCTGGTTGTGGGACCAAAGGATCACAACCGAATGTTTGCTCTCTTTCAAGCCCTTCTACAGTCATGTGGATATTTTTCTAGGGTAATCTGTAGTTTGGCTGATTTGACCAAAACGTGTACGCTTGGTCGTCTTCTATGTTTAATCCCCTCAACTGAGAGTTGATCTGTTGTAAGTCTGTTGTTGTTTGGAAGACTTGGATTCTAAGATTTGGTCTATGTCAACTATTGTTGTGACGAGATTGGGTTGAGGCACGATTGGCTCGAATACGTATTCTCTGGGCTCCCTAGGTCCCGTGATTGTCATACAAAAGCAATAATGTAAATCTAATAACAATAAAGTGAAATTTAACTACGTGAAGTATATCTATAGTATATATGATTTCTCTATTTTTGTATTTTCTGATGAACTATTTGAATGGATTTAGAAGAGCAACTAATTTAATATATCTAGAAATTGATAGCTAAGATAACAATTTAAAACAAACAAGATAACCGAGTATAGCTATTTGTCTGTGCAGTTGTAAATCTATTCTAAATAATGAAATAATTGATCTAGTCTATTTGCAAGACTCTCGATCCTACCTCAGAAGTGAGGAATGAATCATAGTCTCTCAGAAACTATCAATCCCCACAGCTTCCCTGGCAATATCGAAAGTAAATTGACTGAAATAAAGTGATTAGCTACTCTATTTGATATGCTTCTAACTAGAACTTTGAAATTTAGAACCTGGATTCTGCAGAACAGTGGCAAATCCGATGGTGTGTGTAACTTTGTCCCCTCAGTGTGATCTCTTCATTCTTTCGTGCTCACGTGGATCCAGAAAAGTGTGTAATGCTTGCATCAACAGAAGTAGATATTGGAACAAGGGACAACTTTAGAATACAGACTGAATACAATGCGAGTAGGAGAGGGATAGCGCAAGAGTACAGAGCTTGGCTTATGCAATTCCTAGCGGGATCTATTGCGAGTCATGCAACATAAAACGTCCAGAACCTGAAACTATCCTATTTGAGGAGAAAAACCTGCAACTTTAATGGCTTCCTATTGATAAACAGACTATCCTACTCCAATGGATTGGATGAAACATCAACAACACTTGCACAAGATGGATATGTGGCTTCCTAACAACAAAACAATGCTAACTAAGCATGTAATGAATGAAACTATGAATTCTAAGCAAAATGAAAACTAATCTATTGCAAAGAGAAGTTCAGAGGCAAATTTGAGGGGCCATTTGCTTGAGCACAAGCCATCTATTTATAGCAATTCATTCACCCAAAGATCAAAACCAAATTGAACTCTAAACTATAAACAATGGCAAACACTATTCCAGGGGACCAAAAACATAAATGCAAGCTCAAGGCGGTGAAAAAGCTGGTGAATCGTTGATTTTTACGTGAGTACGTCAAAAGAACATTCTGGAAAACGCGTGCAGGACCGCCGCCCGAGCGAGTAGGGTGGCGGTTACAGGACCGCCGCCCCTGATGGTGGCGGTCACGAGACCGCCGCCCAGGCAGGGCGGCAGTTTCGTAACTAAAGAAAAAAGGCAAGAAAAGAGGGAAAAAGAGAAAAACAAAGGACGCAGGGGCTAAGCGGGGCATGCGGGATGTTAACGCACACTTGGAGAGATTTTCCGGATCCCGAACACCTTGCGAGGAGACCTGTATCATCATTGGGGCACGTGTTACGTTGTTCGTGTGCAGTACCCTCCAATTTTGGGTACGTACATATTGCCCCCTCGGAGAAGTGTTTTAGCCATGAAGAGGCGTAAAACGGTGGGTCCGAGTATGGCGGTCCCGAAATGGGAAGTTAGAAGTTATACCTGATACGTCCATGTTGAAATGACGCCATCCAAAATTCCCGCCACCTGCAAAATGAAAAGAGGAATCAAGTGCAGATAGACACAATAGTTTGGAAAATAAATGCTAAAATAATAGGAAATGAGAACGTACCATTTGTGCGGGGATAAGAACTTACCTCCGTCGGCGCTCCAAACCTGTGAAAAGGACATTTAAAATGAATCAGGTTGCTATATATATGAAAGTGGGCCCATTTTCCTATTCATTTGTGCGAATTGATTTGATTGATTTTGAGCTCTGGGACCCACGGTGATGGTTTCTTGCGTGAGTAGAGTCAAAACGTCCGTGACGAGATAGTGATCATGCCTCCGCGAGTGGAACATCGACCCGCGAGATCACAGGTTAGTTTTCTTCAATTTATCCCTTTTACCCCCTCAATTTTAAAATGCTAAAATCTTTGTCGTGGGGGTAATTTTTGAAAATGTTAGGTTCAAAAGGTCCATCTAGGGGGGGCGCCTACTGGGTAGGCTTTGTTTTAGTTAAAATGGTCTTTTTTGGCATTTTTTGGGCTTTTTAGGTTTAAAACCCGCGTGGGTTTTCGGGCCACGACCGCCGCCGCCTGCCCAAGGTGGCGGTTACACGACCGCCGCCCCTTATTGGGTGTAGTGGTTACAAACATGACCGCCCTTAAGGGGGTATTACAAAACCACCTCCCGCTCGGTGGTGGCGGTTTTGCATAGAATGCAAAAGAACATCCATTTGAAATTGTTTTTGCATTTTTAGCATTTCTACGTGTTTTCATGATTTTTCCAAGTATTACTGGATGCTAACTTGCTCTGTTTTGTGTGTTTTTGGGTGTATGCAGGTGAGAGAGGAGTATATCCGGTGGAGCAGAGAGAGGGAGTGTGACTGGCTCCCAGGAGTACTAGATGCCCTCTCACAGGATGAGGAGGATACACTTCAGAGGGCCGGATATTACGCATATCGCGCGTGCCCCACGTTACACCATCCAGTCACATTCTTTGTGACCTATTCTCCTATTGGGATGCTGATCGGAACACCTTCCGATTACAGGGGTCCGTGGTGAGTGGACCATCACTCTAGAGGATGTTTATCGCATTCTGGGGGTCCCGATTATTGGGAGACGTCTCACCCTTGAGACAAAGGTTCGCGGGCCCAGATAGCATAGTGGGCCACTTATATGGGAGATGCAGTCATCTCCACGGGTTCGAAGAAGGGGGTTAGAGTTCGATCCATTCCTAGCTTTGCCCATCCCCTACTTCGCCAGGCTATCATGGGGATCCTTGCCTCGAGATTGATCGGGGACAAGGGAGGAGACACATTGTTATATTGTTGGTCCCCCATTATTGCACAGATAGAGGGACATGGCCGGATATATGCCTGGGGAGCAGATATTCTTGGGACTACCTACCATGATTTATACAGGGTAGTCCATTTATAGGGGCAGTCCTTGAGCCACCCGACTCGGTCATGAGTTGGGTCTATGAGCACTTCATCCCCTATGGCAGAGGTGTAGAGGTGGTAGATCCTGAGAGCTGTGAGGGCAGCTAGATGGACAGATATGTCGGTGCTTAGAGCACCTCATCAGCCAGTTGCTTTCCGACCACTGCCGACATGGAGGCCACACCATATCAGACTATGGCAGGTATATGGGGCGAGGAGGCTCTTACTTTGATCTCCTGCTCCACCACAGGGCAGCTTATTGATAGAGTGGGGCGAGTGGAGATACACCCCTTTGGCCGAGTTCCTCAGCAGTTTGGCCTACCCTACATGGGCATGCTTCCCTAGTAGCGCCAATATATAGATCAGTCCGAGAGGCCAGAGGGGGCCTAGAGGCCGGGGTTGGACAGTGGTTACTCCTGGCGTTCCTATTGCAGCTAGGAGGATAGTACGTGCCAGAGGGAGAGCCGGTGCGCCTCAGGCACCCTTGCTTTAGATTGCCGCGGGTCCTGCCCATAGCAGCGATGACCCCATTGAGATAGACTCCGAGTCTGAGGAGTTTACAGGGGGAGAGACAGAGGAGGAGACCGAGGAGGATAGTGATCCTGAGTGGCATGACACTCAGGATATCATGCAGGCAGAGAGGGCCGAGCAGAGTGCAGAGAGAGTTACTCTGGTTTCAGAGGAGCCACTCTCCTAGGGCCATGGTGGGGAGGATGAGTCCATTTGGGGTGCTATGTTGCCCAGCCACGGAGGAGCACCACCGGTCGGCATGGCATCTGTGTGTAAGGCGTGTGCCGACCCTAGAGATCCATCCTGGAGGCCTGGTGATCCGAGTAAGTTACCCTCTCCTCCTTTTAATGTTTTTTTTAATTTAGGATTGCTTTAGTTACTATCTCTCCTTTTGTTTTATCTTGTATTTCTAATCTCTTGTTTTGTTTCTAATTTGTTTTTTTCCTTTGTTTTGCAGAGACCGCCGATGAGTGGCGAGACTTGATTCGTAGGGTATGCACCGATACCCTGATGATCCCCATGGAGAGGACCCACGCAGAGCTGTCCGTGGATGTTGGGGAGCCCTCAGCAGCTGGTAGACACACTAACATCTTCGCCCTAGTCTGGCATGTGGCCAGGATGGTATCGACTCTCCGCACGGAGCTAGCGGGGTATAGGACAGCCGAGCGCCTGATGAGGAGTCATTCTCGTGGTGAGACTGTGGCTGCCCTCGGGATCCTGAGCCCTCCGTGCACTCAGAGCGCCGGCGTAGCGAGTCCTAGGCGTGGGCGTGTGTGCCTTCAGAGGGGTCTCGTAGGGATTGAGAAGCCACTTGGCTCTCCTAGATTTTGTATGATATATTCTTTTGTATATCCCGGCTCTTTGAGCATTTTGACCATGCTTAGTGCATGATGGCATTGTACAAGAATTTTGACCATATATATATATATATTCTTTTTGGATCAGACTTTTGGCATTTATGGCTTATTTCTATTTCCGTTTCCTCATGTAGACTATGATGTATGCTTATATGATTTTTAGAATGTATGCAATGGAAAACAAATGATGCAAGTGTTTACTTTCTTTTTGTATTTCATGATGCTGATATATGATAATGTAGATATAATGTGATTTTGAATCTTAGTTTCTTTAAGCAATTTTTGATACTTCATATTTGTTTTGGCAAAGTGGTGAAGATAAACCGGTATGATGAGCAGATAAACTTGCCCCTACTCCCAACTCCACGCAACTAGTAAGATGCGAGGGCTCATCACCGAGAGTTGGGAAGGGCGCAAGTTATGAAATGTGCTGAAATGATAGTGATGAAAGATAGACAAAGCTTTGATGGAACCAAATTGGGAAGCTACAAGCCTACTCTACCCGAGTGACTTCATAGTTTTTGGGATGCAACTTGCTTTGCGGTTTATCTAGACTTAGATCCGTAGATGGCCACATAGTAGACAAAATCTGGGTTTTTAGGATTTTAACTCTTTTGGAATTTTGAACATCTGATTCATTTATTTTTGACTCAAGGCTTCAAGATTTGAATTGTTTGCTTATGACCTTTAACATTTGTTTGTCAAGAGGACCCCCTACACTTTGCCCCATGCTACTAGTAAGAAGCGTGGGTTTATCACCATGGGCAAGGCATAGGTGAGTAAGGGCATTTCCATCCTTTCCCAACCCTACGTCACTAGTAAGAGACGCAAGCTCATCACCGAAGGTTGGTGAGGCAAGAAAATGTGTAAATTTAAAATTTTCTATTTGATTTACATGTTTGACTTGTTTATCTGAGCAAAATGTCAGCATGCTCTTATTTCCAAAGAGATATACATACGGGATAGATGTGACACGATGAAGCTTCTAGAACAGACCATAGACAAGACACCCATCCTAAGAAGAAACCAAAAGTGAGAATAAACCCGCAGATCTTGGTATGGTTACCATTAAGACTTTGTCATATCTAGTTTTATTTGATGACATGATTCCAAAATAACTTGACGATATCATGGAGATGGAGAAGTATGATTAGAGTGTTTATGCCAATACCATCAGAAGTTTGTAATGAATTGCTTTAAGAATAAATTCCTTGATCACAAGATTTGTACGAAACATGTGGACAAAATGAACCTAACTATATGAAGATGCAATGTAAATGTAGCTATATATTATTGGTTGCTTACGCGTAGAATCGTTTAAGGTGCAGGGAATTGACTGTTTCACCAAATTCCTCACCTTCTAGCGTACATAAGAGGTATGCACCATTTCCGTAGTCCTTCGTGACTCGGTATGGGCCCAACCATTTGGGCCGGAACTTTCTTCCCTCGCCGGTCTTTTTGTCGATCCGAACTGTCCAGCCTTAGAACTAGATCACCTTCATATATGTCGCGTTCATAGACCTTCTTGTTATACTGCCGGCACATCCGATCAGCATAGACTCTGTGCCGTTGTTCAACATCTAACCTAGCTTCATCTAGGCTTTCTAGTTGGGAGAGACGTGCTTCTCTGTAAGCATCTTCATCCAGAATCCCTTGTAATGAAATACGGAGACTGGGTATTTCAACCTCAAGTGGGAGAACTGCCCCCCGAATACTAGCGAGAAAGGAGTCACTCCTGTTGGTGTTCTTATTGAGGTTCGGTGGGCCCACAAGGCCGGATATAACTTTAAATGCCAATCTCGTTTGTTTTCTTTCACCGTTTTAAGGAGAATGGCTTTTAATGTTTTGTTTGTTGCTTCAGCCTATCCATTGGCTTGAGGGTAATACAAGGAGGCCGTATGATGGCTTATTTTAAATTTATTACACAATTCGTGAACTTCTTCATTCTTAAAAGAAGTTCCATTATCCGAGATAATGATTTGTGGGACACCGTATCTGCAAATGATTTGGTTCAAAATGAACTTGGTGATTATAACCCGGTACAGTAGTAAGAGGCATAGCCTCTACCCACTTGGTAAAATATTCGGTGGCCGTGATTATGAAATTATGGCCATCTGTAGATGAGGGAGAGAATTTCCCTATCAAATCGAGGCCCCACGTAGAAAAGGGCCATGGAGTAGCAATTGGTTGTAGAGCTTGTGCGGCATGTGAATCTCATGGGAGAATTCTTGGCACTTATGACACCTGCGTACAAACTCTACTGCGTCGTGTTCTAGAGTGGGCCAGAAATAGCCCATTCGATGTATTTTGTGAGTGGTGGCATGGCCACCAAAGTGGCCTCCACACATTCCACTGTGAGATTCGTGGAGAATCTTCTTGGATTCTTCTGTGTCGACACATCTTAGAGCATTCCATCGAACACTTTTCGATAGAGCACTTGCTCTATAACGACGTATTTGGCTACAATAATGCGTAACCACCTTCTTTGTTGTGGTGTAGCCCCTTCTGGGTATGTATGGTCCATGATATAATTAATGATATCAGTGTACCAAGGACACTCAGAGATAGGAGGTCTGGTTTCAATATAGTATACGCATTCATCCGGAAAGTCTAGGTCTACTAGATCGCCTCCGTCTAATGGGTTATCAGCTAACCAATCTGTGATGATTTGTCCTTTAACGGATTTTGATTTACAAATGTTAATTCGAATTCTCCCATTAAGGTTATAAAACGTCCCGCCTTTTTAGACAAGGACCCTTGTGTGAGGAAAGTTCGTAAATGGTCCGTTTTTACCATGACCCTTGTTTCTTGATTTAGCATATAATGCCTTAAGCGTTTAGTAGCAAAGACTATGGCAAGGCATTCTCGTTCTGCCTGTGTATAACGTGTTTCGTAGTCGAGTAATGTTCGACTAATGAAATAAATCACGTGCTCTCTCTTGTCATCATCCTCTTGGGCCAACATACAGGCCAGTGAGACATCGGTAGCTCGTGAATATAAAATTAATGGGCGGTCTAGCTTAGGTGGCATTAGCGTAGGTGGCGATAACAGAAACATGCTTAACTGCATCAAAAGCTTCATTGCAGTCTTTGGTCCAATCAATACTATAATCTTTCTTGAGCAGATTGTTGATTGGATGGATGGCGAAGCTTAAGTCCGGGATGAATCTCGGATTGCACCAAGTTTTCCGAGAAATGACCTGATTCCAGATTCATTCGAAGGTGGGACCATTTCGAGGACAGCCCAAATTTTGGTTGGATCAACATCTATCCCTCGTGACGATATGATGTAACCTAGGAGCTTTCCTCCTGTTACACCAAAGACGCATTTCTCTGGATTTAGCGTGACTCCGTATTCTATTAGACGTGAAAGAATGACGCGGAGCACCTCCGGGTGGTCACAACGCTTCTTGGCCTTAGCCAACAAGTCATCTACGTAGGATTCCACAATTTTATGAATTAGATCATGAAATATATATGTCATAGCTCGGGCTCGTTGGTATGTGGCGCCAGCGTTCTTGAGACCGAATGGCATAACAACATAGCAATAGGTTCCCAAGGAGTTATAAACGTGGTTTTAGCTTGATCTTGTTTAGATATTCTGATTTGATTGTATCCCGAGAATCCATCCATGAGAGACAAAGAGTTCAAATCCAGTTGTTGCATCAACAATGACATCTATGGATGGTAATGGGAAGTCGTCCTTAGGACACGCTTTGTTAATGTCTCGGAAATCTATGCAGATGTGTATCTTCCCATTCTTTTTGAGAATGGGAACGATATTAGATACCCATTGAGAGTAATCGACTGGTTTGATGAATCCTACTTGGAGGAGTTTTATTACTTCCTCTTTCACCATGAGAGCTACCTTAGGTTTCATGGGTCTTGATTTTTGTTTAATTGGTTTTGCATCTGATTTAGTGACGAGGTTGTGTACCGCAATGTGCGGTGCAACGCCTGTCATTTCTTTATAATTAAATGCAAAAGCCTTCTGATGTTCCTTGAGGATCTGAGTGTGTATTTCTACTTCTTCCGGGGTTAACGAGGATCCTAGTTTCAAGATCTTTGGTTCATCCTCCGTTCCGATGTTAACATCAATTGTTTCTTCGATTAAAGAGGCGTTACCTTCTTCAAACTCAGGTGGGGCTGGAGGTAATTCCAAATCGTCCCCATCCTCTACCGTGTATATGCTAAGTTTTTTTTGTGGGGGAAGCTCCATCATGGGATTTCCGAAGTAGGAAGATGAATGTGGGATTAAGGATGAATCTACTGTGTGATGGGCGAGATGTAATGCCGCATAGGTGTTTAAGAAATCAAGAGTGGTTGTATCACTATCGATGTGGCCTAGGACAGTAGATTTGTTTTCATTTCCGTTTAAAAGAGGATTTGTCATTGTTTTTATCAATGGTTCATCACGAAGGGATACCATGAAATGGGTATCTTGGAACTTATTGTTTGGAGTGAAGCGTGATGCCGAGGTTGCTATAGAATCTGTGAGAAGATTTTGTTCTCGCGGGATTGCTTCAATTGATATGAAGTCAAACTCTTTGCTTAAATCTAATACAACTGTTTTGTAAAGTCTGTAAGTGCTCGGCCTTGGTTTCATATATCTCAGAGACTTGGTTTGCTACCAATTGTGAGTCTCCTAACACCCTGATGTTATTAACACCGATCCTCTTGGCTAAAATGAGGCCAAGGAGGAGGGCTTCATACTCAGCGCCGTTGTTTGTACATTCAAAATTTAGTTTAAAGGAAAATGGTAGGACTTTTCCCTCGGGGGAAGTAAAGATTACACCTGCCCCAGCTCCGTAACGACATCTAGCTCCATCAAAATGGAGAGTCCAATATTTAGCTGGGAATATGGATGTTGGGATATTTGTTGTGTTTACGTATTCTACCTCCACCATGCAGAGATCCTCTGCTGGAAGAGAACCAACACCTAGGGAATATCCCATGCCTACAGAATCAAATGGTAGGAACATTGGTAGATCCTGTTCTATCAATTCAACAATTTTGTAGTAGTTCCTAATGATACTGTTTCTACAATGTTTGCCTCATCCTTGAGGGCTGGGATTGTTTTGACTAGACTCATAGTCTCGAGATCCGTTGTAGGTACCAACTTTTCCTCTGGTTTTGCGTTGGTAGGTTTATTGAGTTGGTTTGTTGGGAGTTCAAATTCCGAGTGCACGCCTGGTCTTTTCTTTAGGTCAGCTAGGTGTATATCGAATGGCTTTGGATCACCTTTGGCTACAAACACCTTTCCTAGATGTAAAAACCTTACTTCTTGAAATAGCGTAGAAGGGATTGCCTTCATGCGGTGTATCCATGGTCGGCGAGGATCATATTATAGTTAGTTTCCGATCTATAATATAAAACTACCAGATTGTTTTGGGTCCTAAGGTGACCGGTAGTATTATAGTCCCAATTGAAGTGGCTTTAAGGCTATCATAGCCTCTAATGTGTTTCGAGTTGTGGAACAATTTGTTTCTCCATACCCTAGCTTTTGAAGGAAAGAGAAGGGGACTATGTTAACTGCTGCCCCATCATCTACCATCGCACGCTTTACATAGTTGTTATAAACCCATACTTGCAAATATAAGGCTGGATCACCTCGGCGTGCAATCTCAGCATCTGTTGGCATTTTGTTTATTTCGAATATGAACTCGATATCCCTATCTAGCTGCCCCGGAGGGTGGATATCAAAATCTACATGGTTCACCTGTGTTTCGGGAGGTGGGGTGATGTTAATTAGATGACCTAAACCTAATGCCTCTAAAAGAGCAGCCCTGTGGGTAGGAGAGTTTTTAGTAAGTCTAAAAATGAAATGTGCGAGAAGGTTTTTGTTAGGTCGCTAATTAAATCATAGGCACCTACGGGTTTTTCCACTATTTGTTGGATCTTATCTGTTCCTGACAGGTGACTTGGGCTTGGCTGAGAGAAATACTCTCGTGTTCTTGTTATAGCTTCGATGGGTAGTTCGGCGTCTAACTCTACTAAACCGACTATCTTGGGTCGTGGTGACTTCCTAATTGTGGCGCAACTGATGGATTTAGTGAGGTCGAGGCTTCATGATCATTGTTTCCTGTCATTATGCTTTTGTTTGTCCCATTTAGGGTTTAATTTGTTTTTATGTGATTTGGGAGTGGATCATTAAAGATTTTGAGGGGAGCATTTTTGAGGGGAAACCGCCCCGAGTAAAAGTATTGGTGGTGGTGGTGACACAGATCTCGCCAAGAACATATCTCGTAAAAAATTGTCTTTGTTCCTCTGGCAAACGTTGCATGAATTTATTGTAGTAGTCACGCACGTTCTAGTGTCATGACCTCAAATTTTGTGGAAACCACAATATGAATTGGGATTGTAATTCCTAGTTTGTTGGTTTGGTGTATATTGTGGCCTAAAACTCTGATCAAACCGTTGCCTATTAGGATTAAAGTTTTGCATTTGTTGTTTCTGGTTTTGATTCTGGTTTTGATAACCAATTGAGTTTTGGCTTAGACCCTGTGTAGGGTTTTTCGTTGTTGTTGTTGTTGTTGTGGATGATTAAAATCCACTGCATTGATTGTTGGGGTAAAGTTGTTGTTTCGTTGATTGTTCATTGGTGGTGAAGTATTCACGATATTTACCTTTTTAGGCTGATCGGTTACTCCATCTGTTGTCACCCCATGATTTTTGTTAAGGATTTTAGGTCCTTGATTGACATTCGTGGTAGTAGGATAAGTTGTAGTGTTCTGGGTGGAGGTGATTAACCTCCCGTTTGTTCCATATGTCTTACGACCACTATCTATGCGCTTGATCTATTCGGAGAGCGCTCTCAAGTACTTCATCGTAAGTCCTTAGTGGGAACTTCTGGACTTCTTCCTTCACTTCTCTACTGAGAGAATGAAGGAATAAATCACATAGTTCCATTTGGTCCATGTTTGGAGCACTAGCCGAAGAATAAAGAACTCGTACGCCATCTCTGGATGAAATGAGTGACAGATTCATTATGTTCCTGCTTAATGTGCAAGAACTCCCTGATTCCTGTTCTTAACAGTTTGTTCATGTCAAATGCCTTAATGAACTCTGAAACGAGTTGTTTAAATGAATGGATGGAAGCCTCAGGTATTCTATAATACCAATCGAGAGCGATGCCTTCCAACATTTTGGGGAATATTTTAGCAACAACCCCATCCCAAGGGAGTAGTTCTCGTATGGCTGTAGCGTAAGCCTTGATATGTGCATTCGGATCTCCCTCACCTTTGTACTTGGGTAAATCAGGAAGGGGTCTTGGAAGCATGATGCTTCGTATGGTGAAATCTAAGGGCTCTTTCAAATATTCTGAGTAAGTCCCTATCACATAGGTTTCGACCATTGATGGTGCTTGCTGGGGAGCGGTGGTGGAATGGGTTGTTGATATGGCGTATGCGTATGCATTGATAGGGGCATAAGGAAACCCCTGTGTTTGAGAAAACATGCCGGGAGAGGAGAACATATCCCCTTGTGGTGATTTGGAGTACATGTTTAAGTATGATGGGGTATTGTCCAGGAATGGATTATTTTGTACTAGACCGGGAGGAGTGGTGTTAGAGATGGTGGGTCTAGTTGGCGTTTGTTGTGAATACTGAGGAGGCATGCCTAACGTGCCTATTCCTGTGAGGAGGTCTACTTGGCTAGGATGGTGTGGAGGATTGGAACTTCCTGCCTGCATGAATTGAGAATTTTGACTTGCTTGGGCAAGTTCTAACCCCCTAACTTTTCTACTAAAGTCGAAATGACTTCATTTGGTGAAGTCACGATATTTTGCCTTGGTGGCGTTTGTTGTATATTCTGATGTTGTATAGGTCTATGATACCCTGCTATGAACTGATCATTATCTTGCCAAGTTTCCTCGAGGGTATTTCCTATATGCAGTGGTATAGAGGTATTTTCTTGAAAAGAGGCCTCGGGTTGTGTTTGTAAACTCCCTATAGGTGGGTACATACTCCGAGAGCGTTGTTCATTCCTGGGATAACGTATTGAATGTTCATCATCTAAAACTAGGTATGGGTCTGATTGTCTACTAATTTGTGGTCTAAGCAGCACCTGAGGAGATGAACCAGATTCTCGGTGAACGTCATATTATTCGAGCCTGAAGGCTCTGTTTGTTGCATTTGAGCGAGCTGATCTAACTCGTTAGTTTGAAAAGATGAGTTATATCTAATCCTTGGAGTTTGTGTTGATAACTGGTTAGTTGAGTAGTTATCACCCCATACTGAAAGCGAGGGTGATGATGATTCTATTCTTGGGCGTAGTATGCCTCAAAGACCAAGAGGGGTCCGCCATACGCATCGAATCCCCCGACATATTCGGGGTATATGAATACCCCAAGAATAATGGTAAGTAAGAGTGAAGGTGGATGAAAGAAAAACTAAAAGAAAATGTTTGTTTGTTTCACATTGGGTTCACCAATTTTTTTGGTTGATGTGAAGGCTAATGAGGTATGAAGGTGAAACAGCTTGTTTGTTTTGAAGTTCAAAATGATGAATTTTGATTACGTGTTCGATTCACGTCGGGTTCACCATTTTTATGTGACGATGGAAAAGTGACAAGCGAGCGTGGGAATCTACAAGTAACTCTTCCGCGTACCCGACCTCCCGAGGTCATGCCGAGACAGATGGTGGGGATGGAATATGTGTGGGATGCAGTCAAACTAGTTAGGCAATCTGATGTCTTCGACACGCACTAATGGAATTTGTGAATCTAAGGCAAAGAAGGCCCTCCTAACCTGAACTGGTGTGATAGATCGATCAAAAGGATGACTGCTCGAAGGCTCCAATCAATATCGAGCTCTGGCGTTATTCGATCTATGGGTTGTGGTATACGTGGAAAATGACCTGGGATAGTTTCGTGTATGTCTCCAGACAGGGTCATAGAGTGGATGATGGATATAGTTGTTTTTATGGGTGGTTCTCTGGCCTAGTCTAGAATTCTTTAGCTTCGTTAGCCGCTATATCTAACAAGGATAATTGTGTGATGATGATAGGTGGAAGTGGAGTAGATCTGAATACTAGTGTGCGTAGGCCAGCGTCTATGTCTGATTCACTTATGGATTCGTTGGGTTGTGGATTTGTGGATCGCAACCGTAGACTCTTGGTTGTTGTGGTCCTGCTATGGTCATGTATGAATTCAGTCCCTGATCCCTAGTATCCAATAATCATATGCTTTCTCAGCCTCTATATTCAAAATTAACAGCTGTGTGATCTTCTCAGAGTACCTCACAGGTGTTCTTGCAACCTGAATTCTTAGGCTAGTATCTATGTCTGTGAGGGTGTCTCCTGCGTCTGGTTGTGGGACCAAAGGATCACAACCGAATGTTTGCTCTCTTTCAAGCCCTTCTACAGTCATGTGGATATTTTTCTAGGGTAATATGTAGTTTGGCTGATTTGACCAAAACGTGTATGCTTGGTCGTCTTCTATGTTTAATCCCCTCAACTGAGAGTTGATCTGTTGTAAGTCTGTTGTTGTTTGGAAGACTTGGATTCTAAGATTCTGATCTATGTCAACTATTGTTGTGATGAGATTGGGTTGAGGCACGATTGGCTCGAATACGTATTCTCTGGGCTCCCTAGGTCCCGTGATTGTCATACAAAAGCAATAATGTAAATCTAATCGTAAACAAAGTGAAATTTAACTACGTGAAGTATATCTATAGTATATATGATTTCTCTATTTTTGTATTTTCTGATGAACTATTTGAATGGATTTAGAAGAGCAACTAATTTAATATATCTAGAAATGACAGCTAAGATAACAATTTAAAACAAACAAGATAACCGAGTATAGCTATTTGTCTGTGCAATTTGTAAATCTATTCTAAATAATGAAATAATTGATCTAGTCTATTTGCAAGACTCTCGATCCTACCTCAGAAGTGAGGAATGAATCATAGTCTCTCAGAAACTATCAATCCCCACAGCTTCCCTGGCAATATCGAAAGTAAATTGACTGAAATAAAGTGATTAGCTACTCTATTTGATATGCTTCTAACTAGAACTTTGAAATTTAGAACCTGGATTCTCAGTAATGCTGGCAAATCCGATGATGTGTGTGTAACTTTGTCCCCTCGGTGTGATCTCTTCATTCTTTCATGCTCACGTGGATCCAGAAAAGCGTGTAATGCTTGCATCAATAGAAGTAGATATGGAACAAGGGACAACTTTAGAATACAGATCGAATACAATGCGAGTAGGAGAGGGATAGCGCAAGAGTACAGAGCTTGGCTTATGCAATTCCTAGTGGGATCTATTGGAGTCATGCAACATAAAACGTCCAGAACCTGAAACTATCCTGTTTGAGGAGAAAAACCTGCAACTTTAATGGCTTCCTACTGATAAACAGACTATCTTACTCCAATGGTTTGGATGAAACATCAACAACACCTGCACAAGATGGATATGTGGCTTCCTAACAACAAAACAATGCTAACTAAGCATGTAATGAATGAAACTACGAATTCTAAGAAAAATGAAAACTAATCTATTGCAAAGAGAAGTTCAGAGGCAAATTTGAGGGGCCATTTGCTTGAGCACAAGCCAGTTATTTATAGCAATTCATTCACCCAAAGATCAAAACCAAACTGAACTCTAAAACTATAAACAATGGCCAAACACTATTCCAGGGGACCAAAAACATAAATGCAAGCTCAAGGTGGTGAAAAAAGCTGGTGAATCATTGATTTTTAAGAGGGAAAAGAGAAAACAAAGTAACCCTACTTGCCACACCAAAAAAATAAAATCGCATGCCCTACATGTCAAGGACGGTGGCACTCAAGTGCTGCCATAACTAAAACTTCCCATTGCAAGGTTACAATTTTATTTTAAGGTTTTTTCACAATGGACGGCAATGATGACGCCTTTCATCAAAAATCTCAATCATCACTTTTCAATGTGGCAGCCTACTCCCATTTGAAACGCCTATCAACATAATAATATTTGAGAAAAATTAGTTTCATTTGTTTCTTATTTAAGGGGGTAAAATGGTGTGGGGTAAAAATGGTACTTTCACACCAAATAGATAGTGAATCCAAGCATTATGCCCTATGAACCCTGTATTAACTTTTTAAAAAATCTTAAACTATTTGCAATTAGCGTCAAAAGATTTATAAATTTACAGAGTGAAAAGAATATGGCTATCGATGGTATGAATTTTGAAGTCTCATTATTTTGTCTCCTTATCATAATATATCACTAGCAATTGTACAGATGCAAATTATGTTGGAAGAGATGTATAATCTTAATGTATAATTCAATGTTATACAACTATTAAGAGATGCACTTCCATTATATATATAATTCAATGGCATACATTTGAAATATATATATATACTATCTATCAAAAGATGCACTCTCCATCATTTATAAGTATTGGATAGATTGTAAATTATGTTCTCACATTTTCTTTAGGCAAAACATCTTTTTAGTCTATTTCAAGAGTACCGCTCCTTTCTTTCTTTTTTTCCTTTTTTCCATCTACCTCAACTTAACATCCTAAATATGTAGAATTTTTTTGAAAGCAATTTAATGTCAACATCAGACTCTAGATCTCCAAAGGGTTTTTTAAGAAACTGTAAATAAAACCCAGTCCTTTCTATATCACTGCAAGTCTAACACAACACACCTTGTTACAGTGCCAACCTATGTTTACAAATGCTTTACATAGAATAACTGGTCATCTCTACAAGAACATTGTTCTTTTTGAAAAAATGTAGCCTGTTTGCATAGATGTTTGATAGAATATAAGTTTCAACATTTTGAAAGATCCAACTCAAATACAAGAGTTGATGTAACTAATTGTGTCACCTAAAAACTCATCCATACAGAATATGTTTTTTGCATTTTCTATAAGAATGACATTCCATGCGAGCATATCTCAACAAACATATCCATGCAAAATCTATTTTTTGAATGTTCTGTAAGCTTGGCATTCCATACGGGCATATCTCTGCCAGGGATTGCCTTTAATTGTTCATAGATCTGTAAACAAGGAGCAATCCATTTGAGGGATTAAATTTGTGCAATGTCTATCAAGTTTAGAAACCCAAAAATTATGTCACTGAGAAGGATAAAATTTGTTTACTACCTTATTTCATCCACCCATGGTTTATGTTAGAATTCAAAAGATAAGTTTCTGTAACTAATTGTGGCTCCATATTCTTATGTGCTCTACAAGAACCAAGCAAACACATCCACATAAGAACCATAGGTTTGATTGGCATGTTCATAATAAGGTCAGAATTTCCTGAGTTAGCCAACACAACCAAGAATGCCATCCAGGTATACTATATATAGAGGCACTCATGCGCTTCCACATTTTACATACATATCAACAATGGCACTTGCAACTAAAATATCTGACAAATGTCAGTTCTCCATAATACTTTGGTGTGTGTCATTACCATGTTTCAAAGATCTTATTTTGACGCAGGCTGGGATATGCTAGCAAAAGTGAAGAGCTCAGATTGGATACATGTTGGTTGCATTTAGTGAAATAGTATCAATGCTTGGTGAGGATATCCATGTCTTCTGTTAGGTGCAATTATTATATTCCATTAGGAAAGGTTGCAGATTACAAAGCAAAAAAAAAAGAGCATTAAAACAACTGTTCTAGGCATTTTGTCAAATAGTTCATGTGCATGACTGCATTCTACTAGAACACAGCCCCCCCATATATATATATATATAGGGAAGGGGAGGCAGCGAGGGTTCTTTATATTCATTTTTTAATATACTAATCTATACTCATCTAAATTTAGATTCAGCAGTCTGTTTCCAAAATGGGGATTTAGAGTTGACGCAAGGAATGCATGAAAATTTATATATTTAGATTTATGTTAGATTAAGTGATTAACCAAACAACCCATCTTTTTGCACCACTTTTAAGTCACCAGAAAACAAAAGGAAACACTGGACAGCTGACAGAGTCAAGTTAGCTCAGATTTCTCTTTATGGGCATGAACACTAGCGCCGCAGCCATTGATTAATACCTGGTTCATCAATAATGAATCTGTCCATTACATCTGTAATTGAAAACCTTAGTAGTTCAAGATCTCTTATTCACCACATGTAGCAATCTGTAAATTTGAAAATGCAGAGCTCTATTGAATGAGAAAGAAATGAGAGAAATACTGGTGGATAAACGCAAGACGGTCATCAGATTAATCTGCATATTGTTATCAGCCTTATTATTACCAGCACCCAGCTTTTACCTGGGTTTTGAGGAATTGAGATAGTCATTTCGTTATCAAGCATGAAACCTGAATCCATTTTAATACCACCTGCAACTAGCCTCCGAGGCATTTTGATGAGTTTTTAGATAAAAACAGTGAACATAAATAAACATGAAACCGGTATGAAACTAGAAAAAAATCTGCAATGTTGAAGACAAGAGTAGATTAACAAGTGAAAATGTGCCCCTCAACTTAATCCCCGTTTCTTGAAAGAGAAGGAAAGGGATCCATCATCCATCTAAAGGACACGTTTACTGTGAGGTGTTCACCTTCAAGGGCAAACACTTTCTGTTAAGTTGTCCGATTGGGTGAAACACCTGCCATTACACCTACTGGTTAAAAGCTTCAGATCAATTTTCTCAAAGAGGGAGCAATCTTTTATGAGAGATTCTGCAGCCGAATCGATAGTCATCCGGATCCCACACCTCTGCGTGATCCTCTTTATAGAAATAAATCCGGGAGAATCTAAATTGCAAAGAAGAGGAGGTCGTGTTGGGAGAGTGGTGTGAGGTTGCAAGCGTTTCATTTTTCCTATCAACCGTTCAATGCATGCAAAACCTCCACATGGAATGCAAATGAACACTGTTTAGAGCACATCTCATGTAGGGGCTTCCCCTCCTATTTTCTTGTAGCAACAGGTCTCATGATTATTTTTGAAGCCAGCTATATGAAATAATAGAATCCATGCCTAAAAAATAGGAGCTCCACTTTTTTGTCCCTAAAGTTAAGAGGTTGTTGGAGAGGGGGAGCTGGAGTTTCCCCTACAATTTAGGCTGATTTTTACCCATGTAGAACATAACATGCATTCCCGCCAATAATTTATGGTGATTTTAGAGGGAAATATGATTTTTATTTACCTGCAAATTATCATAAAACTGCAATGGGATCCTATAATATCTCAGCGGGTATTGTTAAAGAAAATAATAAAAAACATGAGACCTTAAAATTGCTAAAATGCTCCTAAATTTTCTCAACAACACCCATTGAGATATTTATGAAGCCCCCCTCCATGGGACCATGCTCTTAATCCAAGGCAAACCCATTTGTGCTTAAGTGATGGGAGTGTTTAGATGGCTTATGGCATGAAGTAAGGGTTTTTTTACTTTCCATAAATGTGTTAGACTAGTAATTCCACTTGAGGTGTAAGAAATATAATAAGGGATGCAAATACAATATTTTTATAGAAATGTAATATTATGTAGTGGGTGATACAAAACTTTTAACACAATGTCATTATTTGTTTATTGCTATAATGAGGTTGGATGAAGGCCAATAAAAATGGAAGGATGCACGATAAAAGTAAAGAATCCAAAGAGAAGGCAAGCTTGGTATATTGCATATAATTACATGTTTTAGAGATTGAGAGGAAATGTTCTTGAACATCTCTCTTTGTTCTTTCTCACGATACCTACAAAACTTTGGACAAATGTTTATAGTGCTCAAATGTAAATGTGGGAGAGATGCAAATCTATAAATGAGCACTCTCGTGAGACTACAACAAATTCAATAACTATATTGGAACATATAGGACATGAACCCTCAACACACAACCAATCAAAAAAATGCCCTCATTGTTGCAAAAGTGAAAATGTCATACCAATATTTACAAAATCAAATCCGCAACATTGCTCAAAGATTCAAAAGGCAAACATGTGAACACATATTCACTACCCCAATAACTTACATAAATATTGTTTTAGACAAGCATTAAATAGATAATATAAGCATTTCATTTATATTGTGTTTTAATAATAAACATTTATGTTATTGAATTGACACAACAAAAAAATTTGAAAACAACAAAAAAGAAAATAATTCAATACAAGAGAACATGATATGTTAAGCATTAATTTCAACACATATTGTAAGGGTCACAATGATTTTGATAGCTTTAAATATTATTAATAAAATATACATCAGATAGATCAAAACGTAGGGGCCATTAACTCTTGACATGCAACAAATAATGGTTGTAGCAAAAGTGAAAATGCCACACCAATATTTATTTTCACACCCCAAATTTAATGCATTTTTCATCGTTATAACACGACTAGCTAATAAGGTTGTTGGTTGATTTAAGTTACACCGATGCTTGTTAAGAGCAAGGTGGATGCGACAAAGTGACAATTTTATATCGAAAATGCAAGTTGTGGCATGATTGAATTATTTAATAATATAATATTCTATTTGCAATCAACAATAGTAATAATTATATATATATATATATATATATATATATATATATATATATATATATATATATATATATATATATATATATGGTAAAAAGATTGGTTTTGAAGGGGACCAAAACCCAAAGTAGTACATTGTCATACAAGAAAGAGCAAGGGAAAGCAAAGTAGCTCACAAAAGAACCGAGGCAAGACCAGTCAAAAAAACTTCGCCAAGACGAAGCCAAGAGAGAAACGGGCACAAAATGCCTTGATACATTTTTGATACAATAGATATATTATGAAAGAGGATCCAATAAGAAAAGGAAAAAACACCAAAACATAGTACCGGTCATCCAATAGTCATCTACCATTTCTTCTTCTTCCTGCTTCTAATTATGGAGTTTGGTCCCAAAGGAACTAGGGAAAGACCTAGTTCAAAAAAAAATTTGCCAAGATAAAGCCAGAGAGAAACCATGCACAAAACGCCTTTAATACTTTTTTTGATACAATAGATATATTATGAAAGAGGATCCAATAAAAAAGGAAAAAACACCAAAACATAGTACCATGTAAAAGCCAATAGTTAGCTATCATTTTTCTTCTTCTTCCTACATCGATTATGGAGATGGGTCCCGTGTTCTTATTGTCCTTGGTCTTCACATAGTCTCCGATTGTTTCCTCCTTAGTAACTATGACCTCCTCCTCCTTGTCTAAACTACTTAAGACAAGACACATCCTTTTGGGTGATATGGGCCCATAATTTTGAAGTCTAGTGGCATGGTCTTGGATAATGGACACTCTTTGTTCTTGCATAATGAGTTTAGCTTTGAGGCCATTAATTCTTTTTTCCTAAATGGCCTCCTTTCTTTGAATCTCTTGAATTTATCGCACCATATCTTTAGTGACTTTGAGTAGTGTGTCAATAGAGACTTACATGCTAGCCGATTGAGGTTCCAAGTTGATGTCTCTAGTATTGTCTTCAGAAATAATCTTCTCCTTGGAAGACTCCCTTTTTCAAGTTAAAAAGGACTTCCACTGCCTCACCTTCTTTGTTACACATGGCTTCTTCTCTCTTCTTCATATTTCTTATTCTAACTATCGGTGTTTCATCATCAGAATTTGTGGCTTGAG
Organism: Taxus wallichiana var. yunnanensis; assembly: GCA_018340775.1. Lineage (NCBI taxonomy): Eukaryota > Viridiplantae > Streptophyta > Pinopsida > Cupressales > Taxaceae > Taxus > Taxus wallichiana. The sequence continues at coordinate 60,612,538 of CM031241.1, forward strand.
GTTGGGGGGGATGATATGATTCCCATTATGGTGTACAAATAGAAGGATAAAACCATGGTGTAAGGGAATATCAATTTTGTCATCTTTGAAATCCTCCACCGATGCAAAGAGAGATCTTAGATGGAAGAATGGAAGACTGTGGCTTGCTTTCTTTGCCAATAGTTGAGGATGGAAAATTTTCCTAAAATTTCATTCCAAAGTGATGTATTTCATCACGACCATACAAAAATCAACCCACCTATCAGGTAAATAGTTCCTAGCAATATCATCCACAAATAAGTGAATCCTTTCATTTGGGCCAAAAGGTAGCCATTTCATGGTTTCTGCAGTTTTTATCATTAAAATAATTAAGCCCATTCATGGTCATCCAGTGGTAGAGGCAATGGTATGTTCGGAAATAATAATTTCCATACCCCTAAGAAGGACCTGTCTATTATCCCAAGCTTTAACAAAATCAAGGGCCAGGAAAGGATCATTACTTTTTAATCTTTTGATGAATTCAGAGAAGTCTCCCCATCTAAGTAATCTCCAAAACATGGCATCCTGTTTGAGGGCTTGGTAGGTCGTTGGTTCAGTTCGAACATGATCACCACCCATTGTTCTGTAGAAACTTATAGCAAACCTCTTTAAGTAGCTTTTGTAAATATGTTTTCCCCTAGCATTTAGAGAAATACAACTATCCACCATCAAAATCCTTTCATAATACCACCATCCCTTGGACTAGGGAATGATGTCTCTATTTGTTGTGATTATTGCTTATAATCTTACTCCATCTTATCATGATTAATAAGATTCATAACATGGCTCCAAGGCACGTGGTAACCATCCCACTCCATCCTCTCTTCCATGTCATCTCCTTGATTTTCCAGGCTGTCAACACACATATTTCCTTCCATGTAGACGTGGCATATCTCTACCTCCTCAAAATAATCAATCAAACTCCTAACCTCTTCTATGTTATTTTTATACTCCAACCAAATCTAATTTTCTCGGCTAAATATTTAATGATCATTAAGGAATCTCCTTCTATGATCAATTTTTTAAGATGTTTCATCCTTTCTATTTTTAATCCCCACAATGATGTCATAGCCTCCACATAATTATTGATTGAATCCCGAGGTGACTTGCATAATATTTAATACAAGAACCTTTGTGATATCTGATAATACCACCTCCTCTCGCTTTGTTTTCTCTCATTTTGGATGAGCCATCGAAATTAAGCTTGATCCAATCAACTCGTGGTGGCTTCCATTTTATGTTCCTTCTATTCTCTCCCTTCTTTATAATGGCACCTTATTTTAAAGGACTGATCTTGAGGTATTTCAAGATAGATTTTTCCTCATTGGTGAGCGTTTCGACAAGTTATGTTTAAGGACCATAACATTTTCCTTTAAGCTTTGACAAATTTTGTTCACCACCTTGTTGGACAAGTAGTTTTGTTGTTGAAAATCCTATTGTTTCTCTCTTTCCATAATCCCCATAGAATATGTGGTAGGGCACATCTCCAAGCTGCCTTGGATATGGAAGATCTAAAGGGAAATGACCATTGGGCTACCAGGCTATCTAAGTCACTAAGTAGAGGGAGTTGAAGCTTGAAAAGATCTAACACGGCATAAAATATCTGAAAGGAATAATTGCATTCCAGAAATATATGCTTAATTGTTTCCTCCTCTTCTTTACACAAAATACATCTATTGATCATAATCATTCCTCTCTTCTTGAGGTTATCCATTGTAAGGATTTTATTCTGAATTGTTTCCTAAAAGAAAAAAATTATCTTGGGAATGAGATTCTTGTTCCATATTTTAGACCAATCTCTATACTCTTCATTAGTTGTGGCATAACTAGACTTGAATTATAGTCCCAGAGTCGAGTTTTCTCCATATAACCTCATCATGGCAGAGTCTATTAGGTATATGAATATTACCTAATTTCTTATTCAGGACTTCAAAGTGCCTTCTTGGTCCATTATAATCAAAAGGGGAAAATGCTAATCCACTTTGGGCCTTGTTGATCAATAACCCAATAATATTTAACCAGCTCCCCCTTTCTTAGCAATAGTGTTGTTTGAGATGTGCCCAAGGTTCTTCTTTCCCCAAAGGTTCCTTTTCAAAACATGGGTCATCCCAAAATTTTATACTACTACCATCCCCAAGATTCCATAACATACCTTTAAGCAGAAAACCTCTGGCTTACGAGATATTATTCCAAAACATGAATCCTTTCGGTAGATCATCATTAGAAAAAAAAGGCCCGCATTCTACCAACAGTCTACAAATATTTCGCTTGAAGAATATCCACCTAGATTCCTTGTTTCTTATATATTCTCCAACCAACCTTAGTCAAAAGGGATTCATTCATAATATGAACATCCTTAAGGCCAAGGCCTCCATACTTCTTAGGTTTAGTAATTCTATCCCATGCGATAAGGGGAATTATGGTTTTTTCCTTAGTTCTGACGAGAGAGGAATATTTTTGGATTATTTCTATAGCCATTCTAACTTTGGCCAAGATTTAAAAAATGGACCTTATATATATCCACTCCTTGCAAAGGACTCTGCACAAAGACAATTGGGCTTTACTCGCATGGGTAAGGAGGGATCCTTTCCATGATGTCATTTTTTTGTGAAACCTCTCAATTAAGAGGTTAGAGATATCTTGAACTAGTTTATTACCACATAATGACTTCCCTAAGTAGTTATTTGAGCAAGGTTTTTATTTTGTATCCTAAAATGTCAGCAAGTCTTCTTTGTTGTTGTTGACTAACATTTATAAAGAAACATGAGATTTTGTGGAAGTTTATGAGTTGGCCAAAGACTTCCTCATAATTTTTAATAATTTCTTTGAAATATCTTGCTTCATTAACATCCGCTTGTCCCAAGAGAAAATTATCATCTACAAATTGTTGAAGACAAATATTATTAACCCCATTAACCACCTTAATGCCTTCCAAAACTATTTCACTTTTAGCTTTTTGACACAATCTACTTAGAGCTTTAACAACAATGATGTAGAGGAAAGGAGAAAGAGGATCCCCCTATCTCAATCTTTTTTAGTCTTAAATAAACCTTGTGGTTTATCATTTATAAGTACTGAAAAACTAGGAGTAGAAGTGCATTCATGTATCATTTGAATGAGCATGGAATCAAAACCAAACTTATGCATAATGATGATTAAGACTTAATAAATTTTGTCATAGGTTTTGTGCATGTCAATTTTAACAAGCATAACCTCCGGCTTTGTGTATATGCTTCTTCAAAATGTGTTAAATGGATCTTTATGTGAACTAACAATGTATTCAAAGAGCATATCTTAATCCATCACATGACTCAACTATAGACCACAATATAGGACTTGCTCATGCACTATCATAAGACTCAATTTAAAGTGTAGGACTCACCCTTGCATTAGCACGAGGGGACTTATTGTGGAGTGTAGGACTTTCCGAGCACTAACGTAGGACTATCTTGGAATGAAGAATTCGTGCAAAAGATCAAAATGACTCGAGATGGAAAGACACCAAGTTGATATAGTCGGCACATAAGTTGATATGATGAGAGGGGCATGAAACGTGGGCTACCATCTCATCCATCAAGTGGCCTATGTGGATCATGGAAGCTCGACTTAACACCTAGTTGATTGAAGACGTGGAGAAGAAGAATAAAAAAATCACAAACTTATAATCATCATGATTATAGGAATCTAATTCATGATCTTTGACATCTTCGGAAGGGCCGATTAATCATCTCAACTGAGAATCAAATAAGGACCTCATCTGTAGTTAACAAGATGAATCTTATTTAAATGTGGCATGCACTAGCTCTTCCACAAATGTAACTCCTAAAATAATTAGTTTTTGTCATAGATATCTCTTAGTTAAGTAGTTGTAATTGATTGCAAATAATCAATCCTCTTCTAGAGTGACTAAGACTACTCTAGATATAAAAGAGCATTTGTAGTAGGATTAAAAAGTTAGTTCATGGATTGTTGTAAAATAAATTCTTCTATTCAATAAAGTACTTGATTAGGGATAACTCAACTTTGTGTAATTTACACTCCTACCTAAAATGAAGGGAACATTTCTTGTTTATCTCATCTCTATTATTTAGCATTTATTTAAATTATCAAAATTTAATTTCTTTTAGTATTTTCAATTCGAGTTCACTAATCCTCTATTTTATCAATAGACTTCATTTATTAATAGCATTTAGCATACTATTTTATTAAGTTCATTAGAAAATAAGTATTAAGCACAGTTTCAACCATTTCATTTGTTGCAAATAGCCATGGACACCGCCCTGGATTGACAATCATGTGATAAATAAAGTGTGATTACCATTGATGTTTGTCACTTTTTGACGTTGTTGTTGTGGCATCTTAAGGGGATAGTAAAGATTAATGTACTAACTCCGTACTTCGATAGTTTGGTAAGTTTCCATTCAAAAATATCTTTTCCATAACTCATTCTTTGAAATAAAATACCTTGTAGTGACAACAAGATTCTTTTTGTGCTTTGGAGTATGTGGAACACAAGAAATCAGTAGAGCACTTATGATTATGAAATTGTTCTCGAGTATGATAGGATTTTATGTTTAGACCCTAGAGGTAGATTTATTAGAATCAATTTACAAACCCCCTCAAAACCAACATGTGGAGAAACTTTCTCAACAAGGAAGGATGGCTAATGGAATGGGAAACCCCAATGGTGCAAATAATGACAACCCTCCACTTGGAAGGACATTTACCTATCCCATAGAATTGGATCCTAATGACCAAGCCCCCATGAATAATATATCTCCTTTAATTCTACCAACCTTCAAGGGACTAGTCTCAAAATATCCTACTCAATTCCTATTTGATTTCAAAGTCATGTGTGCAGAACCTATGATTACACCTTAGACACTCAAAAATTAAAGTTATTTCCTTCAAATTTGAAGCTGAAGGATGTGGCCATGAGGTGGTTCATGGGCCTAACCCATAACTCCATTCACAAATGGTAGGATATAGAAACAATCTTCTTGGATAAATTCCAAGACTAATGTAGGGTCAGGGATAAAAAGGAAGAACTCTTTAGGATGCAAGAAAAGGAGAATAAGAGTGTTGAGGACTCTCTTGATCATTTCATCTTCCTTCATAGGAGGTGTGGCATTGGTCTTGATATTAATCTTCTCAAAACTTTATTCATTAAGGGATTGGATGAGGACACACAAGAAGCCTTTAATCTTATGGGAAAAGGAGATATGTACAAATTGAAACTCACTGATATTATTGACTTTGTAGGAACTATTCCCAGACTTGCCCAAACCTTTGAAAATAGAAAGGAAAATTTTCCAATGGTGAAATATCCAAACTAAGAGTGTAAATTACAAATCTAAGAAAAATATCTTAGTTCAACTTAATACAACTGTGGATAGGAAGAAATATTGGAAAATAGAGCCATTGTTCATATAATTTCCAAGATATAGGACAAACATGGGCTTAAGGAATGTCCCTTAGATAAAATATAGATTTTCTTGTCTTTAATCTAAAGAATGCCAAAATTAATGTGGATTGCTTCCCTTGCTAAAGAATCATTTAAAACAAAACACACAAAATGAAGTTGAGTTGAATTATGTGGCTCAGAGGTAAGGATGGAATTTTTAATCAAATCAAACTAGTCCTATGCACCAAAAATGCAATGGGTTCCAAACTAGTGGAACACACTATGGTCATACCCCCCATGGGCTCAATAAGTCCCACAGGAATGGAGTCCCCAGTGGAATACACCACCGAATTACTATCCCCAACTCTAGTCTCCAAACCCAAACATTCCACCATTCCAACAATTTAATCCTCAATTCCAACAATAGTGGAATACACCCCAAGGATGGGTCAACAATATTATAACCAAAGAAGACCCCGAGGATAACAAGCTTTGTTGACTGGGCCTACAACTGCTAACCCATCTAAACAACCTGTCAAGACACAAATTCCATCTCAAACCATGGCAAACCCAAAGAATGTGAGGCAAGGTAACCCAACATACACTATAGAATCAGAAAAAACCCCACAGTAAACTTTGTGGACTATAGAAATATATTTCTATGTTTAGGGAAGGTTACCTTAAAACCATCATCTCCTATATAGAATAATTCCTGAAGAAAGAGAAAATCTAGAAGAAATGCAACCCAATCATGTTGTAGAAGAAACATCTGAACCAAATTAAGGAATCCCCTTTCCATCTAGACTATTGGAAAAACATGACACTACAACCCATGAAGAACCATAATCAGATCTAATTCAAAGATTAAAAAAATTGAGTATTGGAATCCCTCTTTTACTAGGATCTTAGAGAAATTCTAGAATTGAATAAGACCATCAAAGAGATCTATTTTAAAACTCAAGGTAGAAGGAAGAATCAACCTAAAATAATCCATGTTGATGGAAAATTGGCTAGCATATTGGAAGGGAATATGATCCCTCCAAAATATGGAGACCCTAGGAGTCCAATTGTTATAATTTGCATAGGGGATGTGCAAATCCCAAATGTCCTAATTGACTTAGGGGCTACAATTAATGTGATGACCACTGAAACATTGTCCACATTATCTCTCCCTGAACCACAATCAACTTCAAGTAGTGTTACAAATGGTTAATAAGTCTGTAGCCAAGCCCAAAGGAATCATAGAGGACATGACCATAACCATCAAATCATGGGATTATTCAATAGATTTTATGGTCATTAAAATGAAGAATAAGAAGAATGGATATCCTTTGATTCTAGGATGCCCTTGGTTGGCCAATACCACAACTCTTATTGATTGTAGGAAAGGAAACATGGTAATTACAAATGGACATGATTCAAAGAAGTTATCCATTTATCTATCTGCAAAACCCTTTTCCACATAGAGGATAAACAATGGTAGAAGGATGATACAAATTAATCAAAAGATTTGGTTTCATTTTTGGCAATGGTCATAATTCAGGAACATTCAACTTAAATCTAAATGGTGATTAGGAGTCTTGCACTTTGGACTATGCATAAGTCCTATGCCGCAATCTAAATCCTATCTTTGGACTAATTATGATTCCTGCTACAAATAGTTGAAATAAGAGATGGCATGATGGATGAGAACAATCAACCTATCATCTGTCTTTTTCATGAAACATAGATTTGAAGGAGTGTTTCTTTTACAATATCACTACAATACACATATTACTTCCCCACATTTTCCTTTGAATACATTATTGAGAGAATACCTATTGTAAATTCTCTCCACCCAAACACCAAACAATTACCCATCTTCCTAGGAAAAACACGACAATCAATAGTTGGTTGACTAGTCAAGAAGAGAATACCCTATTTAAACTTCTATGCTCTCATCCTTAATCCTTTTCTTGGGAATACAATGACATGAAGGGTATTCACCCCAATATTTGTACACACCACATTTACACAACTAATTTTAGACAGTCAGAAAACCACAAAAATGATAAACCCTACCTTAAGAGACATTGTAAAAAATGAGATTGAGAAACTCCTGGGTAGGATTCAATTATCCAATTTAGATAATCAACGGGTTTCTCCATTAGTAATAGTTCCTAAAAATAATGCGAATTTGGAGGGTTTGTGTAGATTATAGGGAATTGAATAAGGAAACTCATCAAGATTGTTTTCCCTTACCTTTCATGGATCAAGTCCTTGATAATTTATCTAGAAAAAGGTATTTATCATTCCTTAATGGGTTTAATGGGTATAATCAATGATGGCACAAATGGGTTTAATGGGTTTAATGGCACTAAGAGGATCAATATAAAACTACCTTTACCTTCCCATGGGGCACATTTACTTACAAGTTCTTGATTTTTAGCTTATGTAATGATTTTGCTACTTTCCAAAGAGCCATGTTAGCAATCTTTATTGATCTCACTCATGATTTCCTTGAGATTTACATGGATGATTTCACTGTTTATGGAGAAACATTCCAAGAGGTAGTTAATAATTTAGAAAAATACATCTCAAGGTGTGAGAAACATCAATTATCTTTAAACCATGAGAAAAATCTATTCATGATGGAGAGCAAGGTATATTCTGGATTTCATGTTTCTATTGAGGGAATCAAGGTAGATCTAGATAAAGTCAACATCATTGTAAAACTTCCATCTCCCACAAATCAAACTGAAGTAAGAATATTTCTTGGACATGTTGGTTATTATAGAAGATTCATTTTAGATTTCAGTAAGTTGGCTTCTCCAATATTTTCCCTTTTAACAAAATATTTTGAGTTTGAATGGACAGAATCATGTTAGAAATCTTTTAACACTATTAAGGACAAATTGACAAATACTCTAGTCTTAAGAGGACCAAATTGGAATCTTCCCTTCCACATGCAAACAAATGATTCTAATGAAGCAATGGGGGATTATACTTGGACAATAAGAGGAAGGAGAAGTAATGCATGTTATCTACTACATGCAAGAACCTCTCCCCTTACGAAGGAACTACACCACCACAAAGAAGGAGTTTCTTGTAGTTGTTTATGTAATTAACAAGTTCCGCCATTACATTACAGGATATGAAGTATTTTACATAATGATCATTATGTTATTAAATATTTAATGAATAAACCTTTGGTGCATGGAAAATTAAGGTGGATGCTATTATTGCAAGAATTTAACATCAAAATCATTGATAAACTAGGTAAATCCAATGTGGTGGTTGATTTTCTCTCAAGGCTAACCATTTCAAGTACAAGAAGAATAGGTCAATGATGATTTTCCAAATGAACATCTATTTTCAATCTCAATTGTCTCTCCTTGGTTTGTAGACATGGCTAACTACTTGGCTACATGGAATTTCCCATCTTTCCTCACATCTAAACAAAGGAAGCAATTAATTAAACAAAATGTAATGTATACATGTACTAATGGAATGCTTTTAAAATGTGGATCTAACCATGTATTACGTAGGTGTGTAGCTGAGGATGACATCTTTGACATACTCAGAGCATATCATGATGAGCCATCAGGGGGACACTATTTCGTTAAGAGGACTATCCACAAGGTTTTGGGAGTTGGTTACTATTTGCCTTGTTTGTATAAAGATGTCAAAAGTATGTATGACAATGTGATCATTGTTAAAGGATGGGAAAGCTAACATTTACATCTGATATGCCACTCCAACCTTGGGTTATGTTGGAACCATTTGAGAAGTGGGGTTGGATTTCATTGGACTAATTGACCCAACTTCTCAAGGGAAGGAGTACATCTTGGTTTATACAGACTATGTTACAAAATGGGTTGAGGTGCAAGCTCTCCAATATGTAAGAGATGAGAAAGTTGTAGACTTCTTATATGAACACATCTTTTAGTGTTTTAGAGCTCCTAGATCCGTTGTTTCAAACTAAGTACCACGGTTCATGTCGGGAGTAATCGGTTTTTTGTGTGGTACATATCAGTTGAGGTCTAATAAATCATCCCCATATCATCCCAAAGTCAATGGTCAAGTGGAAGTCACTAATAGAGAGTTGGAGAATATCCTAACCAAGACAATAGATATTTCAAGGAAAAATTGGGTTCAAAAGTTACAGAAGCGGTTTAGGCATATAACACTACTTGGAAGACAACCACATGATTCACTCCTTATTAGTTGGTCTATGGGAAGAAACCAATCTTTCCTATAGAATTTGAAATCTAGACCTTAAGAACAACTGCTAAAGTGGGAATTGATTTATTAGAAGCACAACAAGCAAGGATTCTTCAACTAAATGAGTTGGATGAGATGATATTGCAAGAACTTCATAAAAAAACTCATCCAACACCAAAGACAAGTATGGCATGATAGTCACATTAAGAAAAGGAAGTTTCAAAAAGGAGTTTGGGATATTTTATTTGATTCAAAGTACAAATACTTCAAAGAGAAATCAGACAATATGGATGGGTCCATACTAGATAGAGGAAGTATTCAAAAATGGAACCATATAATTGATTCCTATTGATGGTGAAATAAAGGTAATGTTGGTTAATGGCCATAGGTTGAGGCTATACCAAAAGCCAACATCTAAAGAGGAATTTAAAAGATGCTACAAGAAAATGTAGCTCTGAATTGTTTGGACAAAGTTACTTTTTCAAATTCAATTCAAGGATAAATTATTCCTCAGCAAGAATAAATAGGAGATGGTTGAAAACTAGAGATGGTGGCCATCGTCCTATGAAGTATTGATTGAAAACTAGAAATAGTGGTCATTACTTTTTTTTTAAAAAAGAGAAAAAAATATTTGAAAAAATAATAAATGCAGGTGGCTGAAAACCAACAATGGTGGTCACCCCTAAATCGTGCAATCAATGAATATGAAAAAACACATGGAGATAGAAACAAAGAAGAATTTAAATGCTTCCCATCAGATTTGACAAGTGCTAATGTACAAGGTATGAGCAAGTACTCCCTTTTAAATGTTATAAAGTTTAAATTATGAGGTGATCATTATTATGCTTATGTGAATTGATGACTCCACCTATCCCAATATATTTTTGCATCACATATCCCAATATATTTTCCACTCATTCCCCATTAATCTCTCACATGTACCAAATTACTCTCCACTTTGTCACTATCTCATCATAATTATTTAAACCTTACCCAATTTGTGTTGTTTAAAATCATTTTCCCCATGTTTTCCCACTTTCCATTTATGTCACTTCACTCCTATGTTGTTACCATTCTTATTCTTGCGCTAGAAATTTCCATTATTGGCCATTACTACCCCATTCTATGGTTATCTCCTTTTAGTCTTGTGTCATCACTTGCTATGTTTCAATTACCAGCCATGGGAATTTGATCTGTCATGAAACAACCAATTCGGTTGAATTTCTCGTTGATAGGAAAGTAGTGGAAATTTTTGAGAAAACAAGGTGGTTGGACTTCATGCTGGCATATGAGGAATTTAATCCAAGAATGATAGAAGAATTTACAAAAAAAATTGAGGAGGGACATTCTAAGGTGAAAGGTAAGAAAATATTGTTCATCCCTTCCATCATTAGTCATATTTTAGGAATTCAGAGGAAGAGAAACTAGTTAAAATATTTTCGGTTGGGAAGAAAGAGAAATTGTAATTGGTTATGGATAATAAAGGGAAGGTGTTATCCATTTTTACCCCCGGTAAAATGGAAAATTTGAGAAAATAAAATTGGGAAGTTCATGGGTTTCATTGATGAATCTAGAAGAGCGAATGTAAATTTCATGGTGCTAATTCAAAAGTTCATACCCAGCCAAAGAATTGCAAAAATGGTAAAATTGGCTTGGAGGCACTTTAATGCAGATTTTCTAAGTCCCTATGCTTGTAGGTGTTTTTTCCATTTTTCTCCCACTTAAACCCATAAAACCATATTTTCATGATTTCAATGTAAAGAGGAGGTTGAGATATTTCCATAAAGTCCAAGATCTTGAAAAATGGAGCATTTGGTCAAAAGTTATGGCCTATTACTGCTTTCCTTAGTAAAGTGGTGAATTAGAACTACTTTACTTAAGTCTTTTGTAAAAGCAGTAAAGCACATTGGAAAAGCCACAATACAAAGGAATGGAAAAAGAATAAAGTGGTGAATTGGAACTACTTTACTTATTTTTAGTAAAATCAGTAAAGTAAAGTGAAATCACCACTTAACAAAGGAAATGGAAAGTAGATTAAAGTGGTGAATTGAAATTGCTTTACTTAATTTTAATATAAAAACAGTAAAGTAAAGCAAAATCACCACTTAACAAAGGAATGAGAAAACAAAGTAAAGTGGTGAATTGGAATTGCTTTACTTATTTTAAGTAAAAGCAGTAAAGTAAAGTGAAATCACCACTTAACAAAGGAAATGGAAAATAGAGTAAAGTGGTGAATCTGAACTACTTTACTTATTTTGAGAAAAGCAATAAAGCACATTGAGAATGCCATCTAAAAAATGAATGGTGAAAAACAATAAAGCAGGTTGAAATAACCACAACACAAAGAAATGGAGAAGCATAGTAATGCAGCAAAGTGAAACTAATTTACTTCCCCAAACATATAAAACAGAAAGCAGGTTGAAATAACCACATAACTAGAAGAGAAAAGGCGGTAAAGCACTCTCAAATCAACGCCTAAGAAATAAAATGAGAAGTAGAGTCATGTGGAAAACAAAAATTGTTTTAATTATTTTAAAATAAAAAAATTAAAGTAGTTGGAAATGCGTGATAGTAAAATGCAATAGTAAGGGGTTGGATCGCCACAATGAATAGAAAAATTTAGAACTTAAAATGACCATAACTTGCTGCTCGGATCTCTGTTTCACTCATTCTTGGAATTTCTAGAAATGTCTCGAGAGCTCTTTATGCACAAGGAATTAAAATTAAATATTTGTAAAGGGAAGGTGGCTAAAAGTCACATTAATTATTCTACACTCAAATGCACAACTACTGATCAACCACCACCATTAATGAGGTATGGAGGCCAATTCCTTTTGTTGCAAGCAAGGGTACTCAAGAGATGGGATTTGAAAGTCACCCATGCTACCTTCACATCATTAATTGAGTTTGGAGTGCCATGTAAGGCATACATTCGGGTCACACTCAATATCTATCTATCTTATTCTAATTTCACATAAATTGTAAAGGGGATGCATTGTAAAGGTTGTTGGTCATTTTATCCCCATGCTCCCTCTTATGGGGCTTCAAGCCTTTCTCCAAAAATTTTAATGGAATTTCTTTCCTCTTCTTGATAAAAAATGTACTATGCATAATTAATGGAACAATAAAGTGGTGTGTTTTGATTCATCTATCAATCTTTTGCATCATTTTGTTACTTCTCTTACCTCTCATTATGCTTGTTGGATCTATGCATTTTCTTGTTCATTATAGATTTGGTGTTTTTACTTATATAGGAATGGTGGATTGAATGTGGTCTAGTTTTTGGTGTAGGAACACCCTCTCTAGGCTCATTTCTTTGTTATTTTACATTTGGGAAAGTGGTTACCATTTCCTTTTCTTAGTGTATCACCGCTTCTAGTGTAGGATTTCCATTTCCATGTTGTTTCTTTCTCCATGGTCCTTGGAAGTCATATGTTAGAGGTAGTCAATAAAATTTTTTCCATTAGGATTAGTTGTGGCAAGTAGGATTAGGAAGAGGAATTGGCCTTCTTTGGAGAGTTATCTCAAGCCCACAAGTCCCACAACTTGAGGGATAACTCCATGTTATACAGATTACACTAAATGCCCCATTTCACATGCTTGGATTTTCAAGGGTGCTGTAATTTTGTGATAAAAGAAGGCTAAGGGCATAAAAGGGGTAATTTTCTTGAGCCACAACCGAGTGTAGCTAAATGGGTGACTAAATACTTTACATGTGAAGGTCAAGTATGGGGTTATTCTTAGCCCTATGTTAAGAATACTTATCCACCTCCGCTATGGTCAAGCTAAAGCCCATAATAAGGTTAATTTTCCCCAATTTTTATTTGACTCTGTCTCTTTTGCTACTAATTTTTTTATGGGGTTCTTCTTACCTCAAATTCCAAAGCCTTATTCACCTAATCTCCAAGTACCATTTTATCAAGAAACACCATGACTATGAAGGATCGGAGAGCCGAACACATTCACAAGACAATAATATTTTCATTGTATTTTTTTGCTAGTACAATGGCTAATATATAACCATGGAGGCAAGTACACAAACCTCCTACAAAGTAGGGAATGAATGACCCGTTTATAAAAATGGGTGTAATAAATTATTAGTGTATATATGTTTGGTTATAATAGTATATACGACTAACCATTAAATAATAACTACTAATGTAATTATTCATTGTATAACAATTACATTAATAATGTGAACACTACAATATTTTCCTAACATTCACCCCCTTAGTGTGAACATTATTAATATCTAATCTTCACCCCTTAATGTGAACACGATGAAGAACCATATTTGAAGAAGTTGAACCACCTCCTGAAAGCACTGCTTAGACCAGGTACAAACTCCATAGATTATATCTTTACCCTCATAAAGGCGTAGTGTCAAGCCGAATTATGCAGGAATGCTCCCTTCCTCTTTGGGTTCTGTGGGACTTTCCCTTCCTCCCTAGGCACTCGAATTTTGGATCTCCAAGATCCACAAGCTTCACACTAGCTGGATAACCATCCCTTGAGTCTACCTCGAAATATTCTCCTGCTCCCCAAAAGTGAGTATTCTGAAAACATGACTCTAAAAATTCTGAAAAGGGCTTATTCAACACTGACATGATAGAAACAACGAAAATAGAAACATATTGAAACACAAAACTGAAAAAAGTTCCACCAAATCATCTATGTGGCCCCGTCGTTGGCGACTCACGAGGCGACATTGAATGACATCCAACCTCTCGTTTTGCCTCCATCCTTCAATGCAATGCTACTAACTCATATGAATTTCACTTTGAGGCTCATTTACAATATGGACATCGGATTCCACCAAAAATGTGTCCGAAAGGCCTTTTTCTTAACTTTTACAATAGCACAATTTTGACTACTAAGATTAAATACACAACCTATAAGCAATTGTTTTACAAAATACGACAACAATGATATACTATGAATAAAAAATGACACTTAAATTTAATATTAAATGAAACTAATTACTTAACATTGATAAATGATATGAAGAATCATATGACTAAACAATATTATTTTTAGAGGACTCTATTATAAAAACAAATGATGTTGGCAATACAACTCATGATTGAAAAAACAAAATGGTGAAAAATGACTCTACTAACAACTTTTATTCTTAACTCATGGACAATGAACTATTTTTGACTTGCAATCAAAATTGACTTATGGATTATGACATTCACATTGATTGATTAACTAGACACGTGAGAGACAAGATTATTTGACAAGCTAATGACCGAAATATAAAATACCCCAAGTATTAACTATTGTATTGAAAAATAACGAGAAAAACACTTTAGAATATCAAAAATATTGTAAACTCAACTCACTTTATGACTTAGAATATGCACCTTGATCCACATAGAAGTACACATGAAATATATGCATGGAGAAGTAGATCGCTATGGAAACACATGGCAAGGTGATTCAACAGGTTTAAAACACGTCAGATCCTTAATTGCCTCATTGGAGATGAGCTATTTTTATGAACTGAGCTACCCCTTTCCGTGCGTTGAGCCATGTACCAAGAATTAGTGGAAACCATGAGTCTTTAATGAGGATCAAGATGATATGCAATTGGATGTAGATATACTAAAAGAAGATTTTCCTTTCAACATATTTTACATTGAAGACTTGAGAGACTTTTCTACTAATCATTCAAAAAAACATCCATGCCATCCACATTCAAATTGATTCTACTCAAAGAGAACCTGATACAGATGATGGCCGATATGCATAGGTGGATAGAAAACAATGAATGCCCAGAGGTATAGTAATTTAATATTCCCGCACTATAATTTGAGCCCATTGAACTAATGTTGTGGGTGATGCATGAAGTAGATCATTGCTTTCTAGGATTAAACACATTTTTAGTATCCAGATCAGATCAGAAGAAGGCACGAACATAGTAGAAGAATGATCGTGTGATGGGTAGTTTCAATAGTGTATTTATCTACCTGCTCCTCAATGGATATTAGAAAATCTTTAGCAAAAGAATTTTTTGAAACTTCATTTTCTTATATTGATAGAAGTGCCTCGAGAAATATGCAAGCTGTCCACTTCTACACAAGATTACGAAAAATAAAATAGATCCTGGTTTTCAATGAATAAGATCTTAAATAACATGAAAGTTACTACAAAAACTAACATAAAATCTTTACAAATTTGATTTATCGCATCACCAAGGGGCAGTATAAGGGATGGATGCCCCTTAAAAATTGCTACAACATCATAGGTGCAAGGTTAAAGACTTCTTTGATACCAAATATGAAGGATCAAAGAGTTGAACACATTCACAAGACAATAACTTTCTTCATTATATTATTTCGCTAATACAATGGCTAATATATAGCCATGGAGGTAGGCACAACAACCTCCTACAAAGTAGGGAATGAATGACCCATTTATAACAATACGGGTGTAACAAATTATATAGTGTATATATGTTTGGTTATAACAATATATACGACTAACCATTAATGAATAACTACTAACGTAATTATTCATTGTATAAAAATTACATTAATAATGTGAACACTACAATATTTTCCTAACAATGACATTATTAGAAGTGAGTTAAATTTCAAAAATAGTACACCCTAGAACTGCATTGATTCTAGAAAGATCCCCCTACCTAAAAAGGCCAAGAAAACGTCTTAGGACAGTAAGGACTACCCAAACCCTTGATGAACACCAAACATGAAATGTTCCTTCTACGAGGAGAAAAAAACAACCACAATCATGGAATCCCTACAACATACACCTCACCTCACTCGTGTCACCTCCAGGCCCTATTCACGAGATAGATATTGATCAAACACCAATCACAATTGAAGAATCACCCACTCAGACAAAGGGAAAGAACCCATGTTTGAAGGTGAACCTAGTTCACCTGTTGATTCGAATACAATCATTCCCTAAGTATTGTCTCTTTCTAAGGTCTAGTATGAACTCCAATAAGCTTACGAGATAATTTCTCATTTACAAGTTCTTTTCAAACAAAAGAGTCTAATTTCTCTCATTTAGAGGTAGAAAGAACAAAAATTACAACATATCTAATATACAATAGAACAAAAATAAGAGGTAATCTGCTGCAACTTTAGTATAATGTAGAAGAGAAAGAGAAAAGGATTCAACTCCTTCAATCTAGAGTTGAAGAATTAAACACATCACTTGTACTCTTGCAATAAAATATGAAGGAAATAAAGTCTATACAAACCACATATTAGGAAACTAAAATAGAATTTATATTTCCCCATATCATTGTGTTAAAGGGAATGGTAAAATGGATGCATGAATGTTATAATCTAAGGGGAGTGGAAAAATAAAATAAAGGGTTAAAAGAAGAGAAGAAAATGCTTCAAGATAATATGCTCCACATTTGTAGGTTGTATGACCAAATTCTTTCTTACAAGGAACCTTCTAATCTTAATGCATTATTTTTGAAGGAACAATTCTTCAAGTGGAAAATTTCTAGAGTTTGTTACAAGAAGTCTATAGAATTTTATGATGAAAAATAATTTGTTGAGGCATATACAACAATAGACATAGTTGTTAAAAAATATTATGCGAGTTCTATGTCCATAAGTTCCTTCTCCTTGAGCAAGTATAACTTCTAGCTAATTTTTATGTTGGAGAGCTGCAGTTGAGGTCTTTTGTTTCCACCATGAGACACCAATATGTATGGAGGGAATAGAGAGAACACTTATTTCACTAAATTTGTACATATTTCAATAAATTTGGACTCCAATATTTCAAGTATTGAAAGAAATATATCTTCGTTTTTGGGTATATTGGATTCCATTTTTGTCTATATTAGATTCCATTATTACTATTATTGGATTCCATTATTAACAATATTGGATTCCAATATTGTCATTATTGGATTTATTCTAGTTCCAATTTCACTAATATTGGAATCCAAATTCACTATTATTGGACTCCAATATCACTATTATTAGATTCTATTTTCGCTAATATCGAGTCAATATTGCTATTATTGGATTCCAATTTCACCACTATTGCAATCAATTTATAAATCTTGATTTTTGGATTTCAGTTTCATTATTTTAGGATTTCTATTTTGTTATTATTTGATCCCCCACATAAGCCTAGTGGTTGTTATCTTACATAAGCCTAGTGGTTGCTAACCTACATAAGCACAACGACCGCTAACTTACATGATGAAAGCACATGCTAGGTGAAATAAGCCTAGTGGCATCAAAGTTACATTTTCCTTGTGGCCACTAAGTTACATAAGCCTTGTAGCCTCTAAGTTACATAAATGGATGATAAGCCTAGCAGCCATTATCTTACATAAGCGTATAGGTTGTTAACTTACATAAGCCTAATGGACGCTAATTTACACAAGAGTAGATTCATCTAGGTGAAATAATCCTAGTGGCTAGAAAGTTACACCAGCCTACCGGTAGCAAGTTTCATAAGCCTACCCACCAGTAAAGCTACATAAGTCTAACGACTGCTCGATTACATAAGCCTAGGCGCCACAAAGTAAAATCAGCCTAGGGGTGAAATTTACGGTATGCTGTTAAATGATTTTAGATGATGGTAATTTTACAATATTTCCTTTAAAAATACAAAAATAGTAGTTATTTAAATACTTTGAATTTAAATTTATTTAATATTTTATATATATTAAATATTGATGTAATTTTGGGATGACCCTGTGGTGAACTGGTGGGGCGCTTAGCCTATAGATCCAACAACCCACATTGACCCAATCCCCGAGATTTCATATCCTAATTTACCTATGACATGTGGAGTGGGGTATTTTCATGTCACCTAAGGGAAGTACTTATACGATAGAAAAGTGATAGGTGAGCACGAGAATCAACGAGTAGCCTTTCTTAATACCTAACCTCCGAGTTTGTGCCGAGACAAGCTGGTGGAAATGAAATATATGCGGATGTAGAAAAACTAGTTGGGCAATCTTATATCCTCAACACGCAATAACAAGATCTATGAGTCTAAGGCAAAGAAAGCTCTCCTAACCTGAATTGGTGTAATGGATCATTTAAATATAATAGCTACTCGAAGGCTCCAATCAATGTCGAGCTCTGTCGAGATCCTATTTATTGGTTGTTGGATGCGTGGAAAATGACTTGTAGGTGCTTCGTGTATATTTCTAGACAAGGTCATGAAAGTGGTAGTGAGAGGTGTAGTGGATTTGTAGGAAACTATGGACGGTTTTCTGGTCTAACCTAGAAAATATTAGCTTGATTGGCTTCTATGTTTAATATGAAAAATTATGTTATGATATCCAGCGGGAGTGGTGAGGATCTAAATACCAGCGTATGTAAATTAGTGTCAATGTTTAATTGATTAGCGAGGCTCGTTGGGTTGTGGGACTTGGGGATCACAACCATGAGCTCATGGTTGTTGTGGACCTTTTATGGTCATGTGAAGAATTAATCTCTTCTTCGACTATCCAATAGTCATAAGCTTTTTCAGCTTCTATGTTTAATACCAAGAGTTGTGCGATCTTCTCATAATACCTTACAAGTGTTCTAGCAACTTGTATATGTAAGCCTGTGTCTATGTCAATGAGAATTCCTCCCGCATTTGGCTGCGGGCAGAACTAATGAATCACAACAAAATATTTGCTCTCTTTCGGGTTCTTGTATGGTCATGTGGATATCCTATCAAGGCAATCTATAGTTGGGTTGATTTGACTAGAATGCGTATGCTTTGTCGTCTTCAATATTCAATTCTCTCAATTTTCACTAACTACTTGTGGGTTTGTTGTTGTTTGAAAGACGTGAATTCTAAGACCTTGATCTATATCTGTTAATGTTGTGAAGAGATTTGGTTGAGGTATTACCGGTTCGAATACGTAATCCTTGGGCTCTCTGGGTCTGTAATTGTCATGCAAGAGATAATCAAACTTAACTGAAATAAGTAAACTAATTATGAAAATAAATCTACACTATGCTTATATTTTTTTTTTGTATTTTCAAAGATGTGAATTTGAATGAAATTTAAAGAGTGACTATTCTAATATATTCAAATAACAAACAATTAATCTAATAATGGAATTAAAACAAGCAAGGTAGCTAGATGTAGCTATTTGCTGTGCATTTGTGAATTGATCCTAAATATAAATAACTAACTAATTTAATTGAAAGACCTTCAATCTTACCTCAAAAGTGAGGAATAAATCACAACTTCTCAGAAGCTATCATTCCCCATAGCTTCCTTGGTAATATTGAAAGAAAGCTTAACTGAAATAAAATGATTTGCTATTTTATTTGATATATTGTAACTACAACTTTGACAATTCAAACCTGGAGTTTAGAACAATGGAAAATCTAGTTGTATTGTGACTTGTCCCCTCAGTGTGATCTCTTCATTCCTTTATGTTCTCGTGAATCTAAAAAAGTGATAATGTGACAACCTGCGGCAGGAGAAGATGTTTGAATAGTGGCAGCTTGGATGTAAGCCGAACAAAATGCAAGTAGGAGAGGGATAGTGCAAGAGAATAGAGCTTGACTATTCAATTCCTAGCGGGATTGTTACAGGGATACAATACAAGCACACTAAAATCTCTAGGACCTATACTTCCTATGATGAAACAAAAACCTATAACTCTAAGCAAAATCAAGATTCAAATGAACATAATCTAGAACTAGAACTATGGAGCCTTGAACTGAGAGGCTGAGAGCTTTACAAAATCTAAACTTGTTGAGACTTATTGAAGAACTTTCAAAACACACTGAATAATAAATCATAGAGGGAGAGGGGCCATTTGCTTGTAAACAAGCTTGGTATTTATAGCACTTTGATTTACTAGAGGGTAAGATTGAATTGAACTCTTCTATTATAAAAAAGAGGAATTACTATTTACCAGGTGGCTAAAACTTAAATGCAAGAAAGAGTGGTTGAGAATTACGAGCGCCACTTGATTTTTTACGTTGATGAAAGCATCAGAAAGTTATGGAAAATGCGCACAGACCCTACCTAGTGCGGGGCGGTGGTTAGGGACCGATGTCTATCTGGGGGGCGATCACGGGACCGCTGCCCTAGCGAGGCGCGAGTCATGTAACTAAAGACCAAAATGCAAGAAAAGAGAGAAAGGGGACAAAAACAAAGCATGCGAAGGCTCGATAAGGAATTTTAGGGTGCAAATGTATACTCAAGTTTGTTTTTGGATTCGAACACCTGCAAAGAGATTTGACTCATCATTGGGGTTTTATAACCTCTTTTTGCGGCGATGAGTACATACAATTTTGGGTACGTACATATTGCCCCCTCAGAGAAGCATTTTAGCCATGAAGGGGCATAAAGCGGTGGGTCAAGTATGGAAGTCCCTGAAATGGGGAGTTAGAAACTATACGACATACCCATGTGTTGTAATGTTGCCATCGATTCCCGCTATCTCAAAATGAAAAGAGGACTCAAGTGTAGATAGATAAAGAAATCGAAAAATAAATACTAAATTAAAATGAAATGAGGACTTACCATTTGCGTGGGGATAAGAACTTACCTCCATCGGTGCTGTGAAAAAACTTTGAATACAAAGTTAGAATGTTTATATATATATATATATATATATATATATATATATATACGAGCTCATTTTCCTATTCATTTGCGCGTGTCGATTTGGCAATTTTTGAGCTCTGGGACCCACGGTAACCATTTTTGATGAGAGTGTAGTCAAAACATTCGTTGCGAGATCGTGATCATGCCTCCAAGAGTAGGACATTGACCTGTGAAGTCTCAGGTTAGTTTTTCTCAATTCATTGTTTTTAAACCTAAAATATAAAAATGTTGAAATCTTTGTCTTGGGGGTTATTTTCGAAAATATTAGTGTTAAATGAGTCTCTAGGGGGTGCCCATAGGGTAGGATTTTATTTCACTCAAAATGGTGTATTTTGTTATTTTTAAAGCATTTTTAGGGATTTATGAGGTGCATGTTGAATCGCATAGGACCGCCGCCACTTGACGAGCGGGATCACATGGGACCACCATCCTATGATGATGGTGGTGATCACATGACCGCCATCCTTAGATGATGGTGGTCATGGAACCGCCGCTCTACACGGAATGGTTACGGTTCAGATAGAAAGCAAGAAAAGATTCCTTAATTATTTTTGCATTTTTGACATTTTTCTATGTTTTTGATGAGCTTATCTATTGGATTATGTTGCTAACTTGCTCTTTTTCTTTGTTTTGGGTGGATGTGCAGAAGAAGGAGGAGTATATTCGGTGGAGCAGAGAGAGGGAATGTGATTAGCTCCTGGCGATAGTGTTAGACTTGTTAACTCAAGACAAAGCGAGACACTTGGTAGAGGGCTGGCATTTTGAGGATTTCACGGGTTCCTCATGTTGCTCCTGCCAATCACATATTGTGTGACTTATTCTCATATTGGGATGCGGACTGGAATACTTTCAGTTTCCAGGTGTTAGGGGTGAGTGGACTATCACCCTAGAGGATGTTTATCATATACTAGGGTTCCGATTCTTGGGAGGTGGTTGTCTCTTAAGACAACAGGATCCAAGTCTTAGATGGTTCTAGTGGGCTACTTATATGGGAGATGTTGTTTTCTCCTTTGGCTCGAAGAAGGGGGTGAAGGTCTTGATCCATTTTTGCTTCTCCTATCCCCACCATCCGTAAGGCTATTATGGGTATCTTGGCCTCACGGTTGATTGGGGATAAGGGAGGAGATACTCTCTTATACTGCTGGGCTCCCATTATTACACATATTGAGGCCCATGACTGTACTTATGCTTGGGGAGTATACATTCTTGGGACCACATACCATGACTTATACATGGTGGTTAGGTTATAGGGGCAGTCTTTGAGTCATCCTACTCTAGTTATGAGTTGGGTGTATGAGTGTATCGTCCCTATGGAAGGGGTGTACTAGTAGAGGATCCGGGGGGGCTGTTAGAGTAGTGAGGTGGATGGGGATGATAGTGCGATGGATGCCACATTCAAGCTAGTGGCTTCACTGACTACTACAGATATGGAGGCCACTCCTTATCAGGCCATGGCGGGAGTATGGGGAGAGGAGACGCATACATTGATTGCTACTCTACTACATGTCAGTTAGTAGACAGGATAGAGAGGGTGGAGGTCCACCCATTTGATCGAGTCCCTCAGTAGTTTGGCCTCCCCTATGTTGATATGCTTCCTCCGGTGAGGCCAGTATACAGGATTGTTCATGAGGCCCGAGGAGGTCCTAGAGGAGATCGAGGTTGGACCATGTTACTCACGGAGTTCATATTGTGGTTAGGTTAGGTGGGTGGTTCGAGGGGCAGCCGGTGCTCTTGAGAACCCTTACTTAGATCGGAGCTGCTCCGATTTCGGTGGGGAGGAGGATGAGCCTATTGATGTGGACTCGGACTCGAAGAGTTCACGGGGAGGGAGGCGAGGAGGAGGCGATGGCGAGAGGAGTTGGAGGTGATGTCGGTGGGATAGCCAAGGAGGATGATAATGATTACGAGTGGCATGACACTCAGGATATTTTGAGGGTAGAGAGGGCAGAGGTGAGTACGGAGAAGGATACCTTGGTCTTAGAGGAGTTTCCTTCTCAGGAATTTGAGGGAGATGATGATTTCGTGGCAGGACGTCATTTCTTTCCATATTTTGGGGAGGCTCTGCAATCAGCAGTGGCGTCGGTGGATGGCGCGCAGATCCTGAGACCCTACTTGGATGCCTGGAGATCCGAGTGAGTTACTACTATTTTCTCAACTTTGTTAATTAGAGATGTTTGGTTGATATTTATTTTTGTTGTTTCGTTTGTTTTTTACTTGTTTTTGGTAATTTTCTAACTTGTTATTTCCTTTTTATTTATAGCGACTACTCAAGGATGGTGGGATTTGATTCACTTAGGGTGTGTACCGACTGCTGTTGATCCCTCTGGGAAGACTTGGGCTCATCTTATCGAGGATGTCAAAGAACCTTTAGTAACCGGCCGACACACTAATGTGTTTGCCCCTATCTAGAAGGTGATAGAGTTAGTGTCCTCCTTTTATTGAGATAGTTGGATACAAGACTTGCTGAGCACACTGATGAGGCGGATCCATTCTCGTAGTGAGACCATAGCTAGTGGCCATGATCATGAGCACTCCCATCATTCAATGCATTTAGAGCGTCGTCATAGTAGGAGCCCTAGACGCGGTCGTGCACCCTCTGAGGGATCCCACAGGGATTGAGAGGCCATTTGGTCTTTTTGTAGTGATTTTGTTGGATGTTTATATGAGTTGTTTTTGTATTTTTCAGGCTCATTGAGCATTTTGACCATGCCTAGTGCATGATGGCATTTATATTAAAACACGATTCCTATATATATATATATTTTTTGGATCTAGATCTTCTTTGTATCTAGAGTTTTGTGATTCATTTCTCATGTGTACACTAGATGTTTTTAGAATCTTTGTTTTTATATGCTTTTTCAGAATGTATGTAATGGATGACAGGTGATAACAAGTGTTTGAACAAAACATTTCTCTTTTTATTTGTAATGTTGATATGTGATGATGTAAACATACTATAGTACTGAAATTTTGTCTTCTTTGGGAAATGTTCATTGCTTCTTCTTGTCTTGGGAAAACGTGATGAATATGTAGTGATAATGAGATGAAATTTCCCCACTCCTAACTCCATGCAGCTAGTAAGATGTAAGGGATCAACACCGAGAGTTGGGAAGGGCGCAAATTGTATGAGTTTGACTGAACGGAAATGATGAGAGAAAGACAAGGTATTGACAGAAACCAAATTTAGACCTACATACTTACTCTTACTCAAAAACTACTACATAGCTCAGAATGCAACTTACTTTCCATTTTATCTAGACTTAGATCCATGAATGGAAATTTGGTTGACAAAATATGGTTTTGAGGATTTGATCTCTTTGGAATTTGGATGCTTAATTTCACTTAATACACTTTACTTGATTATTTTTTAAAATACTAAGATTCATTAATTTGTGTGAATGGACCCCCTACACCCTTCCCCATGCTACTAGTAAGAAGTATGGGTTTATCACCAAAGGCAGGACATAGGCGAGTAAGGGAACTCCTTTCCTTTCTCAACCTCGTACCACTAGTAAGAGATGCGGGCTCATCACCGAAGGTTGGTAGGGAAAAGAAGTGTATAAAATAAAATATTCTATTTTGTTTAGTATATTTAATTTGGATTTGACATTTCGATATGTGGTGTTGGAGTATCCTTGTTTCAAAGACACGTAAGAGGGATAGATGTGACACCAAGAAGCTTCTAGAATAGACCGTAGGTAAGAACAACTTAACTTGAGTAGAAGAAATGAGTATGACCAAGTATGCGCAGGCCTTGGTATGGTTTTTGTCAAGATTTTTCTCGTCGGATTGATGAGATGATTTGAAATCATTTGATGATATTATGAAAATTGAAGAGATATGATTTGAATTATTTTTCCAATATTTTCATAAGCTTGTAATAAATTGCTTAAGAATAAGTTCCTTGACCACAAAATTTATGAAATGAGTGAACAAAATGAAACAATTTGGTTGAGTGACTAATGTAATAAGTAGATATAATATACAAATGGTGATGTTGATGACTTAGGCATAAAACCATTTAAGATGCAAGGAAGTTGTGATTTCATTGAATTCCTCACCTTCTAGTGTACACAAGAGATACACATTGTTTCCATAGTCTTTCATGATTCGGTATGGGCCCAACCACTTGGGCCGGAATTTCCTTCCTTCGCCGGTTTTCTTATCAATTGGCTACTCTAGTCTCGAACTAGATCTCCCTCATATATTTCTCATTCATAGACCTTTTTGTTATATTTCCGACACATCCGGTCAACATAGGCTCTGTATCATTGGTCAGCATTTAACCTGGCCTCATCAAGATTTTCTAGTTGAGAGAGGCGTGCCTCTCAATAGGCTTCTTTTCCCAAGATCCTTGTAATGAGATGCGGAGACTAGGTATTTTGACCTCAAGTAGGAGAACTACTTCGCCCCAAATACAAATGAGAAAGGGTTTTCTGTTAGTTTTCTTATTGACATTGATAGGTCCATAAGGCTAGGTATAATTTTGAATGCCAGTCCCATTTGTTCTCCTTAAGCTATTTTGAGGAGAATGGATTTTAATGTTTTGTTTGTTGCTTGACTTGTCATTGGATTGGGGGTAATAAAGAGATTTCGTATGATGGTTTATCTTGAATTTTCTGCATAACTCATGGACCTCATCATTCTTTAAGGATGTGCCATTATACGAGATAATGACTTGTGGGACACCATATGTGAAAATGATTTGAATCAAAATGAACTTAGTGATTACGAACTGAGTACGATGGTGAGAGGCATGGCCTCTACCCATTTAGTAAAATATTTTGTGGCCATGATTATAAAGTTATGGCCATCTGTTGATGAGGGAGAGAATTTCCCTATCAAATCTAGGCCCCACGTGGAAAAGGGCCATGGGGTTGCGATTGGTTGTAGAGCCTGTGTTGGCATGTGAATCTCGTGGGAGAACTCTTGGCATTTATGACACTTGCACACAAATTCTACTACGTCATGTTCCAAAGTGGGCTAGAAATATCCCATCGATGTATTTTGTGAGCAGTGGCGTGGCCACCGAAGTGGCCTCCACATATCCCACTATGGGATTCGTAAAGAATTTTTTTGATTCTTCCATGTCAACACATCTTAAAGCATTCTCAAAGGCTCTACGATAGAGCACTTATTCTAAAATAATGTATTTAGTAGTGATAATGTGTAACCACCTTCTTTGTTGCGATGTGGCACCTTTTGGGTATGTGTGGTCCATGATGAAATTGACGATGTCAGTGTACCAAGGACATATAGAGATGGGGGGCCTGGTTTCGACAAAATATATGCACTCATCGGGAAATTCTAGATCTACCAGATCACCCCCATCCAATGGATTATCAGCCAACCAGTCTGTAATGATTTTTCCCTTAACGGATTTTTGGTTTACAAATGTTAGTTCAAACTCACCCATTAAGGTTATGAAACGTCCAACCTTTTTAGATAAAGACCCTTGCATGAGGAATGTCCGTAAGTGATTTGTCTTTACAATGACCCTTGTTTCTTGATTCAGCATGTAATGTCTTAAACATTTTGTTGCGAAGACTATGGAAAGGAATTCTCTTTCTTCATGTGTGTAACGTGTTTCATAATCAAGCAACGTCCGCTAATGAAATAGACTATGCATTCATGTTTATCATTATCTTCCTGAGCCAACATGTAGGCTAGTGAGACATCAGTAGCCCATGAATACAAGATCAAAGGATGATTTGGTCTAGGAGGCATTAGTGTGGGAGGAGACAACAAGAAGCGTTTAACTTCTTCGAAGGCCTCGTTGCATTCTTCCATCCAATCAATGTTATAATCCTTCTTTAATAAATTGTTGATTGGATGAACAACCAAACTTAAGTCAGGGATGAACCTTTGAATTGCATTGTGTTTCCCAAGAAATGATATCGATGCAGGACTTGTCTAATGGTGGAATCATTTAAAGAACAACTCGATTTTGGCTTGGTCGACATCAATCCCTCATGACAATATAATGTAACCTAGAAGCTTTCCTCCTGTTACACCGAATACATATTTTCTCGGATTGATGTGATGCCATATTTGATCAATCGTGAGAAAATGATACAGAGAACTTCTGGGTGATCACAACACTTCTTGGCCTTGGCCAGTAAGTCATCTACGTAGGACTCCACAATCTTATGAATAAGGTCATGGAATATGTATGTCATTTCCCATTGGTATGTAGTGCTAACATTCTTAAGACCGAATGGCATGATAACATAACAATAAGTTCCCCAAGGAGTTATAAACGTAGTCTTGGCTTGATCCTCTTTAGATATTTTGATTTGATTATATCCTGAGAACCCATCCATGAGAGACAAAAGCTCAAATCCAGTTGTTGTGTCAACAATGATGTCGATGGATGGTAATGGGAATTCATCTTTGGGGCAAGATTTGTTAATGTCTCGGAAGTCTATGCAAATGTGTATCTTCCCATTATTTTTGAGAATAGGGATGATATTAGATACCCATTGTGAATAGTCGCTTGGTTTGATGAATCCCCCTGGAGAAGTTTCATTACTTCTTCTTTCACCATGAGAGCCACTTTTGGTTTCATTTGTCTCAATTTTACTTAACTAGCTTTGCATCTGGTTTGGTGACAAGATTGTGTACCGCGATATGTGGTGTAATTCCCATCATTTATTTGTAATTAAATATAAAATCCTTTTGATGTTCCTTGAGGATTTGGGTATGTATTTCTATCTCCTCTGGAGTTAACGAGGATCCCAACTTCAAAATCTTTAGTTCTTCCTTTGTTCTAATATTTTGTCAATCGTTCCTTCGATTAAGGAAGCGTTTCCTTCTTCAAATTCAGGCGAGGTAGAGGTAGTTCCAAACTTTCTCCATTCTCTACCTTGTAGATTTCAAGATTATTTTGTGGGGAGATTTTATCATGGGATTTCCAAAATAGGAAGAGGAAGATGGGATTAGGGAGAAATCTACTATGTGATGAGTGAGATATAGTTCTGCATAGGCATTTAGATATCAAGAGTGACCCTATCACTATCAAAGTGATCTAGGATGGTAAACTCATTCTCAGCTTCTATATGTGTCAAGATCGGGGTTATTGGTATTTTATGCACCAATGGTTTAGTATGAAGTGATACCATGAAATTTGTATTTTCCAACTCACTGCTTGGAGTGAAATGGGAAGCTGAGGTTGCTTTATTGAATCAATGAGAATTTTAATTTCGTGGGATAAATTTGATTGATATAAAGTCGAATCCCTTGGTAAGATCTAATACCTCCCTTTTATAGAGTTGTAAGTGTTCATATATAGTCTCATATACCTCAGATACTTGGTTTGCAACTAATTGTGAGTCTCCTAGTACTCTAATGTTATGAATGCCCAACCTTTTGGCTATGATGAGGCCAAGGAGGAGGGATTGGTATTCAGCCCCGTTGTTTGTACATTTGAATTTTAACTTAAAGGTAAAAAAAGTAGGATATTTCCCTAGGGAGAAGTAAATATCACACGTGCCCCAACACTGAAATGACATCTAGCTCCATGAAGTGGAGAGTCCAATATTTGTTTGGAAAAATAGATATTGGAACATTCTTTTATCTGCTTCTTTTGCCTCGGTTACTTCTACCATACAAACTTCGTCCGCTAGAAGGGAGCCAATTTCTAGGGTGCATCCTATACCCATGGAATCAAATGGTAGGAGGATAGGTAAATATTTCTCTAGTAACTCGACAATTTTGTGGTAGTTCCTAATGATACTATCTCTATGATGTTAGTCTCATTTTTGAGTGTCAGAATGCCTTTGACTAGATTCATGACTTCTAATTCTGTTGTAGGTACCAAATTTATTTTTGGATTTGAATTGACTGGTTTGTTAAGTTGATTCGTTGGGAGCTCAAACTCAGAGTGAATGCTTGGTCTCTTTTTCAAATTTTCTAGGTGTATGTCAAAGGGTTTTGGGTCACCCTGCGCCACAAATATTTTTCCCAAGTGTAAAAATCTTATTTCCTGGAATAACGTGGAAGGGATTTCCTTCATGCGATGTATCCATGGTCGACCGAGAATCATATTATAGTTAGTTTCCGATCTATAATATAAAATTTGTGAGGACTTTCTTGGGTCCTAAGGTGATTGGTAACACTATAGTCCCAATTGAAGTGGCCTTGAGGCTATCATAACCCCTTAGCATATTTCGTGTTGTGGAACAATTTGTTTCTCCATATCCTATCTTTTGAAGAAAAGTGAAGGGGACTATGTTAACTGTTGCCCCATCATCAATCATTGCGTGCTTAACATAATTATTGTAAACCCATACCTATAAATGCAAGGTTGGGTCACCTCTACGTGTGATTTCAATGTTTGTTGGCATTTTTCTTATATCAAATATAAACTCAAGTATTCCTATCTAGATGCCCTGGAGGGTAGACATGCCAAAATATACATGGTTTACTTGCATTTTAGAAGGAGTGATGTTAATCGGATGACCAATACCTAACACTTCTAAGAGAGTAGCCTTGTGAGCGGGAGAGATTTTTCAATAAATCCAAGAAGGAAATGTGAGAGAAGGTCTTTATTAGATCATTGATTAAATCATAAGCACCTATAGGTTTTGCAGGTGTTTGTTGAGCGTTATGCTGGTACTAATGGGTAGGTTGGAACTGGTTGAGAAGAATAATCTCACATTCTTGTTATGGTTTCTACGTGTAGCAAGTATCTAACTCTACCACCGAATATCTTGGTTTATGGTCGAGTTCCTAATTGGGGTGCATTGGTGGATTTGATGAAGTCGAGGCTTCATGATCGTTATTTCCTACCATAACATCCTTGATTGTCCCATTTGAATCTAACCTTTTATTGTTAGAGTGATTGAGAGAGGATCATTAAAAATATTGAGGGGTGCATTTTGAGGGGAAACTACTCCGTATAAGTGTTTGGTGTGGGTAATGTAGAATTTGTTAAAAACATACCTATAAAAAGTTGTCTTTGGTCTTACGGAAAATGTTGCATGAATTTATTGTAGTTGCGGAAAGTCCTAGTATCATGGCCTTGAATCTTGTGGAAACCACAATACAAGTTGCTATTATAGTTTTGAGGTTATTGGTTTGAAACCTGTTGTGGTCCAAAATTCTGATTAGGTTGTTGGTTGTTAGAGTTAAAATTTTGAGGTTGTTGCCTTTGGTTTTGGTTCTGATATCTAGTTGGGTTTCAAATTGGACCTTGTGTTTGGATTTTCCATTGTTGTTGTTGTTGTTTTTGTTTTCGTGATGGACTATTAAAATCCACTTTGTGTTGATTGTTGGAGTAAAGTTATTTTTTGCGTTGATTATTAACGGGTGGTGAAGTGTTTACTGACGTTTTCCCTTTTAACCTAGTTTGTGACTCCATTTGTTTAACCCCACAATTTTTGTTAATAATCTTGGGTCCTTGATTGGTATTCGACATTAGGATAAGTCGTAGTGTTTTAATTGGGAGAAATTAATTTCCCATTTGTTCCATATGTCTTACTGCATTTGTCTATTGTCACTTGATCGATTCGGAGGGCACTCTCGAGTACTTCATCATAAGTTCTTAGTGGGAACTTTGGACTTCTTCCTTTATTTCTTTATTGAGAGAATGAAGGAATAAATCACATAGTTCCATTTGATCCATGTTTGGAGCACTTGGCGATGAGTAGAGGACTATACACCATCTTTGAATAAAATGAGCATCGAGATTCATTGTGCTCTTGTTTAATGTGTAAAATTCCACGATACCTATTCTTAACAATTTTTTCATGTCAAAATCTTTGATAAATTCTAACACAAGTTGTTTGAGCGAGTGTATCGAGGCTTCGAGTATTCTATAATACCAATCAAGGAAATACCCTCTAAGGTCTTAGGAAATATCTTAGCAACAACCACATCCCAAGGGAGCAATTCTCGAATGGTCATGGCATAGGCCTTGATATGTGCATTTGGATCTCCCTCCCCCTTGAATTTAGGAAAATTAGGAAGAGGTCTTGGAAGCATGACACTTCTTACAGTGAAATGTAGAGGTTCTTTTACATATTATGAGTAATTCCCTACCGCATAGGTTTTGACCATCGATGGTGCCTGCGGGGGTAGAGGTGGAATGGGTTATTGATATGGCATAGCATATGTATTTGTAAGGACATAAGGAAACCCTTGTGGTTGAGAGAACATCCCGAGAGAGGAGAACATGTCTCCCTATGGTGATTTTGAATAAATGTTTAATTAGGGAGGAACATTGCTCTGATATGGGTTATTTGGTACTAAACCGGGAGGTATCATACTTTCAACTAGAGCGGTGCATTTGAAAACATGGTTCTAGTTGGTGTTTGTTATGGGTAGTTATACAAATGTTGAGGAGGCATGCCTAATGTGCCTATTCCTATGAGGAGGTCAACCTGGCTGGGATGATGCTGGAGGGTTGGAAGTTCCTGCTTTCTCGGAATGTGAAGTTTGATTTGCTTGAGCAAGTTCTAGTCCTCTAACCTTCTCAACTAAAGCCAAGATGACCTCGATTGGTGATGACATAGTGTTTTGCCTTGATGGTTGTTGTATACCTTGAGGTTGTAGAGGGTATGGTACCCTGCTATGAATTGATCATTACTCTGCCAAGCTTCACCAAGAGTATTTTCCATAGGTGGAGGAATGGGGGTGTTTTCTTGGAGTAGGGTGTTGGGTTGTGTTTGCAAACTTCCTATAGGTGGGTACATGTTTTGGAAGTGTTGTTCACTTCTAGCGTAGCGTGCTAAGTACTCCTCATCTAAAAATGGGAGTGGATCTAACTACCTACTGATTTGTGGTCTAAAAAAACCCGAGGAGATGAAATGGATTCTCTAGTAAACGTCATATTGTTAGAGCCTGAGGGCTTTGGTTGTTGTGTTTGTGTGAGCTGATCCAGCTCCTCAATTTGGAATGAATAAATAGAGATAGTTCTTTGAGGAGGAGTTTGTGATGACAAGTAGTTTCTTGAGTAGTTGTCAGCCCATGCAGAAAGCGAGGGTGATGGTTGTCTATTTGTTTTACCATAATATGCTTCGAGACCTAAGAGAGGTCTACCATATGCGTCGTATCTCGACATATTTGGGGGGTATATAAATACCCATAGAATAATGGGAAGGAGTGAAGATGGATGAAAGAAATGGAAATGAAAAGGGAGCGGTTGTTGCATTTCACGTCAAGCTCACCAATTTTTTACTATAGAAAAGTGACAAAGCAAGCATGAAAATAAATGAGTATCCTTTCTTCATACCCGACCTCCAGGAGGTCGTTTCAAGATTTGGTGGAAATGAAATACATGTGGATGTAGACAAACTAGTGGGAAATCTTATATCCTCAACACGTAATAACGAGATCTACGAGTCTAAGGCAAAGAAATCTCTCCTAACCTGAATTGGTGTAATGGATTGTTTAGATATAATAGCTTCTCAGAGGCTCCAATCAATGTCAAGATCTTTCGAGATCCTATTTATTAGTTGTTGGATGCATGGAAAATGACATGTAGGTGCTTCGTGTATATTTCTAGACAAGGTCATGAAAGTGGTAGTGAGAGGTGTAGTGGATTTGTAGGAAACTATGGGCAGTTTTTAGTCTAACCTAGAAAATATTAGCTTGATTGGATTCTATGTTTAATATGGAAAATTGTGTTATGATATCTAGCAGGAGTGGTGAGGATCTAAATACCAGTATACGTAAACTAGTGTCAATGTTTAACTGATTAATAGGCCCATTGGGTTGTGGGACTTGGGGATCACAACCATGAGTTCGTGGTTGTTGTGGACCTGTTATGGTCATGTGAAGAATCAATCTCTTCTTCCAACTATCCAATAGTCATAAGCTTTTTCATCTTCTATGTTTAATACCAGAGTTGTGTGATCTTCTCAGAATACCTTATGGGTGTTCTAGCAACTTGTATACGTAAGCCTATGTCTATGTCAATGAGAAGGTCTCCTGCATTTGGTTATGGAACTAATGAATCACAACCAAATATTTTCTCTCTTTCGGGTTCTTGTATGGTCATGCGGATATCCTATCAAGGAAATCTATAGTTGGGTTGATTTGACTAGAATGCGTATGCTTTGTCATCTTCAATATTCAATTCTCTCAATTTTTCACTAACTGCTTGTGGGTTTGTTTTTGTTTGAAAGACGTGAATTCTAAGACCTTGATCTATATCTGTTAATGTTGTGAAGAGATTTGGCTAAGGTATTACTGGTTCGAATATGTAATCCTTGGGCTCTCTGGGTCCCGTAATTGTCATGCAAGAGATAACCAAACTTAACTAAAATAAGTAAACTAATTATGAAAATAAATCTACACTATGCTTATATTCTTTTTTTGTATTTTCGAAGATGTGAATTTGAACGAAATTTAAAGAGTGACTATTCTACTATATTCAGATAATGAACAATTAATCTAATAACGGAATTAAAACAAGAAAGGTAGCCAGATGTAGCTATTTTTCTGTGCATTTGTGAATTGATCCTAAATATAAATAACTAACTAATTTAATTGAAATACCTTCAATCTTACCTCAGAAGTGAGGAATAATCCCCTCTTCCTTGGTAATATTGAAAGCAAGCTTAATTGAAATAAAATGATTTTCTATTTTATTTGATGTATTGTAACTATAACTTCGACAATTCAAACCTGGAGTTTACAGAACAACGGAAAATCCAATTGTATTGTGACTTGTCCCCTCAATGTGATCTCTTCATTCCTTCGTGTTCTTGTGAATCTAGAAAAGTAGGAATGTGATAGTGGTAGTAGGAGAAGATGTTTGAATAGTAGCGGACTTGGACGTAAGTGAGCGAAGAGAATGAAAGTAGGAGAGGGATATTGCAAGAGAAAAAAGTTTGAATATTCAATTTCTATCGGGATTTTTACAGGATACAATACAACACACCTTTGAAATCTCTAGGACCTATAATTCTTGTGATGAAACAACAACCTATAAATCTAAGCAAAATCAAGATTCAAATGAACATAATCTAGAACCAGAGGCTGTGGAGCCTTGAACTAAGAGGCTGAGTGCTTTACAAAATCTAATCTTGTTGAGACTTATTGAAGAACTTTCAAAACACACTTGAATAATAAATCATAGGGAGAGAGGGCCATTTACTTGTAAACAAGATTGGTATTTATAGCACTTTGATTTACCAAAGGGTAAGATTGAATTGAACTCTTCTATTATTAAAAAAAGAGGAATTACTATTTACAGAATCTAAAACTTAAATGCAAGCAAGAGTGGTTGAGAATTACAAGCGCCACTTGATTTTTTACGTTGACGAAAGCGTCGAAAAGTTTTGGAAAATGTGCTTTTGACCTCCTCGCGGTGCAAGGTAGTGGTTATAGGACCTCCGTTCTATCTTGGGTCGCGATCACGGGACTACCACCAAGCAGGGCAGCGATCTTGTAACTAAAGACCAAAATGCAAGAAAAGAGAGGAACGGGTCAGAACAAAGCATGTAAAGGATGGATAAGGCATTTTAGGGTGCAAATGTATACTCATTGTGCTTTTTGGATTTTGAACACCTTGTGAAGAGATCTGAATCATCATTGGGGTTTTTGTAACCTCTTTCGGTAGTACAGTACATACAATTTTGGGTATGTACATGTTCATCCCACCTAAATGTTTAATATTACTAAATCAAAAATCATAGAGTTAGGATTGAATTGATGGCTCTGGTTTTCACCCTTACCCTAATCATGGTGTCGCTTTGTTTTTCCAAGCTCGGATGTGGGAAAATGAAATTTTTTTGGTTCCTCCACCGAGAGTGTTAATGGAATTTTTCTATATGGTTGGGGTTGAGTGAGGATGATGACGTGGCTAGATATAGGACTACTTTGTGGCGAAATGATTCTAATCAAATAAATATTACTATGTGGCTCACATCCTTGAGGAGTTGGGAATTGACTTGAAATATTTTCCCCGTGATCGCAAGCTTTGATTGCTCTACTCAACTAAACGACATGGATTTCCAACGCATTTACTCAAATCTGTCAGAAACCCTTGGAGACCATTATGATTCGCTCCAAGTTCTCATATGCAATCTGAGAGGTAAATCCTTGTGCATTCAAATAAATCGACTGGCTCGATGTATGGATTTGAAATTTATTCTTTCCCAAAAATTTTGCATTAAGATGGAGCGATTCAAAGTGGGTATGCTTGCCAAATCCCTTTTCAACACCTCTATGCTCCTCTCATATGGGTTAATATGCGATTCTGTGATTAATATGAATGACATTATTTTGGGAGGAGCTAAATAATGAAGCTTTTTCCCCTTAAAGGAGGAACTCTTTAAAAATTCCTCCTCCTCGAAACCACTAGGAGCTCCTCCTGCCCCCTCCTAGTTGAGCAATCCTCTATGGTCCCAACCCTTGACATACAAGATGTAGAATATTTAGATCTACTTCAAGAAATAAAATCTCAGACCTTAATATGTAGATTTAATGACGTATGGCCATCGTCTAACACAATTATACATTGGATTCATACTTCATGGACATAAAATTGTAAAATTTTCTTTTGTGCATGAGGTTTCTTCATAGTCCTTTTCAATGACCTTAAGGATTATTAGAAATCTATTGAGGAGGGCCCTTGGTTCTAGGGTTCGGCAGGGCTCTTCACTACCCCATGGTTTCCAAACTTCGACCCGAATACCATCTCCATCACGAGGGTTCCAATTTGGGTACGCCTACCCAATCTTCCCCTTCACTTTGCCTTTATAGTGGAAGAAATTGGAAACCTTCTAGGGAGATTCATCAAAACAGACAAACAGAGGATGAGGAGCGGTCTTCTTACTTATGCCAGGATTTGTGTGGAAGTGGATCTTAGCAAGGGTTTACCGGATCAGATGACCCTCAAGATGGGAGATACAAGCTATTCTTAGGTTATTGACTATGAAAATACAAATTTCGGTGTAGAAATTATAGGGCACTAGGTCACCTCCATGCCGCTTTCCCTTAAAAGAAAACTCAGGCTCCTCAGAAAAAGGGATCCTCTCCCAAATATTGGAGCCATCCAGATCTAACGAAATAAGATGGTTCTGAAACTCCTATGCATTACATTGTAACTCATATCACTTCTAAGACAACTCCTTTGGTTCCTACCCTTGTTCCAACTACTGCAGCCTTCTATCCCTCCGCCACTTTAGCTCCTCCTGATTCAACCCCTCCCAAAGAGGGTGGGCAACCAATGGCTATTACTCCCACTTTGGAAGGTCCTTCTCAGGCACTTAAAAGACCCCATGAATCTGATCACTCTGACTTAGATAAGGAGGGTGCCTAACCTCTTGAGCGTTCCTTTCCTTGGAATTGATAGAATACAATCCACTTATATCAGTGATGCTTATGTAGGAGCAATGTCAATTAGTGCAATCAAATAAAGGAAAGAAGGGTAGGCACTAACTCTATCTCTTTCCCTCTCTCATTAATGTCCTACTTCTCCTTCTCCTTTTGGGTCTCGTAGTATTTTAGGTTGCATCTCCCTCTTATCATTTTCTTCCCGTTCTTTGCTTCCAATGGCTTCGTTATGTTGGTTTTTCTTCTTCTTCTTTGAGGCTACATTTTCTCCTCTTGTCATCTTATATTTCTCCTTCACTTTTCTTCTTCTTGGTTTTGGGCCCTCTTGGTCCTTTGTTCACTTTTCCTTTGGGCTTCTTCACTTTTATGCTTCATTGTTATATCTTGCCGTTGGGGCCTTTGTAATAGGGTGGAGTCCTATCAAAACCCCCACTTTACCCTTTTTCCAAAATAATATTGATATAATTTTCATATAAATCTATATAAAAATGATTTTGATATTGTAAATATGCAAGTTACATTTGATAAAGTCAACTACTTTTATGATTTTCCATTCTATAAATCATAAAGAACAACAAAGATTTAAGAATTATATTAAAAAAGTTGTTTTGGAGAAATGGATTTGAAAATGTATTTCCATAGGCAATCAATTCCTTCAAGAAAATTACATTGAAAATTACATAAGCATTGATACCTTGTAAGGGTATTAATTATTTCTCTTGAATTTGTGCAAGGTATTGCTAGATAGCTTTGTGATCCCGATTCAAAGTATTTAATTTGATCTCCTTTCCATATTGTGTTTGGCCTCCATGCCCAAGTGCGTTATCTATATCAATATTTGATGTGTCCCTTGATTTTCGCCACCATTGCCTTTTCTTTAAGCATTCCTAGTACCTTTCTTTTTCTGTATTTTCTTTTCATGTGGGTTCCCACCAACATACCCTTATCTTTTGAGTTTTTGTGAACATCATGTATTATTTTTAGTTTTACCTTGCCCATCCATATAGGTACATTATCATCAACTAGTCTTACTAGTATCATCTTATCAACATTCACATCCACTACTAGGTTGAATTCCTCTCGAGGTCTATCAAAAATAGGCCCAACATATATATCCTTATTTGAAAGGACATTTTGACTATAGTATCTATCCATGTCAAGATGTGGTGCACCCACTATTTGATCATACATTGTGTTATCCTGAATTATTTTTGGCCAAAAACAATCTCTCCTCATCATGCTACAATTGAAAAATGGATTCTCTAGGGCACGTAGAACATTTTTCTAATATGCAATCTTTAGAACATAGTATGCTTCTCCACCATCAGTTGAACTCTTTTCCCAATGTGTGATGTATGCCTAAATTCCTCTCTGCATGTCTGCCATCTCTTTTAGTTCTTTGAAGGGTGCCAATGGAGGATCCCTTCAGAAAATAATGGCTTCCTATCCAATGTTTTCCATATCTTAATTGAGTGTGACCAATTGGACTTCGTGATTAATGCTTTGAAATTAATGATGGGAATGTTGTCTACCACATGGAATTTAAACACCTTTTGTTTATTGATACCCATGATCTCGTGGTTCTTGTACGATGGAAAAAATAACATGCGAGCATGGGAATCTACAAGTACCTCCTCCTTGTACCCAACCTCTCGAGGTCGTGTCAAGACAACCAATGAATGTTGAATGTGGATAGATATGTATAAGCTAATCGGGTAATCTTAAATCCTCAATATGCAATAATGGAATCTATGAATCTAAGGAAAAGAAGGCCCTCCTAACTGGATTGGTGTAATGGCTCATTCGGATATAATGGCTGCTCGGAGGCTCCAATCAATGTCGATCTCTACCAAGATCCTATTTCTTGGTTGTTGGATACGTGGGAAGTGACCTGTGGGAGCTTCGTATATATCTCCAGACAAGGTCATGAAAGTAGTGGTAGGTCATTTAGTGGATTTTGTGGTTAGCTATGGGTGGTTTTCTGGTCTAGCCTAGAAAATATTGGATTGATTGGCTTCTATGTTTAATATGGAAAATTGTGCTATAATATCTGGTGGGAGTGGTGAAGATCTAAACACCAAGCGTTTAAGTTGGTGTCAATACTTGACTGATTTGTAGGCCCGTTGGGTTGTGGGATTTGGGGATCACAACCGTGAGTTCGTGGTTGTTGTGGACCTATTATGGTCATGTGAAGAATCAATCCCTTCTCCCAATTATCCAGTAATCGTATGCCTTTTCAGCTTCTATGTTTAGAACTAGAAGTTGTATGATTTTCTCGGAGTACCTAACAGGTGTTTTGGCAACTTGAATACGTAAGCTAGTGTCTATGTCAACGAGGAGGTCTCCCACATTAGGTTGTGGAACCAAAGGATCGCAACCGAATGTTTTCTCTCGTTCGAATCCCTACATAGTCATTCAGGTGTTTTATCAAGGCAATCTATAGTTTGGATGGTTTGACCAGAATGTGTAAGCTTTGTCGTCTTTGATATTCAATCCTCTTAGTTGCTCACTAATTGCTTGTAAGTTTGTTGTTGCTCGAAAGACTGTATCCTAAGGTCTGATCTATATCAGCTAAAGTCGTGGGTAAATTTGGTTGAGGTACTATAGGTTCAAATATATATTCTCTAGGCTCTTTAGGTCCTGTGATTGTCATACAAAGATGATTCAACCTCTAACTAACATTAATAAACTGATTATGAAAGAGGTATTACACTACGTAAGCATTCTTCTATTTTTGTATTTTCCAATGACGTATTTCAATGAAATTGAAGAGCAGCTACTCTAGTATATCTATAAAATGAACAACTAATCTAATAATCAGAATAAAAACAAGCAACGTAGCCTAGTATGGCTATTCCCTGTGTAGTTGTGATTTTATCCTAAATATCTAAGCAAATATATATTTTGAATTTGAAAGGCTCTCGATCCTACCTCAGAAGTGAGGAATGAATCATCAGTTTCTTAGAAACTATCAATCCCCATAGCTTCCCTGGTGATATCGAGAGTGAAATTTTAACTGAAATAAAATAATTCACTACTCTATTTGATATGTCGTAACTAGAACTTTGATAGCTCAAACCTGGCGTTTACATAATAGTGGTAAATCTAGTTATGTGTGATTTCATCCCCTTAGTGTGATCTCCTCATTCCTTTGTGTCCTCATGAATCCAGAAAGTGTGTATATGATAGTATCAACAGAAGATAGCAATCAAACAATGGAAGCTTTGGATATAGACCGAATATAATGTGAGTAGGAGAGGGATAGCGCAAGTGAACAGAGCTTGACTATGTAATTCCTAGTGGGATTTATTGCGGGAATACAACACAAGTGTACCGAGAGTTTCAGAAATTATCCTTGTGACAAAACAAAACTTGTAACTTTAATGGATTCTAGTCTAGAAATGAAGCTATTCTATGTTTAAAACTGATTGTATACAGTAGCAATGAAACAAGACTTGAAAC
The DNA here is from genome assembly GCA_018340775.1 of Taxus wallichiana var. yunnanensis. NCBI lineage: Eukaryota > Viridiplantae > Streptophyta > Pinopsida > Cupressales > Taxaceae > Taxus > Taxus wallichiana. Next base: position 60,652,487 of record CM031241.1, read on the forward strand.
AAGAAGATGATATGACCTCCAAAATGCCAACAATGGAAGCAAAACCTGAAACTAACAAAATTCTAAGCAAGGAATTGAAAAACTAAACAAGAGAATTGAGAGGATGAGGGCCATTTACTTGAAAACAAGCTAGCTATTTATAACCAATGCATTTACCAGAGGGTAACTCCCATTTGATCTCTTTTACTATAAACAAAGGAAAAACACTATTCCCAGGGAGTAGAAAACATTAATGCAAGCCAAAGTGGTTGAAGAAAGTGTGTAAAATCCAAGATTTATGTTTGACGTGATCATCGGAAGGATCTCGGATAATGTGTAAGACTACCGCCCTGTGCAGGGGCGCAGCATTACGAGACCGCCGCCTGTCTTGGGTGGGTGACGGGACCGCCGCCCAGGCAGGGCGGCGGTTTCATCACTGAAGACAAAATGCAAGAAGAAAGGGGAAAAGGGAAAACAAAGCATGCGGAGGCTGAGCGGGGCATGCGGGATACAAGTGTATACTTGGCGAGCCTTTCTGGATTCTAAAACCTTGCAAGGAGACTCGTATCATCATTGGGGTATGTGTAACATCGTTTCGGTGGTGTGGTACCCCACAATTTTGGGTACATACATATTGCCCCTCGAGAGAAGCATTTTAGCCATGATGAGGTGAAAACGGTGGATCCGAGTATGGCAATCATGAAATGGGGAGTTAGGAGCTATACGACACGTCGTGTCTTTGGAAAGTCACCATCCAAGATCCCGCTACTCGTAAAAAATGAAAAGGGGGACTCAAGTGTAGATAGATAAAACAAATTGAGAGATAAGGTTGAATTAATAAGAAAAAAGGACTTACCATCTATGTGAGGTTTATAACTTACCTCGCATCGCGCTCGACCCCGTGAAAGACATTCAAAATCAAGTTAAGAGGGCTATTTATATAAAACAAAGTCATTTTACTATTCATTTGCATGATTGATTTAATAGATTTTGAGCTCTGGGACCCACGGTGGCCAGCTTTTTTCGAGAGTATACAGTCAAAACGTTTGTGGTGAGATAGCGATCATGCCTACGAGAGTGGAACATCGACCCATGAAGTCTCAGGTTAGTTCTTCTCGATTTATTGCTTTTAAACCTAAAATGTGGAAATGATGAAATCTTTCCCTTGGGGGGATCATTTTTGAAAATGTTAGTTTTAAATGTGTCTTTAGGGGGCGCCCATAGGGTAGGTTTCTTTTTTTGTTAAAAGGGGTTTTTGCTTGTTTTAAGCTTTTTTAGGGCTTACGGCCCATTTGGTTTCACTGGGACAGGACCGCCGCCTTAAAAGGCAAAGTGGTTACGGAACCACCGCTGCACAGGTGGTGGTGATTACGGGAACCAGGATAAAGCACAAAAATAATGCAAATTTAGCTTATTTTTGCATGTTCAACATTTTTACGTGTTTTTAAAAGTTTTTCAACTGGATTTTAGTACTAACTTACTCCTTTTTGTGTTTTTAGGTGTATGCAGAAGGAGGAGTACATCAGATGGAGCCGGAGAGGGAGTGTGATTGGCTCTCGGCAAGTAGTGTTGGAGGCACTCCTAGCAGAGCAGTGGGATACTCTCAGAGGGCTGGTATATGGAGGATTACACAAGTTCCTCATGTTGCACCTGCCAGTCACATATTGTGTGACTTGTTCTCTTATTGGGATGCGGATCGGAACACCTTCCGATTTCCAGGAGTTAGGGGTGAGTGGTCCATCACCCTGGAGGATGTTTACCATATACTGGGGGTTCCAATCCTTGGGCGTGGTTGTCTCTTAAGACAGTTGTATCTAGATCACAAGTGGTTCAATGGGCCACCTACATGGGAGATGTGGTCATATCGATGGGGTCAAAGAAGGGTGTGAGGATCCGCTCTATTATTGAGTCAGACATTCCCTTGCTTCGCAAGGCCATTATGGGCATCCTTGCATCCAAACTAATTGGGGACAAGGGAGGGGACACCCTCTTGTATTGTCGGGATCCTATTATTATACAGATTGAGGGCCATGGACGTGTCTATGCTTGGGGAGACGATATCCTTGGGACTACCTACCATGACTTATAAATGGTATTCGATTATAGGGGTAGTCACTGAGCCATCCGACTCTTGTCATGAGTTAGGTGTATGAGCACATTATCCCACATGGGAGAGTGTAGAGGTGGAGGATCTTGGGGCCGTCGGGGCAGCGATGTGGACAAGGATGAAAGTTCTCGAGAGCACCCCACCAACTAGTGGCTTACCCGACTACTACGGTGACATGGAGGCCATCTCTTTATCATGCCATGGGAGGGGTATGGGGAGAGTAGACAATCACTTTGATTGCCTTCCGGACCATTAGTCGAGTTGATAGATAGGCGGGGAAGCTGGAGATACACCCCCATTGTGAGTTCCACAGCAGTTTGGCATCCTTTATAGCGGATGCTTCCTCTAGCGGTGCCAGTGTATAGATCTATCCGTGAGGCTCGGGGAGGTCCTAGAGGCTAGGGTTGGACTATTGTTACGCCTGGTACTCCTATTGTGGCTAGGAGGGTGGTACATGCACGAGGGAGAGCCGGTGCTCCTCAGGCACCCTTACTTCGGATTACCGCCGGTCCCGCTCATAGTAGTGATGAGCCCATTGATGTGGACTCGAGTCCGAAGGGTTCACTGGGGAGAGACTAAGGAGGAGACAAAGGACATGGAGATCAGTGAGATAGGTGGGGGGATGATAGTGATCCTAAGTGGCATGATACCTAGGAGATCCTGCAGGCCGAGAGGGCGGAGTGGAGCACAAAGAGGGTGACTCTGGTTTCAAAGGAGTTACTCTCTCGAGACCCAGGTGGAGATGGCGAGTCTGTTGCAGGCCGTCACATTGCCCCAGACATGGGAGAGGGGCACCAGTCGGTGGCGGTATTAGTGGCGGTGCACGGATCCTAGAGATCCTTCTTGGAGGCCTGACGATCCTAGTGAGTTGTCACTCTTCTCTTGACATTTGTTTTAGTTAGACTCGTCTTAGTTTGTTATTTCTTTTTGTTTCATTTACTCTTGATTCTATCGTTGATTCTTTTCTAACTTGTTTTCTCCTTTGTTTGCAGCGACTACTGATGAGTGGTGAGACTTGATTCACCGAGTGTGTACCGATACCCTGCTTCTCCCTTGGAGAAGACTCGTGTTGAGCTTTCCATGGACACAGGGAGCCCTCAAAGCTTGGTACGCACACCGATGTTTTTTCCTTTTTCTCGGTATGTGGTGAAGACCATGAGTTCTCTCTACATAGAGGTGGCTGGATATAGGACAGCTTGAGCACTGATGAGGAGGATCCATTCTCATAGCGAGATGGCCGCTATCGGGCGTGATGCGAGCCTTGCAGTGCATTTGGAGTGCCGGCGTAGCCGGAGTCCTAGGCATGGCCGTGCACCCTCTGAGGGATCCCATAGGGATTGAGAGACTATTTTTGTAGTATTTTTTAGATGTTTATACGAGTGTTTTTTTACTTTTGGGCTCATTGAGCATTTTGACCATGCCTAGTGCATGATGGCATTGTATACGAAACCTAATTTGTATGTATATATATATATATATATATATATATATATATATATATATATATATATCTCTTTGGATCTAGACTCTTGGCATCTTGAATTTTGTGACTCATTTCTATATGTGTATTTAGATGCTTTTAGAATACTTATTTTCACATTTTCAGAATGTATGCAATGGATAACAAATGATAGTAGATAGAATATTTTACTCGTATGTTTTTGTAGTGCTGATATGAGATGATACTAACATATGGTAGTACTGAACTTTTGAACTCTTTGGGCAATGTGTGTAATTTCCTCTTATGTTGGCAAGATGTGATGAATGTATAGTGATAAAGAGATGAACTTGCCCCAATCCTAAATCCATGCAACTAGTAAGATTCGAGGGCTCAACACCAAGAGTTAGGAAGGGCACAAGTTGTATGAGTTTGACTGAATGGAATGATGAGAGATAGAAAAACTAGTAACAGAAACCAAATTTAGACCTACACACCCACCCTACCCAGAACTACTACCAAGCTTAGAAGGCCACTTACTTTTTAGTTTATCTAGACTTAGATTCATAAATGGCAACCTGGTTGACAAAATCTGGTTTTGAGGATTTGATCTCTTTGGAATTTGGATATTTGTTTTCTTTTAATAGGATTTGATTTGTGTTTTTAGCATACCAAGATTTGTTCATTTGTGTGATTGGACCCCCTACACCCTGCCTCATGCCACTAGTAAGAAGCATGGGTTTGTCACCAAAGGCAAGATATAGGTGAGTAAGGGCACTTCTTTCCTTTCCCAACCTCACACCGCTAGTAAGAGATGTGGGCTTATCACCGAAGGTTGATGGGGCAAAGAAGTGTGTAAAATAAAATATTTTGTTTGCTTGGTGCTTTTGATTTCATTTGATTTTGACATTTCTGATCTATGAATTTGGGATATCCTTTCGTTCCAAGAGATTTAAGAGGGATATATGTGACACCAAGAAGCTTCTAGAATAGATTGTAGGCAAGGAAAACTTCACCTAGTAGAAAGAAAGAGCAAAGCCAAGTATGTAGGTCTTGGTATGGTTTCTATCAATGTTTGTCTGTCGAATTTGATGAGAAGATTTGAAAATAGTTGATGATGCTTGGAGAGATGTGATATGAATGCTTTTGCCAATATTTTCATAAATTTGTAATAGATTTTTTAAGAGTAAGCTCCTGGACTACCATTTTTACGAAATGGACAAAATGAAGTAGCTAAGAGACTAATGCAATGTAAGTAGCTATAATGTACTAGTAATGAATTTGATGTTTTATGCATAAAACCGCTTAAGATGCAAGGAATTAACAGTTTCACCGAATTCCTCACCTTCTAGTGTGCACAAAAGATATGCACCATTTCCATAGTCTTTCATGACTCGGTATGGGCCCAACCATTTGGGTCGGAACTTTCTTCCTTGATTTTTTATCAATCAGTTTGTCTAGTCTTAGAACTAGATCTCCTTCATATATTTCTCACTCATAGACATTTTTTTGTATTGCCAAGCACATCCGGTCAAAGCATAGGCTCTATGTCATTGTTCGGCGTTTAATCTGGCCTCATCAAGGCTTTCTAGTTGAGAGAGGCATGCCTCCCTATAAGCTTCTTCATCCAGAATCCCTTGTAATGAGATGCAGAGACTAGGTATTTCAACCTCAAGTGGGAGAACTACTTACTCTAAATACCAGTAAGAAAGGAGTTTCTCTGTTGGTGTTCTTATTGAGGTTCGATGGGCCCACAAGGCCGGATATAGTTTTAAATGCCAATCTCATTTGTTCTCCTTGACCGTTTTGAGGAGAATAGCTTTTAACATTTTGTTTGTTGCTTCGGCCTGTCCATTGGCTTGAGGGTAGTAAAGAGAGGCCGTATGATGGTTTATCTTGAATTTGCTACATAACTCACAGGAATTTGTCATTTTTAAAGGATGTGCCATTATCTGAGATAATGACTTGTGGGATGCCATACCTACAGATAATTTGGTTCAGAATGAATTTGGAAATTACCGAACCTGGTATTGTGGTGAGAGGCATGGCCTCCACCCATTTGGTAAAGTATTTTGTGGCTGTAATTATAAAATTATGGCCATCGGTTGATGAGGGAGAGAATTTCCCTATCAAGTCTAGACCCCACATGGAGAAGGGCCACATGAGTCGTTATTGGTTATAGGGATTGTCTTTGGCATGTGAATCTCATGAGAGAATTCTTGGCATTTGTGGCACTTACGTATAAATTCCACTACGTCATGCTCAAGAGTGGGCCAAAAATAGCCCATCGATGTATTTTGCGAGTGATGGTGTGACCACCGAAGTGGCCCCCACATATCCCACTATGGGATTCATGAAGAATCCTCTTGGATTCTTCTATGTCGACACATCTTAGAAGCATGTCGTTGAAGGCTCTACGATAGAGTACTTGGTCTAAAACAACATATTTAGCGGTAATAATGCATAACTTCCTTCTTTGTTGTGACGTGGAATCTTCCGGTATGTATGGTCCATGATAAAATTGATGATATCAGTATACTAGGGACATGTAGAGATGGGGGCCTGGTTTCGACGAAGTATACACACTCATCAGGAAATTCTAGATTTACCATCTCGCCTCCATCTAGTGGATTGTCACTAACGATACCTATAATGATTTGTCCCTTAACATATTTCTAGTTCGCGACGTTAACTCAAATTCTCCCATTAAGGTTATGAAACGGCCAGCCTTTTTAGATAAAGATCCTTGTGTGAGAAATGTTCGTAAATGGTTTGTCTTTACAATGACCCTTGTTTCCTAGTTTAACATGTAATGTCTCAAACGTTTTGTTGCAAAAATTATGGCAAGGCATTCTCTCTCTACTGTGTGTAACGTGTTTCATAATCGAGCAATGTTCGACTAATGAAATAGACCACGTGTTCTTGTTTATCATTGTCTTCTTGAGCCAGCATGTAGGCTAGCGAGACATGAGTGGCTCGTGAATATAGGATCAAAGGGCGGTCTAGTTTGGGAGGCATTAGCGTGGGTGGAGACAACAAGAAGCGTTTAACTGCTTCGAAGGCCTCATTGCATTCTTCAGTCTAATCAATGTTATAATATTTCTTCAATAGATTTTTGATTGGATGAATGGAAAAACTTAAATCTGGGATAAACCTTCGGATTGCACCGAGTTTCCCAAGAAATGACCTAATTCCAGACTCATCCGATGGTGGGATAATTTCGAGAACAACTTTGTATTTTAGCTTGATCAACATCAATTCCCCGTGAAGATATAATGTAGCCCATAAGTTTGCCTCCTGTTACACCAAACACACACTTCTCTGGGTTTAATGTGACACCATATTCGATTAGTCATGAGAGGATGATACAAAGCACTTCTAGATGATCACAACGTTTCTTGGCTTTGGCCAATAAGTCATCCACATAGGATTCCATGATTTTATGGATAAGATCGTGGAATATATAAGTCATTTCCCACTGATATGTAGCACCGAGCATTCTTAAGACCAAATGGCATGACAGCGTAACAATAAGTTCCCCAGGAGTTATGAATGTGGTTTTGGCTTGATCTGCTATGATATTTTAATCTGATTATACCCTGAGAACCCATCCATGAGGGACAACAGTTCAAATCCAGTTGTTGCATCAACGATAACGTCAATGGATGGTAATGGGAAATCATCCTTGGGACAAGCTTTGTTAATATCCCGAAAATCTATGCAAATGTGTATTTTCCCATTCTTTTTAGGACGGGAATGATATTAGATACCCATTGTGAGTAGTCAATGGGTTTGATGAATCCCACTTGGAGAAGTTTTATTACTTCCTCTTTTACCATGAGAGCCACTTTTGGCTTCATTGGTCTTGACTTCTATTTGATTGGCTTCGCATCTGGTTTAGTGACAAGATTATGTACCGTGACTTGTGGTGCAATTCCCATCATTTCTTTATAGTTAAATGCAAAATCCTTTTGATGTTCTTTAAGGATTTGGGTGTGTATTTCTATCTCCTCTGGAGTTAACGAGGATCCCAACTTCAAAATTATTGGTTCCTCCTCCGTTCCAATGTTTATATCAATGGTTTCTTCTATCAAAGAAGTGTTACCTTCTTCAAATTTAGGTGGGGCTGGAGGTAATTCCAAGATTTCTCCGTTTTCTATCTCATAGATATCGAGATCTTTCTATGGAGGAGACTCTACCGTGGGATTTCCAAAGTAGGAAGAGGAATGAGGTATTAGGGAAAGATCAACTATACGGTGAGAAAGGTGTAGCTCCACATAGGCATTCAGATATTCTAGGGTGACTCTATCATCTTCAAAGTGACCTATGATAGAAAAATCATCCTCAGCTTCTCCATGAGCTAGGAGTGAGTTTGTTGATATTTTACGCACTAATGGTTTGGTGCAGTGATACCATGAAATTTGTATCCTCCAAATCACCTGTTTGGTATGAAAACGGGAAGCGAGGTTGCTATTGAGTCTACAAGAAGGTTCTACTCTCATGGGATTGCTTCAATTGATATGAAGTTGAATCCCTTGCTTAGATCTAACACGACTGTTTTGTATAGTTGTAAATGTTCAACCCTAGTTTCATATACCTCGGAGACTTGGTTTGTAACTAGTTGCAAGTCTCCTAACACTCTAATGTCATTGACACCCATTCTTTTGGCTAGAATGAGGCCAAGGAGGAGAGATTTGTACTCAGCTCTGTTGTTTGTACATTCAAAGTTTAATTTAAAGGTGAAAGGTAGGATCTTTCCCTCAGGTGAAGTAAAGATCACCCCCACCCCAGCTCCAAAGTGACATCTAGCTCCATCGAAGTGGAGAGTCCAATATTTGTTTGGAAAAATTGACATTGGGATATTTTTCGTATCTATTTCTTTTGCTTCGGTTACCTCTACCATAAAAACTTTGTCTGATGGAAGAGAAGTGATTCCCAGGGTGTGTCCCATACCCATGGAATCAAACGGTAGGAGAATAGGTAAGTCTTTCTCCGAAACTTGACAATTTTTACGGTAGTCCCTAGTGATACTGCTTTTATAGCATTGGTCTCACTTTTGAGTACTGCTGGAATGTCCTCACTCGATTTGAAATTTCCAACTCGGTATCCCTATATGGCTGCCCCAGAGGATAAACGTCAAAATCCACATGGTTTACTTGTGTTTCCGAAGGAGGAGTGATGTTGATTAAATGGCCAAGGCCTAACGCTTCTAAGAGGGCAGCCCTATGGGCGGGAGATTTTTTTAACAAATCCAAGACGGAGATGTGCAAGAAGGTTTTAGTTAAATCATTAATCGATCATAGGCACCTATAGGTTTATATCGCGTTTGTTGAGTGTTGTTTGGCTCTAATGAATAACTTGGAGTTGGTTGAGAAGAATAATCTCGTGTTCTTGTTATGGTTTCTATGGGTAGCTCAGCGTCTAACTCCACTAAACCAACTATCTTAGTTTGAGGTCGAGTTCCTAATTGGGGTGCGATTGGTGGATTTAATGAAGTTGAAGCTTCATGATCATTGTTTCCTGTCATGACACCCTTATTTGTTCCGTTAGGATCTAACTTGTTGTTGTTAGAATGGTTTGGGAGCGGGTCATTGAAGATCTTGAGGGATGCATTTTGAGGGGAAACTACCCCTGCATAAGTGTTTGGCGTGGGTACTACAGAATTTGCTAAAAACATATCTATAAAGAGTTTTTATCTTTCGAAAAACGCCGCATGAATTTATTGTATTCACAAGTCCTAGTATCGTGGCCTTGAATTTTGTGGAAGCCACAATATAGATTGGGATTGTAATTTCAAGGCTGTTGATTTAAAACCTGTTGTGGCCTAAAATTTTGATAAGGTTGCTAGTTTTTAGAGTTAAAATTTTGAGGTTGTTGCCTTTGGTTTTGACTCTGATTCCAGGTTGGGTTTTGATTTGGACTTTGTGTTTGGACTTGTCACTATTCGTTGTTGTTGCCATGGTGGACGATTAAAATCCACCATGTTGATTGTTGGGGTAAAATTATTATTTCACTGATTATTAACAGGTGGCAAAATGTTTACAACATTTTCCCTTTTAGCTTGGTTAGTTACTCCATTTTTTATAACGTCGTGGTTCTTGTTAAGGATCTTAGGTCCTTGATTAGCGTTCCTAGCATTAGGATAGGCCGCGGTGTTTTGATTGGGAGTGGTTAATTTCCCATTTGTCCCATATGTCTTATGACCACTATCAATCACTACTTGGTCAATTCGGAGAGCACTTTCGAGTACTTCATTGTAAGTTCTTAGTGGGAACTTCTAGACTTCTTCCTTTATCTCTCTATTGAGTGAATTAAGGAATAAATCACATAGTTCCATTTGATCCATATTTGGAGCACTTGCTGATGAGTAGAGAACCGTATGCCATCTTTGGATAAAATGAGTGGTGGATTCATTATGTTCTTATTTGATATGTAATAACTCCTTGATTCTTGTTCTTAACAATTTGTTCATGTCGAAAGCTTTGATGAATTCTGACAAGAGTTGTTTAAATGAGTGTATCAAAGCTTCAGGTATTCTGTAATACCAGTCAAGGGCAATACCTTCTAGGGTCTTAGGGAATATTTTAGTGACAACCCCGTCTTATGGGAGTAACTCCCGTATGGCTGTGGCATAGGCCTTAATGTGTGTGTTTGGGTCCCCTTCCCCTTTGTATTTGGGAAAATTGGGAAGAGGTCTCGGAAGCATAACGCTTCGTATGGTGAAGTCTAGGGGTTCTTTTAAATATTTTGAATAAGTCCCTACTATGTAGGCCTCAACCATCGACGGGGCTTGCTGAGGGGGTTGAGGTGGAATGGGTTGTTGATATGGCATAGCATATGCATTTGTAGGGACATAAGGGAATCCCTGTGGTTGAACGAACATCCTAGGAGAAGAGAACATGTCTCCTTGTGGTGACTTTGAATAAATGTTTAAGTAAGGAGGAGCATTGTTCTAGTACGGGTTGTTTGGTGCCAAGCCGGGTGGTGTCATGTTTTCGACTAGAGCGGCGTTTGAAAATGTTGTCCTAGTTGGCATTTGTTGTGGATAATTATAAGGATTTTGAGGAGGCATGCCTAACGTGCCTATTCCTGTAAGGAGGTCAACTTGACTAGGGTGATGCAGAGGGTTGGGGATTCCTGCTTGCCCAAAATATGAATTTTGGTTTGCTTGAGCAAGTTCTAGCCCTCTAACCTTCTCAGCTAAGGCTGAAATGACTTCCAACGGTGAAGACACGGTGCTTTTCCTTAAGGGGGTATGATACCTGCTTATGAATTAGTCGTTACCTGCCAAGCTTCACCGAGGGTATTTCCCATAGGTAGAGGAATGGGGTGTTCTCCTAGAATAGGGTATCGATTTGTATTTGTAAACTCCCTATAGGTGGATACATATTTTGGAAGCATTGTTCACTTTTAGTGAAGCGTGCCAAGTACTCCTCATCCAAAAAGGGGAGTGGGTCTGATTGTCTACTGATCTATGGTCTGAACAAGACCCGAGGAGATGAAGTGGATTCTCCAGTAAACGTCATATTGTTAGAGCCTGATGGCTCTGGCTGTTGTGTTTGTGCAACTGATCAAACTCCTCAATTCAGAACGAAGAACTAGAACTAGTTCTATGAGGGGGAGTTTGAGATGACAAGTAATTACTCGAATAGTTATCAGCCCACGCAAAAAGCGAGGGTGATGGTTGTCTATTTGTTTGACTATAGTTTACTTCGAGACCTGAGAGAGGTCTGCCATATGCATCATATCCCAACATATTTGGGGGTATATGAATACCCACAGAATAATGGGAAAGAGTGAAGGTGGATGGAAGAAAGAAAATAGAAAGAGGAAAATTAGTTTGTTTCACATCGGGTTCACCAATTTTGTACGATGGAAAAAGTAACATGTGAGCATGGGAATCTACAAGTACCTCCTCCTCGTACCTGACCTCTCGAGGTCGTGTCGAGACAGTTGGTGAATGTTGAATGTGGATAGATATGTATAAGCTAATCGGGTAATCTTAAATCCTCAATACGTAATAATGGAATCTGTGAATCTAAGGTGAAGAAGGCCCTCCTAACCTAGATTGGTGTAATGGTTTGTTCAAATATAATGGCTTCTCGGAGGCTCCAATCGATGTCGAGCTCTGAGATCCTATTTCTTGGTTGTTGGATACGTGGGAAGTGACACTGTGGGAGCTTCGTATATATCTCCAGACAAGGTCATGAAAGTAGTGGTAGGTCATTTAGTGGATTTTGTGGTTAGCTATGGGTGGTTTTCTGGTCTAGCCCAGAAAATATTGGATTGATTGGCTTCTATGTTTAATATAGAAAACTATGCTATAATATCTGGCGGGAGTGGTGAAGATCTAAACACCAGCGTTCACAAGCCGGTGTCAATACTTGACTGATTTGTAGGCCCATTGGGTTGTGGGATTTGGGGATCACAATCGTGAGTTCATGGTTGTTGTGGACCTGTTATGGTCATGTGAAGAATCAATCCCTTCTCCCAATTATCCAAGTAATTATAGGCCTTTTCAACTTCTATGTTTAGAACTAGAAGTTGTATGATTTTCTCGGAGTACCTAACAGGTGTTATGGAAACTTGAATACGTAAGCTAGTGTCTATGTCAATGAGGAGGTCTCCCGCGTTAGGATGTGGAACCAAAGGATCGCAACCAAATGTTTTCTCTTGTTTGAATCCTGTACGGTCATTCAGGTGTTTTATCAAGGCAATCTATAGTTTGGATGGTTTGACCAGAATGTGTAAGCTTTGTCGTCTTCGATATTCAATCCTCTTAGTTGCTCACTAATTGCTTGTAAGTTTGTTGTTGCTTGAAAGACTTGTATCCTAAGGTCCTGATCTATATCAGCTAAAGTCATGGGTAAATTTGGTTGAGGTACTATAGGTTCAAATATATATTCTCTAGGCTCTCTAGGTCATGTGATTGTCATACAAAGATGATTCAACCTCTAACTAACATTAATAAACTAATTATGAAAGAGGTATTACACTAAGCAAGCATTCTTCTATTTTTGTATTTTCCAATGACGTACTTCAATGAAATTGAAGAGAAGCTACTCTAGTATATCTATAAGATGAACAACTAATCTAATAACAGAATAAAAACAAGCAACGTAGCCTAGTATGGCTATTCTCCTGTGTAGTTGTGATTTTATCCTAAATATCTAAGAAGATATATATTTTGAATTTGAAAGGCTCTTGATGTTACCTCAGAAGTGAGGAATGAATAACAGTTTCTTAGAAACTATCAATCCCCATAGCTTCCCTGGTGATATGGAGAGTGAAATTTTAACTGAAGTAAAATAATTCACTACTCTATTTGATATGTCGTAACTAGAACTTTGATAGCTCAAACCTAGCGTTTACAGAATAGTGGTAAATCCAGTTGTGTGTGATTTCATCCCCTCAGTGTGATCTCCTCGTTCCTTTGTGTCCTCATGAATCCAGAAAGTGTGTATATGATAGTATCAACAGAAGATAGCAATCAAACAATGGCAGCTTTGGATATAGACTGAATATAATGTGAGTAGGAGAGGGATATCGCAAGTGAACAGAGCTTACCTATGTAATTCCTAGCGGGATTTATTGTGGGAATACAACAAAAATGTACCGAGAGTTTCAGAAATTATCCTTGTGAAAAAAAAACCTGTAACTTTAATGGATTCTAGTCTAGAAATGAAGCTATTCTATGTTTAAACTGACTGTATGCAGTAGAAATGAAACAAGACTTGAAACAAGAAGATGATATGACCTCCAAAATGCCAACAATGGAAGCAAAACCTGAAACTAACAAAATTCTAAGCAAGGAATTGAAAAACTAAACAAGAGAATTGAGAGGATGAGGGGCCATTTACTTGAAAACAAGCTATTTATAACCAATGCATTTACCAGAGGGTAACTCCCATTTGATATCTTTTGCTATAAACAAAGGAGAAATACTATTCCCGGGGAGTAGAAAACATTAATGCAAGCCAAAGTGGTTGAAGAAAGTGTGTAAAATCCAAGATTTACGTTTGACATGATCATCGGAAGGATCGGATAATGCGTGCAAGACCACCACCACATGCGTGGGTAGCGGTTACGAGACCGCCGCCCTATCCTGGGTGGTGGTGACGGACTTTGACCGTTGCCTAGGCAGGGCGGCGGTTTCATCACTGAAGACAAAAATGCAAGAAGAAAGGGGGAAAATGGCAAAACAAAGCATGCGGAGGCTGAGCGGGGCATGTGGGATACAAGTGTATACTTGGCGAGCCTTTATGGATTCCGAACACCTTGCAAGGAGACTCGTATCATCATTGGGGTATGTTTAACATCGTTTCGGTGGTGTTGTACCCCACAATTTTGGGTACGTCTGATTACCATCTAACAGGATGTGGTTCCATAAAGGTGTTAAAGTCATAGAATTCCTTGATAAGGTACAAAGTGAATGTGTTGTACTCCTCTTGGTATGTTCTATAAGTTTCCATTATTTGTGGTAAAGAGAATGTATCCAATTTGCACAATGTTGTTGATAATCATTCAAATGTCCCATCTATGTCTTCATGTGTGTGACCCACTAGAAGGAAACTCATATACACTATGTTGAAAACCCTTCTAGTTGTTAGCATGGATGAAAACACAAACAATGTGTGATTTTTGTTGTCACTTGCAACATTATCTAGTTGTAAGTAGAGAATTGGTGGTTATTTTCTAAATGAACTTGAACATCTGCTTACAGTATTAGTTATATGAGCACCCTCATTTTTCTACTTGTATTCCTTGCACTTGTCATATGCATCATTTTGCAACAATGCATCATGTAATGGGTGTTTTGACGTCCCATTACTATATAAAAAATCACCATACTTGATCTATAAGTGGTGATTTTATCTTCCGTATACATCGTGCCAATGATCTTATTGTGAAGTTTTCTCCTCATTCAATAAAAAGGGAGACAAAAGTGCCCGAAGCCCCTATTTTGTTCCCATGTGTCAAAGATACGATCAAGGCGATGCGAAGATTAATATTAGTACTCATTGATTTTGCTTTTTTCCCGTCCTTGGTATTGCATTTTTCATCTTGTCCATTTTTTCATGCACAATGCTCAAATATATATTAGGATTTTGTTGTGATTACACTTTATGTGCATAATAAGTTACACAACAACTTTAAATGTAATCATTGTGCCATTTCTGGCATTGATCTATTTGTGTCAGTGTTTCTAGACATGAGGTCGTTGCATGTTTTTTCTTAAGCTCTGTGCACTCGTCATATTTGGTGAAGAAGTTTTCTTGGTGATTGAAACATGGGAGAAATGTTCTTGCCATATTTTGATGATATTTGACTATGGTGTTAGAGGCAAGTTCAATAGTGAAAGGGCCTCGTTACACTTTTTAGTATGTAAACGAAAATATAACATGCTAGTAGCAGCCTCTCATTGTTACTTTAGTACCATCTTGTTCCATTGAATGAGACATGTGTGGGGATATATCAGAATTCTTCTCCACCATTTTGGATATCAATGCAATAGTTGCGACAATGTTTGGCATTTTTTTTTGCTTGTATTTCCATTTACTTCCCTCCTCTCACCATTAATCCAAGATTGTTTGTATCTATAATAGGTACTTTTGGGATTCCATGACATCTGTACCATGCATTTTGACATACATCCCTTCCACATAACTTCAATTTATCTATAGTATGTTTAAGTTTCACCTTGATTAAAAATGATAGAAATGTGGTGAATGTATTAATTACAATTTTTTTTGATGGCGAGTTCATTTACACTTAAAGTTAAATTCCAACTATGATTGAAAGTGCTTAGAGATAGATTGGAAAGACATCCTTCTTTGCAACAAGGTTTTTCTCAACTTCAGAAAAAAATTGTTCTCTTGTTTTTTCATCATTTTCCCTTGCCTTTAGTGTACTAGATGGATTAGAATTTACCTTTTGGAATTTACAGGCGTTGTAAGGTCTTTTTATCAAGTTTTCATTACTACTACATATGGAGGATTCATATGAATTTGGTATACAGATTGAGGCAATTGATCTTAAAATGGACTCCACATTTTTACCAACAACTCTTTTGAAATTTCTTTCAGCCTTACTTCCATAACGAGAACCATCTTGATGGGCCAACTAACGAGAGGAAATTGGATGAGAGATCCTTCTAATATTGAGAAACCCTTGAAAAAATTCGTAATTAAATTATCAACATGCACCCCAAATGCATTGCCATCTAATTTTTTAAAGTGCACAATGTCTCTTTCACAGACATTTGTAATTGTTGCTTCTGTAACAAATTTGTGTTCTTTTGAACAAAAATGTATCAACTTGGTAGTAACCCCTCGAACTTAAAATTGAAGTCAGTGTTTGATGTGGTAGTTTGTTTCTTGGAGTTCATAATTTCCATTCACACAAAGTGTAGTTCTTGTTTTTAGATAAACTAGATTTTTGATTGGCCAGACAACTTCATTATTACGTTGTAGAATTGGATAGAAATCATTACATGTATTTATAATATTCTCCACAAAAACACCAAACTATGTGGGTCCCAACACTACTCCGAAATCACATGTTGTTCTTATACCAAGGATATAAATCCTTCAGCTATTCACCTTCTTTCGAGCACACTTATGTTTTAGCACCACGTAGGTTGTAGAAAATTCATCCTTGTCTTTAGGAGTTGTGAAATAATGACTACCACCATTATATTTAACACCCTCAATCTCATTAAATGTATCCTTTGAGTCACTTGCTCATGATGTTTTTAATGCCATCACCCCCACATGTGAAACATTTGAAATCATGTGCTTAATCATTTGCTTCCTTTCCCATAGGATAAAGTATCCCTTGTTTTAAATTTCTACCAAGCATAATCATCAATTATGTATGGTAGTCTCGTTATGCCATTGAATACAATAGTTATTGTGACAACAAACAAACGTGTGTTTAAGGAAACTTGTGGTGCACAAACGGACAAAGCCCATGTTTTGGGACTTAGTGTATTTGGAATCTCGGGCATGACACAAGGAAGTAGGACCCAACCATGCATGCGAAGTGAATAAGGTGTCGGGTATTGGCTGCATGGGGCCCACAAAAGGAATATGCTTAGTGATGGAGGTGCACATGGGAGACTATACGTACCCAAAATGAAGGGTACTACACCACCAAAACAACGTTATATGTGCCCCAATGATGATACGAGTCTCCTCACAAGGTGTTCGGGATCGGAAAAGCTCTCCAAGTATGCATTAACATCCCGCATATCTCGCTTAGCCCCTGTGTGTCTGTGTTTTCTCTTCTCCCCTCTTTTCCCTTGCTTTTGGTCTTGATTAGAAACCGCCGCCTTGATCGGGCGGCGGTCCCTAACCGCCACCCTACTCACATGGCGGTCCTTCACGCATTTTCCAGAATGTTCTTTTTAATGCAACTCATGTAAATTTCAACGTTTACTAGCTTTTTTCACCGCCTTTGCTTGTATTTATGATTCTAGTTCCCTGGAATAGTGTTTTTGCATTGTTTATGGTTAAAGAGTTCAATTTGGTTTTCACCTTTGGGTAAATGGGAATTCTATAAATAGCTGGCTTGTGCTCAAGCAAATGGCCCCTCAAATTTGCCTCTCATTTTCTCATTTCATAGCTTAGTCTTTCAGTTTTGCTTAGGAATTCATAGTTTTATTTGTTGCATGCATAGTTAGTGTTGTTTTTCTGTTAGGAAGCCACATAATCTTCTTGTGCTAGTGTTGTTACTATTTCATGCAATCAATTAGAGTAGGACAGTTCCACTTTTAGTCAAGCTTGAAAGTTGTAGGTTTTGTTCATCAAAAAGAATAGTTTGAGTTGGATGTTTTATGTTGTATGACTCATGATAAATCCCACTAGGAATTGCATAAGCCAAGATCTGTTCTCTTGCACTATCCCTCTCCTACTCGCATTTTATTCGATCCGCATCCTAAGCCGCCATTATTTCGATACCAAATTCATTGATGCTAACATCACACACTTTTCTAGATTCACGTGAGCATGAAGGAATGAGGAGATCAAACTGAGGGGACAAATCCACACACAACCAGATTCGCCACTATTCTGCAAAATCCGGTTCAAGCTATCAAAAGTTCTAGTTAAAACATATCAAATAAAGTAGTCAATCATTTCACTTGATTAATCTCACTTTCGATATTGCCAGGGAAGCTGTGGGGATTGATAGCTTCTAAGAAACTATGATTCACTCCTCACTTCTGAGGTAGGATCAAGAGTCTTTCAAATAGATTAGATCAGTTATTTTGTTATTTAGAATAGATTTGAAACTACGGGGAAAGAAGCCATACTCGTTTGCTTTGTTTTAATTTCACTATTAGTTTAGTTGTCGATTTCTAGATATTTTAAATAATTGCTCTTTTAATTATGTTCAATAGTTTATCAAAAATACAAAATAGAGGAATATATATAGATATATCTTGATTAGTTTATTCTGTCGTTAGTTAGATTTATATCATTTCCTTTTGCATGACAATCACGGGACCTAGGAGCCCAAAGAATACGTATTCGAGCCAATAGTGCCTCGGCCCAATCTTGTTGCAGCGATGCTTGGTATAGATTAGAATCTTAAAATCCAAGTCTTAGAAAAACAACGAGACTTACAACAGATCAGCTCACGAGTTAAGAGGGTTAAACATAGAAGACGACCAAGCACACACATTTTGGTCAAACCATCCAAACTACAGATTATCCTAGATAAATATCGCATGATTTGTAGAAGGGCTTGAAGAGAGCAAACCTTCGGTCCCACAACTAGACACTGGAGACATTCTTACTAACATAGACACTAGTTTAAGAATTGGTCGCAGAACGCACTGTAAGGTACTCTGAGAAGATTGCACAACTTGTAGTTCTAAATATAGAGGCCGAAAAGGCATATGACTACTAGATATTAGGGATTAGGGATTGATTCTACATATGACCATAGCAGGTCCACAATAACCACGAATCTATGGTTGTGATCCACAAATCCCACAACCCAACAGATCCACGGGACAATCCGACGTTGATGTTGGTTTACGCACATTAGTATTTAGATCCACTCCACTTCCACCAACCATTATCACACAGTTATCCTTGTTAGATATAGTAGCTAACGAAGCTAAGGATTTCTGGACTAGACCGGAGAATCGACCATAGAATCCACTATACCCATAATCCATCTTATGACCCTATCTGGAGATATACATGAAACAATTCCAGGTCATTTTCCCCGTATCCCCCTGACCTATAGATCGGATCACGCGAGCTTGATATTGATTGGAGCCTTGAGAGTCATCGTGGATCCATTGATTGATACAAACATAAATGAGCATGAGTATAGTTGATTCGATCCATATCTATATTGTTTCATTTCTGTTCATGGAAGTTATGAAGTAGATGTAAGCTCTTATGTATTTTCCTTTCTACGTTGTAGTTATTTGTTGTCTACAAGTACTTTCTATTTGGAATGAACACATTTGTCTAGAGACCGCTCTGAGTCCTATGATGAATGTATGTCTCATTACCACCATTATTCATTAAGTTCTTGATCTAGATGATGGTTTCCCACTTAACTCACATAAAAGAGAGACTCGGGCACCCCGTGTGCCTGGGTGAGCACCCAGTTCCCATTGGGTGATAGGTGTGCATGGGATTCCCTTGTTCTTAGTGGGTGTAAAAATGACTACATCTTGGTTCCATTTTTAGGACCTCTTTTCAAAGTTGTAGTGGGAAATGGCATGCATCTTGATCTATGTAATGAGTAATGATAGAGTGTTTAACTTTGGAAAGTGTTGAATCATGGTTCAAGAGCATGAGAGGATGAATTTTCTCAGAGATTCAACACTTGGGTCTGAGTTTGATGCACGTAGATGGGTAGAAGAGAACCTCTACCATGAGTTATATGAAACATTTTTTCTGTTGCTTCCCAGTAGAACTATATGAATGGCTCTCAGCATATGCATCTAGATCAAGTTGGTATTATAGATCATGCACGTGGACCCAAGAAGAATACCAGAGGCTGCAAGATGTAGATCTGACGTGGACTCATGTTGTGGATCATTGGTGGAAAGGTGTGTTGGCTAGCTACACTCTGGAGTATGCTATTTCTACATACTCTTGTCCGGAAGTTGTTGAGTTTGAGTTTTGTGGGAGCCCAGAGGATCATTTCTACATGTTATCCCTTTGGAAATGAAGATTTTGATTGTTACCTTGGGTTTAGAGGCATTTCCAATGGCCGGCTAAACCATTTGAGTTAGGTGAGGAAGCTAGGGTGGGGGAAGATGGAAGATTTTGTGGTGGAAAAGGAAAGGGAGGAGAGATGACTAGGTATAGTGAAGCATGTGAAAGGGAGATTTGCTAGATGACATGAGGTTTAGGTGTGATGGATATGGAGGTAGATGTTGCAGGAAGGATTTGAGGTTCACGCAGAGGATGTGGAACCTGAGTAGTCTATGCTACCCCATCTTGGAAAGCGCGTAAGAGAGACCCTTTGGATTCGATGAGAGTTCATCATGTGAGAGAGAGAAGATCCATTGGCATGTATCGAACCCACCTAGTGACCAAACCTTGGTGCTTGGCTTTCTAGATCAAGGGGAGAATATTGTTGGCCAAGTTGGTATCGGTGGGAGTGACCGATCTGCACCTAGGAGATATAATTTCTCATTTGGAACTTCTATGGCTACGCATATTAGTTTTGGAGGGATTTTTGGACAAGGAGCAAGCACACCAGCCTTTGGTCTCACATCTAGGAGTGGTGTGGGGTACACTATTGGTAGTGGGGCATCATCACAGACCATCGGCGTGTAGTTTAGTGGGATTGTGGGGACCCTTGGCATGACTAATACGAGGACTAGTGGACTGGTGGATCCGGTGGATCGGGAGGAATGGTGGACTAGGTGGACTGGTGGGTGGATCGGTGGATCGGGAGGAATAGGACCTGGTGGGCTGGTGGATCCGGTGGTGGAGGAAACACCAGAGGAAACCAAGGCTCTGGCTTAGGAGGACAAGGACCCAACAACCCCCTCAAGTCTTCTTTGAGATGTCATTACATTTTCTAGATTATAGAGGTATTGAAGATGTTACAGAGCATGTTCACAAGTGTGAGTTGTTATGGTGCGTGAAAGGGATCACTAGCCTAGAGTGGAAGGCAAGTCATTTTGTAATGATGACGTTGTAAGGGTGCGTGCATAGCTGGTATAGGAAATATGACCCTCATCAAATGGTGGTGGATTATACTACTTTAAAGAATGCCTTCCTAGTAGAAATTCCACATTCTGAGTTTGAACAAAAGAGCATCAATGCCTGAAGGAGATTCAACAAGGAATGGAAGAGTGTGTGGGAGTATGACGTGGTTTAAGACTCTCCTATCAAAATTTTCATATGACATTCACCCTTCACAACATGCTCAATGGTTTGTTGGAGGGTTGATAACACCTTTAGAAGAGCTTTATCTCATAAAACTTTCAGACCCACGTGAAGCATTGGAGGCCGCTCTGCGTGCCGAGGCTATTGGAAGTGTTGATACTAGTGTTAGCCCATTTTGGAGGCTCAAATCACTGCTATGGCTAAGCAGTTGGAGAAGTTGTCTGCAAACTCAGCACATGAGACTCGTAGTGGGTTATGGTGTACAGATTGTGAAGTAGAGGGGCATGTCAAGGATAATTTCCCCCGGAGGATAGTACACCATAGTAGAGTAGATTGTGAGATTTTCATGGGGACCATGATGCGAGTAGATGTCCCCTGTTTGCAGCACATGTGATGTGGAAGAATGTGTCCTGCTACTATAAAATCTACACCTCTACAACCCATGATACTAAGGATTGTAGAATCATTGACCAGATCCATGAGGCCATTGATCATGGGGGTGCGAGACCAGCATTGCTAGTAGTTCTAAAGGTGATGATCGAAGTTATGAGGAGCGCGTAGATGAAGGCACACATGGAAGAGGATTTCATGGAGGATTCATGTGGTCATGGTAACCATGGAGGAGGAAGAAGTGAGTTCCCATGTGGAACCTATTTTAATTGTGGGTCTACAGACCACTACAAGTGTGAGTGCCCAGATTTTTGTAGTGCTCATGGTGTGGAAAGAAGCACAAGTATGAGGAGTGCCTGAGTTGTTTGAGCATATGAGTCAGTAGCACCGGAAAGACAAGGGCAACTAATGGTAAGCATTAAGAAGGAAGACACCCAATGGATGCCACGAGTAGCGTGATGTAGGCTTGGAACCTATTTTGGTAACCACAAGAGTAGAGGCTGCATGCGTGCAAAGGAAATGCCAAGGTAGAAGAACCTAGTTTCAAGGGAAGAAGTGGTACATGGAAGGTACCCAGACCCTGCATCAAAAAGAGGTATATCAAGATACCATGGATGTGATTCAGAGTTTACAAGGAGAAATCTAGTGTCTAAAAAGGAAATCCAGGAGAGAAGAGAAAAGAAGGAGGGTCGAGGCACCAAAAGATGACCTGGATGAGGTCAAGGAGGTATGTAAGATGCTAAGGCAAGAGAATATTATTCCCTTGCTAGGAGCATGGTTGAGAGAGAAGGTACCACATGGGAGAAGAGCATGTGAGAGGAAAGTCTTGCATGCAAACCTTCCCCCTCACAACCTCGACTATGATAGGGAGATCACGTTAAATGTGGTCATGGATGGATGGCTCCTTAGCAATATCCTCATCGACATAGGCGTGGAGGTCAATGTTCTCACTTTGGATGCTTGGCATTAGATGGGAAGGCCTGCATTACAGCCATCTTCAAATGTGTTATATATGGAAAAAAAAACAAAGGCAATGCCCATAGGTGTCTTAAAGGATGTAGCTATCACCATTCAAGGAGCCAAGTTTATTGGGGACTTCAAAGTCTTAGTGCTCAGTTGAGGTAGACAATTTCCCAACACTACTTGGGTGCCCATGGTGTTATAAGAACAATGTAGATCTTTGGTTCAACAAGGGGTACATCAGCTTTGAAAATGAGGAGGAACGTGTCATCATACCCTGGCTGATGGGAAGTCAACACCCTATACTGAACCTTTGGGAGAAGAGGTCCTGGATAGGATATATGTGTGCTCAATCAGGGATCTAGAGATAATCCATCCTACCAATGGAGTTATCTAGTTTGAGGATGCTCAGTCGGTGAGTGACACACACAGTATAGCATGTGATAATTGGGTGCATGGAACCTATGAGTTAATCGGATGACACTTGAGAGGATCGGTGACAAAGGTGACAAAGGTGCGCATTATCCGATGCCTAGGGGGAAAGGAGAGCTACCTAAGTACTCAGGAGGAGCCTTCCTGAGATATTTTTGTAGAAGATGGAAGCTCAATGGAAGGAGGAAAAGGAACGAAGAGGGATGCTAAGTTACGTCCTACTAGGAACTGTTTGTGTTGGTGGGAAACACATCGGGATAACCTTCTAGAGTGGGTGAGGTGAGAATTTCCCTCTCTATCTAGTTCTCTAGAAGCAATGTGCCCACCACCATCAAAGACTACCATGGTAGTGAGCCCACCTCTTTCCACATCCAAGCTATGTGAGAGAGTATGGAGAGAAGGTGTGGAAGCTTTGCCACCATCCCTCTGGATCCACAAACTATATTCTACACACTGGGTTGTGTGTGCATGGTACATCCACTCTGAGACATGCCACCAAATAGGGAATTGGCAAGAACTAGTGGCTGATCTCATCCAAACATTTGAGTATTGAAGCACCAAACCATCGGTGGATAAGGCATTGTAGGAGGTCAAGCACCTTACGATGGGGGATAGTGCCAAAGATAGAAGATAGGCTTGTAGAATTTCTAGGAGAGCCATGTTTGGGTGGAAAATTTGGTGAAGATGAATCTGATGAGGTACAGTTGGAGTGTGTGTGTAGAAAGAAAAAGGCAAGATGGTCTATGTCATAGATGGTGAAGAGATGGAAAATTTGGAGGTTAACCATTCTCTAGGCTCGTGTGAAGTGATGGATAGTGTTGATGAGATGGCGTGCACCTATCATGAGCCTTTAAAGACAAAGAAGGTTAATATTGGGTCGGAGGTGGAACCCAAGGAAGCTATCATTGGAGATTATTGGTGGAGAAGGAAGTCTCTAAGATCATTGATCTTTTACGTGAGTTTGAGGATTTATTCCCTGCGTGGGTATCATGAGCTCAAAGGTGTTCACCACTCCTTGGGGAAATGAGAATTAAGTTGAAGGAAGGTGTGTGCCCGGTCAGGAAGAGACCATACCGAATGAATCCTAATCTGCGCGTAAAGGTCAAGGAGGAAATAGACAAGATGATAGAGTCAGGAATCATAGAAGTTATGGAGGAGTCAGAATGGATAAGTCGATGGTGATTAGTATAAAAAAGGATGGGAGGATAAGGATATGTGTTGATTATAGGGATTTGAATGTAGTATGTATCATTGATCCTTTCCAACCCCATTTACTAAAGAGATCTTGGAAGGAGTGGTAGGGCGTGAAGTCTACTCTTTCACGGATGGGTTCTCAGGCTATCACCAGGTGAGGATTGCAAAGGAAGACTAGAGAAAGAAAACAATTTTGCCACGAGTGGGGAAGTTTTTCCTATATGGTCATGCCTTTTGGATTGAAGAATGTGCCCATTGTGTTCTCACGCATTGTAGTATAGGCTTTCCAGGACTTCATCCACAAGTTTCTCCAAGTATACCTTGATGATTGGACCATGTATGGACTGGTCAAGGACCATTGTGACAACCTATGGTTGATGTTTGAAAGGTGTCGGTAGTTGAGGATATCCCTCAACATCAAGAAGTGTGTATTTTCTACCCCATTTGGGACCCTGTTGGGGCACATCATATGCAAAGAAGGCTTGTTGGTGGATCCTGCCAAAATTGTAGTGATTGTGGGATTGGGGGAGCCAACTAGTCAAAGTGCATAGTGCGTGGATTCCTTGGACATGGGCTACTATCGAGAAGTTCATCAAGGGGTATGCAAAGATCGCCGTGCCTTTAGAAGAGTTTCTCAGGCATAAAAGTGCCTTTCACTGGGGAGAGAGCACAGAGAAGGCATTTGACACATTGAAGGATAGGCTTGTCACCGTGCCTATATTACATTTTCCTTCTTGGGACAAGCCCTTCCATGTTCATGTGGATGCCTCTGGAATGGCCATTGGGGTAGTGCTTGCACAACCTAGTGAAGGAATTGTTGATCACCCCCTATGCTTTGCAAGTAGGAAGTTGACACCAGTAGAAGAAGAACAAAATTATACTATGACCGAAGTGAGGCATTATCTATGATCTATGTGCTTCATAAGTTTAGGTAGTATATTGAAACTCCCTTTATCTTCTACACTGACCACATGGCATTAAAATATTTGGTGAACAAGCCCATCCTACAAGGGTGCATATGTTGGTGGGTGTTGTTATTCCAAGAATTTGAGTTCACCGTAGTGGTCAAACTAGGAAAGAGTAATTTCGGACCTGACCATTTATCTAGGATTGATTCGGGGGAGGACGCGTAGAGCATTGAAGATACCATGCCAGATGCACAAGTTGTTTAGGTTGTGGCATGCCCTAGACTTGGAGGATATTTTTGTGTTCCTTAAGATGGGTATGGCACGGAAGGGATGAAGACATTAGAGAGAAAGCAACTAGCCATACGCATGCGCCCTACATGTTGATCAGTGGGGACTTATACAAACTAGGGTGTGATGAAGTTTTATGTAGGTGTGTACTAGAGCATGAGTGCCTCGCCATCATAGAAGAAGCACATGGAGGAAGTGTAGGTGGGCATTATGTAGGTGATGCCACCGCGCGTAAGATATTAATGGTAGGATTGTGGTGGGAGACCTGTTTAAGGATTGTAAGGAGTATTGTAAAGTGTGTGACCATTGTCAGTGCATTGGCAAGCCAGGATGGAGGGATGAAATGCCTTTTGCCCTATCCCTAGTTGAACCTTTTGAAAATGGGAAATAGACTTTGTAGGCCCTATTGCACAAAGCAACGTAGGACTAGATCATGCTATGTGATCACTTGCATGGACTATTGACAAGGTGGGAGAGGCAGCCCCAACTAAGGACTATACAACAGCTACAACAACAAGATTTTTGTGGGAGAACATTATCATGAGGTATGGATGCCCTTTAAGTTTAACCAGTGATAGGGGTACACATTTCTTGAATGAGACCATGAGGATCCTGTTAGTAGAATTCATGGTGGCTCATCACAAAACTACTCCCTATCACCCTCAGGAAAATGGAACCACTGAGGCATTTAACAAAATACTTAGTCACACATTGACTAAGATCTGTGATGTCGGGAGACAAGATTGGGATGACAAGGTATCAGTTGTGTTATGGGCTTATAGGACAACTTATAAAAGGTTGAACAAAGCCACACCATTTCAATTGGTGTTTGGCATGGAAGCTATCCTACCGGTTGAATTCATGTTACCTTCTCTACGTATAGCGCGCGTAGGAGGGCTGGATGATGAGAAAGTGCTGGAAGAAAGAATTGATGAACTGATGAAGCTGGATGAAAGATGATCACTTGCTAGGTGGAGCCAAACCACAGAGAAAGCAAAAACAGAAAGCATGGCATGATCACCACATCAGGAACAAGAAGTTTGAGGTTGGGTAGATGGTCTTACTATATGATTCTAAGTTTTGCGCCATCCTGGGAAGTTGAAAGTGCATTGGTTGGGTCCTTACACCATCTCGTACATCCTTGATTGGGTGTGTGCCAGTTACAAGCATTGGATGGGAAGATTTCTAGGACACTTCAATGGGAGTAGGTTGAAGCCCTACTATAAATAAGTCTTCTTGGTGTTTGTCAATAAGGCAGTATTGCCAGTTAGTTTAGGATTTTCTCTTGAGTAGTTTCCTTTCTTGTGTTTCCCTTTCTTGTTTTTGTTTTGTGTTGTGCCTTGGGCACCGGTAATCTCATTACTCTCTAGTGAAGGTGTATATGTGTAGAGGACCACACATCATTTTAGTGTGGGGTGGAGTAAGGATGGAAGAAATTGAAGTGTGAAGTGCCAGGAAGGATTGGATTGCAAAGCCCGGTTGAATGGCCCTGTGAAAGAAAGTACATGCAAGGAAAAGGTGAAAAAGAATGGTGGGTGTCAGGAAAATGCTACATTGGGGATCCATGTACAAGATAAGAAGAAGTGCATAAGCAACATGAGGTAGGTGAAAGAAAAAATCATGATAGAAGAAGTGCCTTCGGTGTGGGGTACGCATGCGTGCAAGAGTCTCTGTCTAGATGGTTTGGTTTTAGAAGGTTGGAGAATTTTTCCAGGCAAGGTTGGGTGTGATGAGTGAAAGTGTGAAATTTAGGTTTGTGCAGAAGGTTAGAAAATGTGCAATGTTAAGGTTGCGGTGTGAGTGAAAGCGTGAAAGTCGGGTTTTGTTTGAAAAATCTGCATTAAGTGTTAATGTACGGTGGTAGGTAAGGTAGCATTTAATGTTACAAAGTGGGAAAAGCTATAAATAAAGGGTTGAGGCATTTTCATTTTCACTTTGTGATAAGAGAGAGAAGCACTTTTGCATCTTTGCAAACTAGGGCTTCCAGAAATTGATCGTGTGAAGAAAAATATGAGAGGTTGAAGCGTGAGTAACTAGTTTGGATTTGTGAACCCAGAAGGAAGGGATTTCATGGGCATAAGAGAAGTTGTGAGAAGGCACCATCTTGTGAAGGAAGTATCCCAGTTAGGGTTTGAAAAACTAGGGCATGGGTTTAAGAGTTTTTTCACAGGTTTGAGATCTAAGGCTGGAAGAAGTGGAAGAAGTAGAGTACAAGGAGTGATTGAAGTGATAAGAGGACCTAGACAATGGCACCCAAGAAACTAGTTAGCACACCTAAGAAGGGAAAGGGCAAGGGCAAGGGCAAGCAACAAGAAACTGACACAAGTACAAATGAAGAGTGGTATGTAGAAATGTAGTACCTAGATGGAGTATTGTTGGGAAAGGAGTGGGAGTCCCATCTAAGAAACATGTCTGTAAATGACTATAATCATCATACAAGCACAATCGAGAAGGAGATGGTGCTGGAGTTAGTGCACCCAAAAATAAATGGACACTAGAGGGCTTGCCCATCTATAATGATGATGTGAAGGTCAAGATGGAGAAGGTAGGGTTATTGCAACTCTTTGAGTTGCCCTATTTTGGGAAGCTTGAGTGCCTATATCAATGGTTGATGTCACGCATGCATGAAGACTACTTCCACTTTTAGGGTGCAAGATGTGCATTACTCCTCAGCTCATTTCACATTTCACAGGCCTCATATGTGAAGGAGATAGTTTGGAGGATGACTTAGGTGAAAAAGAGGCAAGTCAAGGAAACTATCGCGCCTATGCATACAAAAAGGGGTCAAGGTACTATGATATATCAAGACATCGAGGACCCAGTAATGAAGATGGCCATGCATTGGTAACAAAGTTAAATGGCCAGGAGAGATGGACCCAGGTCAATAAGCCATGGTTGCATGTTTGTAGGAAAATTTTAGAGGGCACCATCTACAACTTGTCTGCATTCATCGCGAGGAGATTTTCAGTTGCGTGAAGGAAGGTGACAAAATCCTCTTTGGTAATGTCCTACTAACCATTGTATTTTTAGAGATTGGAGTACCTGATGCATTGAGACAAGTTGTGTGGGAGTACCCTTGAGAGGCCCTTCACCCACAAAGAGATTTGAAAAATATTCATGTGACACTATATGACACCGTGCCACAAGGCATGCACTAGAGAAATGGTATATACGTGCTTGAGGAACACGTTCGGGGTGGAATGGAGAATTCTGAGCAACTACTGTGACCACCAAGGAGAAGCTGAATTTGTGGTGTACCAACATTTCTACCTAGGTAGATTCAGACTAATAGATGAGACATGGAGCCCATGGTGCAAGCTCCCCTTTGCCTTCACAACTCAATACTTCCAAGTGGGAGTAAACAGGTTCAAAGAATCCAAGAAGTTGAAGTTGGACCTTGGTAATCTGGACCGGGACCATAGGGAAATGTGCAAAGGGTTGATCTACCCAGTGTGCAAGCAAGTGTGCATACGTGGAGAGGTACGTGTCGCATGAAGTCAAATGACAAGGCCCATGATGACCTTTCCCATTGTAGGAGGATCCGTGGTGTGTGTATACCTCCGCATAAGACCCAAGTTTGAGAAAGGTGCATACCTAGAGAATGATGTCTCCATACCTAAAGATCCCATGGGTAGAAAGAAGCCCACACCCAAGAAGAGGGAAAGAGAAGAAGAAGCACCAAGTGTGTAGATTGCTCAGATAGTAAATGCGTGCGGTGGTGCGAACACCAAACCTAGCACATATACGCAGGAAGAAATCCCGGTAAAGGAGAAGACACGGAAGAAGAGGTGCTAGAGAAACCCCTCACCAAAGAGAAGTCACCAGAGGAAGTAGAGAAGGTTGAATCCCCTACCAAAGAGTCACCTCTCAGGAAAAAGTAGAGGATAGAAGAGGAAGTTGACTCGGAGGAGACCGATAGCTTGGAGAAATACATAGGTGGAAAGGATGATGATAGTGAAGAAGATGAAAATGGGGAGGATGAGCCTGAAAGAGATCAAGAGCCACCTATCTTCAGCATGTATGATTTAAGAGAAGAGAGTGGAGAAGAGAAACAAGAGTTCATGTTCGCATGGCGCAAGAGTAGCCAAGGGTGAGGAAGGCACCCAGGACATGGGAAGAAGTGAGGAGGTTGGAGGCAGGAGGAGTAGGAACCTATAAGCTTTACGGAGGAGCAAGTAACCGAGGGGAAAAAGAGAGGAAAAAAATAATCGAGGCCTTGGTAGAACAAGAATTGGAGTGCAACGCTGACCTAGTGATGGAGGAAGGTAAGGAGGAAAACATCGAGAAAGAGCAAGACAAGTATGGGAGGAGGTCCCAGTCTAATGGTGAGTTTCCCCAAAGGTGTGCGCTCGGGAAGGAGGATCCTTGATGTAGAATGAGGACAAGTCATGAACTATGTTGATGACCAAAAGAAGGTGTTACGCGTGTGCTTCTAGTGCACTGTACCCATGGAAAGGCTCCTAGCCATGGAGTCATTTGACAAGAAGGGTGCATACCCAGGAAAAGGAAGATGCTCTCTTGGGCATTTGAGTCCCATATTGATGAGCCAGACTTTGAAGTATGTAGAGGGAAATCATAAGATAGTGCAGAGTCTAAGGGAGCCAATCCCTTGGTAAATGCCCAACAACTCTCGGATGAGCAGCTCTGTAATGCGCTCAACAAGGTCATGGTCGAGACTGAGGCTAGGCTCTTTGTGAGAAATGATAGAATAAGGGTTCTAGAGGAAAAGCTAGAAAAGAAGGAAGAGGAGCTGGTGAGAAGGCTAAGAGCTTGAAGCAAGAAGAGTTGATCAGCATGTGCGTATTTGAATCATGAGCTAAGGGATGAAAAGGAAAAGGTGCAAGAAGTATACAAAAAGGTGGAGTCTATCAAGAGTGCCATCATATTGAAGCATCCAGACCTAGCCACCACCCGTAGAAGTATGGGTCCACTCTTGAATGCTTAGAAGATCTGATGTGCATCCTCACCATGGAGAGACAACCATTGGCCCTGGAGTCTGTAGAAGAAGTGGCAGCATGTGCTTGGAGAAAGAGGACAAATTGAAAGTGGTAGCACTCATTGCTGAGTATAGAAAGGTGCTTGTAGATGTTAAGATTGCTGCCCAATCTGCCGAGGCCACATATGATAATTACATAGATAGGGATAGGGTAAAAGCACCTTGGTCACCACTCATGAAGTAGAGCTAAAGGAGTTCCAGGAGAAGAATAAAGGAAATAGGGTGGAAAGGGATAGAATCCTGGCCGAGGTTGAAAGGAAGTCTGAGGCCATTGAAACCTTAAGGGGTTCAATCAAAAACTAGTTGAAGGAACTATACCCACAGATCACCAGGAGGATGGATGCGCTTGAAGACCTGGGAAAGGAGTTGGAGAAGGTTGTTGACACTTTGGGCACCCAGGGAAATGGACTAAGTTTTGAGGAGGTAAGCACCCTATTCGGTGACCTCTGTTAGAAAGCACAGAGTGAGGTCGATGCATGGAACAAGTTGGAGGCCAACTGACAAGAGAGGATTTTCCTAGCTTGTTGAGTTAATGCCATCCCTTCCCCATTTTTTTCTCTCCCCAAATTCTTTCATTCCCTTATTATTTTTTTGCAAAATATTAGACTACATCTTGGTTCCCTTATCCAAGTGGAGAAGTGTTCCCGATGGATGAGAGAACAGCGCATAGTGTGGGGTGATGTTGGGCCCCTAAAATATTGACTAAGTGCACCAAGGTGCGTAGGGCGTGCAAGACATGGATTGAAGGATGGGTGCAAGAAGAAAGAAGAAAGTGTGCAAGGCCTAGTAGAAGAAGGGCGCAGGCAGGGGTTAAGGAAGGGATAAGGAAAGGTGCACGTGGAGAGCCCAAGTTTTGGGACTTAGCCATATTTGGCATCTCGGGAAGGACATAGGGAAGTAGGACCCGACACATGCATGTGAAGTGAATAAGGTGTTAGACTGGCCGCGTGGGGCCAAAAAGGAATATGCTTAGTGATGGAGGTGCACATGGGAGACCATCATGTCAGAACATGTAGAGCCCATGCTGGAGAGTAGGCACACCTAGGAGACCATCATGGTAGAATGTGCAGAGCCCATACCTGAAGGAACATGTTCCCATGGAAAGCCCATATGGACACTTGGCAACAGATCTGAGGCCACAGAAGGAGGCGTTGGCACCACAGGATGCCTATATATATGAGCACCCCAAGAGAGAAGAAGGAGATGGAAGGAAGGAGAAGGAAGAGATTAAAAAGGATGACATAGTATGAGAATAGAGAGAGAGCTCTATAGATATATTGCAAGGACTCTATGGGATTGGGTAGAGGTTATATGATGGATTAATGCATTAAGGGGTTGGGATATAAATTTTCTTTGTATGGATGAAAGACATGATCCTGCTTTGTGATGTATGACTTTGGTCTGATCAAGCTGTGGTAGTCTAAGTGGATCCATTGATTGTAATGAGTATGAATGTAATGAGGATACAAACATAAATGAGCATGAGTATAGTTGATTCGATCCATATCTATATTGTTTCATTTATCCATAAAACATAAAACACATAGTGTAGGGGAAAGGAGCCAATGATTGTGAATCTTAATGTAGGAGGTTGTTAGAGTTATTTAACTATTATATATATTTTTGAAAATACCCTTTAAAATATTAATATTTTTATAATGCGTACATTTTCTATTGTGCATTTAAATTTGTTAAAAAATTATTTCTAAAGGATTTAAAATAGGCACTTTTCTATCCAAAGAAAATTAATATTGTCCCTTGTGAATAAAATCACCTTTTTGGGACAGCTGACGTTTCACCTTTTTATTGGCTGATTTGTACATATGACTTGATTTTACTTTTGTTATTGGCTACCTTTTTCTAAATTTTTAGTATAAAAGTTATAAATGTTGACTTCAATTTTACAACTAGTGGTACTATACTTCACATTACCACTCACTAGTCATTGGATTATGCATAGTAATTAGCTTCTTTCCCCTATGGCTTTCAAAATTTGTATATCCTAGTGGTTGTTGTGACGTAATTTTTTTCTTACACGCTAAAATTCAAATATTGACTAGAATGGGAGGCCAAATGTTGGTGATCGCACTTCAATGTGTGAGTGAGTGCAATTCCAAGTTTGAAAACTCGCACTTGGATGTGATAATGATATCTCATCATAGTGTGAGAGAGTTGTGGCCTCGTACATCTATGAAGTGCGATCCCTCGCATGTCAAAGTGCAATCCTCACACGATGAAGTACGATAATTTTCAAAAAAAGTGTGAGAATTCACACTTGGAATAACAATCACTCACATATCAAAGGGCATATTTTCACCTTCCATTCTAGTCAAAATTTGTCTAGCTCAAATGACCTCAGGGACTTAAATTTAGGGCCATTAATATTATGTTGAAGTAAATCGTTCATGTATTTAATTCTCTAATTGTATAACTATGTTTATTTTATGGTATAGAGTTCAAGTTTAGTCTTTATTTGATTAACGATGGTGGTATATGCTTTGATTCAATTATGTGTATTAATTATTTCTAATCTTTTTATATCTTACGTAATCTTTTAACAATATAAGTTTATTTTTAATAATTGTGTATAATATTGAGTAGAAGTAACCCATGCTACGTAGTTTTTATTAATAATTGTCAATATTAAAGAATTAATTTCAATTAAATATATGTATGTCAAATTTAAGTTTCAAACAATGTCAAATTTTAGTTTTCATACATTAAAAATTATGTTATAAAAATGTTACCTTAATTCTTTACAATAACAATTACACTTTTTGTAAGGTCAAATGTTACCTAATTAATATTGTGCTTCCCTAAACATTAAATGGCCATTAAACCGTATAATGTAAAATCCGCCACTTGAGAGTATTTTTTTTTTTTTGTATTGCATTTAATGTTAAGTGGTACAATATTAAATTTTAATCCACACAAACTCTGTTAATGTCTGTATTTTAATGCAATAAAATGGAAAATTGTATACTCATTTCAAAGGTGAAAACACCAAAACAAGGAGCACATATACAAACGGGGAAGAACAAAGTTACAAAAAATTAAAATAGGTAAAGCATTGTTATTTTATTTTGAAGAATTTCATTTTATACACCCATTTCATAGTGATTGTAAATATTGCATTTGTTAGTAGGTAATTAACCAATTTTCAATGTTTCTCCACATGTTTTGATTCTGTGAATTTACAGAGTGCATGACCCCTTGTATATTTATTATTAGAAAATGAAAAATGAAATTAAGTTTAGATAAAAGATGGAGTATGTAAATTGTTTCATTTGTGAATGTTTATAGTAAGTAATAAATTTGTAAGACATGGAAAAATCACCATTTTCCTTGTTTTCACATTTGAATCCCAAGTTCTCAAATCAACTCCAAGAAACTATGAAGACAATATGGTTTTTTAACACAACTAAGTGACAAGTCATGTAAAGGACTTCTACATGCAAAACTTAGATGAAAATAATGTCTCAAATATTCAAGAGAATACAAGGGCACATATAAATTAGGTCCTTACATTCCACATTCACAAATTGATATAAATTCTCCATATATTATTGATGATGTTGATGATTCAAAATCAGAAGAAACATTTTAAATAACCCATGCATATGACAGAGATAGAAATAATGAGGAGCTGATGAAAGAAAACAAAGAATAGCTTTGGCCAAAATCTGTTGTGATAACACTTATTTCAAAATACGAAGAGGTGTATGAAGATTTAGATCATAGAAAACTCGACAAAGAAACATTGGGAGAATATAGCAGATGCTTTGAATAAATTTTATGGGAAAACATTTACTAGGATGCAATGTAAATACACGATGAACGGGTTGAAGACTACCTTCAAGAAAGAGAAACAATTGGAAAACACAACATTGTCAACACATTCAACATGGAATTTTCATGAAGATATGGATCTCATTACACAAAAAAAAAAAACGAGGTTATTGGGTTTGAAGGAAAAGAGAGGGTTAATATAACCACTTACACTTCGAAAAAGACATGAGAGGGAAATCATAATCCCTTATATCAACATTGAAAATTTGGAAGGAGAAAAACAAGAAATCCCTTTGAATAAAAATGGAATTTAGAGAAAAGGTGTAAAGAGAAAAAGAAAATCTTATGGAGATTTTAAAGAGATAATACAAAATAGCATGCATTTGTTCGGTCAGATAATGAAATAAATTGAGTAGGGAAGACTTCAACTTGAGTGTGAAATAATGGAATAAGAGAGAAAGATAATGGAGAAAATATTGGATGTATAAATTCAAGTCGCAAGTCTTTTTACCTAGGTAAATTACAGTTTTTTTAACCATAGTAATATAGTATTGCATCATTCATTCCATTATAAAAGATGGTATACATTGTGTAAGAAAAAATATCATGCATTAGAGTTAGCTAATACTTCTCTATTTTGCATTCTTCTTTTTATTTTAGAACAATTCCAACGATCAACATCATGGGCACCACCAAGATCATTGACACACACATCCCAAGATATTGTTTGTGTAACAAAAAAATTAAATGATGTCGGTAAACATGTATATTTTTATTGAGGACAATATGATAATTCAATATGTGAGACATCAATTGAACCACATATCATTGGTAGTATAGTCAAAGTATGGAATACTTATATACTCTCTATGTAATTTATAGATGATAATATTGCCAATGAGCATGGTGTTCTTTTGTTGATAATGTTGATAATATTGATAATATTTGTGTGTGGCATATATGGTTAATATTTGCGTGTGCCATTAAACCAAAAATGTAAAGTTCATGCAATATTCAAAATATGATAATTCAATATGTGAGACATCAATTGAACCATATATCATTGGTAGTATAGTCAAAGTATGGAATACTTATATACTCACTATGTAATTTAAAGATGATAATATTGACAATGAGCATGGTGTTCTTTTGATGATAATGTTGTTAATATTGATAATTTTTGCGTGTGACATATATGGTTAATATTTTGGTTCCCAACATTAAACCAAACAATGTAAATTTTCTTTGAATATTTTATAGCCATTACTTATCCATTAAATATAAAGCAAATTAACGGCGGTCACGTGTCTTTTTTAATTCATGCGCCAAAGAAAGTGGTGGTTGAAAGTGTCAGTTCCATGTAATTATAGATTGTCATTTATTAGTATATTTCAAGGACACTTAAATTTGTGAAGCTTTTGGCGAGAACATTGGCATAAGGGAAAAACTCTATAAGTGTAATAATTCATTGGAAAATTTTATCACAGTTTGATTTCCAAAATTCTAAGCATTGTTTTTTTTTTTTTGAAGGCGTAAAAAATTGGTATGCATTCTCACATTTGCTCCTTCAAAAATTTTGAAATTATATGAATGTAGAATTTTCCATAGCCTTTTCAATGAAACCCTATTTTGCTGCTTCCAGTAGTCAAATTTTTCTATTCTTTAACACTCTTTGACAAACACTTCTCAACTGATATGGTTTGACATCATTTTGTCATTCTATCTACCAATCCCTAAATAATTTTCTAAATATGTGTGTACTCGACTTGCAAACAATGTAAAACATGTTATGGGATTTTTTTTTGCAAGAGGTCGAGAAATGATTTGTAAAATACTTGACATTGACATCAATTATTACCAGGAAGCAAACAAAATGGTTGTTCTTTGAAAATTTGAGGAAAATATATTTGGTTCAATTAGGGTTGGTATTCATTTAGGGATTTTAGATTGCTAACAACAGTTTCTATAGACATTTCATTATAAATTAAAATGTAGTAATGAAATAGTGATAATAACTTCCAGTAGATGAAATTTTAATAGTAACACAAATAATTGTTTGCTTGTTTACTGATAATTGTTTGATTACATAAGGAAATTGTGGGAAATATAATGTTATAAAAACATGTATTTGATTACTAACGCAAAAATGCAAAAACTTCCATCTGTGTAGTTCCTCTTTGAAAAATAGTGAATCGGGGAATTATAAAACCTATAATTTGAGAAGTCTGGTGAAAAAAGATTTTGAATAATGTTTCACTTAATTGATAGTTCTAGAAAGACATATACAACAATTAGAGATTAAAATTATAGGCTCTGGTTGTTTCAGTTAAATAATCTAATGATATATCAACACTAAAAATTATAAGATGTCATGAATTTTCTTTCTTAATGTGACAATAAACATATGGAAATAGGGAGAACTGATATCTTGGGAAATTGTGATGTTTAATGATAAGGGAGATTATACATAGGGTTCAGAGTCTGTATCTTCATACTAACACTTCAAAGAGTGTGCTCATTATATTTATTAAAATTATACCATGGCATTTGAGACTTCATTTACTAACTAATTATAGATCACCATCACTTTTAAGATTTCATTTATCATTAAAATGTGGAATTTTTATATTCCTTTCAATAACTTATAGTAAATAGTATGAGAACTACATAAGGTTTGATCCCTCTCGAGGGTATGTAGTGCAACACTTGGCTCCACTGGGATAGTCCAACCAATATAGTGTAATTATAAATGAGTAAAGAGAGGTATAAAAATTCATGGAACAAACTAATCAGAGCTAAGTAAAGTGTGAACCTAAAGAAAACATGTAATGCAACTCTTTTCTTAGTTCAATTATATATGTCCAGTGAATGATGCCTAGCAAACACTAAGTTTAAAATATTTTGTCGATGTTGATCATAGTGACCACTAAGAATTTTGTATGTGTTGACTCCTCATAGTGAATTTCCTGGTAATGATGCCTAGTGCCCACTAAGCTCAAAATATTTCCATATTTTTCTCATTACATTAATAGTTTTACTATTAATGAAGCCTAGAAAAACTTAGATTTAAATATTTCATTGTTGCACATATTAGCGATGACCATGAACAAAAGTACATTGACAAAAGTACATATGTTGTGACATGTCGATATTGCATATTTTTCCAAAAATATTATTACATTAATAGTTTTCATGTTAATGTTGATTAGTGACATCAATCTCTAAATATTTCTTTGGGAAAAATTATGTAAAACAAAATCCATTTTTAGCACTTCCCAATTATTGATATTATGTAAAAGTAGAATTTTCGATAGCCTATTCAAAAAACCCATTTTTTCCCTTCCGATAGTCAATTATGTTCATGGTACATTATTATTTCACACATTTTAACAAAAAATTCTCAATGCAAAAGTTTTGGCATCTGATGATCCATAAATAATTGTGAAATATTTTTATACCATGCTTGCAAGAAATGCATTTTTTCGTAAGAGGACCGAGAACTGTTTTCCTAAAATTCTTGACATGGACAACAATGATTGTTCGAAGCTAACAAAATGTTTGTTCTTGAAAAGGTGAAGGAAAATAGATTTTTGTTTGGAAAGGGATATTATTCATTCATTTCTTTCATAGACAATCAAACTTAAGTTAATGTTAGGACCGCTAATTGAACTAAAGTTATAAATTGATTATTGAAATTACTTTTGTGGGTGGAAGCATATGGAAATTTGGGGATAGTTAATCTAAGCTATGAACAAGTTGTAAATAAAGTAAATAAATGCAGTAAAGAAGTATGTAAATGAGCTAACTATGTAAAAGGAAATGCTAACCCTAATGTGCAAGAAGGAAGAGGAAAGAACTCATTTGAATAGAAGATGCTCAATCGAGAGTGTCGTAAGATGTGATGGAAAATCAGAGCAGGAATGACTATAGGAAGTCCCAAAAAGGATGGATCTGGAGGATCTAGCTAGATTGGAGCACCCCGGAGAGAGGACTTGGGGCATTGTGGGGTGCTCTCTAGTCTAAAATTTGGGTGCCTGGTCTATGTAAAATCTCGAAATGATCTTCACTAGTTTTAAAAAGATGGTCCAAATCCTCGTTGTTTTGTCATCACAATTGTTGTCTATGCCCCTAGATGTCACCAATAATCCAAGATGAAAGAAAGACCTACAAGACCCCAAAACAAGCATCAAACCCTAAAAAAAAAAATGCATATGAAGGGGTCAGACTGACCTCAGTTGCCACAATGGTGGACTTACTAACTGAGCATTGCACTACATCTCATACCTGATGTAGTTTATATGTGCAAGTGTGTGTGAACATGCCCTAGGTTTCTCTTGTGTCAGTCACACTTTGTGAAGTAAAAACAATAACTATGTGTAGAAAATGTAATAGAATGTGTACATGGAATAGAATAGAATCCCTCCCCTATGAAGTGTGATGTAGATGTCCTAGCCTTGTGCCTTGATGATGGAGCTATGTGGATGCAAGTGATCTCAATGCAATAGATGGATGCAACTCTAGATGGAGTGATAGTAGTAAGTGATGTTAGGTCCCTCATTATGGTCTCATAACTTTATATTTATAGGGTTCTCTTGATCTAATTTCATAATTAACCCCAAAAGGCCTAACCACAAGAAAGATAAAGATGTAAAATGGCTAGAAAGAGCCCAAAAAGTGGGGAAAGTGCAAAAAGGACTGGGGGCCCCTGGTGGGACCAGGGCACCCATGGGTGCCCCAAGTACTAATCTGGGTGCACCCTATCAAGGCTAAAATAATGAGAAATGAACGAAACAGACTGGGCATGTGGATAAAAGGTTGGTAATGAAGAAATAAAATAAAACAAGATGGCCAAAAGATGGGGTTAATTAGTACTTTCTTCACTCAAGAACCTTCTAAATAGTAGTATGAAACCAGGATAAATAATGTCTAAAGTGCATGATTTTGTGACTACATTTTTCCCCCACTTTATGTTGGTGAGCGGAAATCTCGGTAACATAAAGTAGATAGAGATGTGTACTGATGTCCATGAAGAGTGTAGTAGAAAATGTGCCAAAGGACTAGAAAAAGCGTGGAATGAAAAAATATGGAGGAGCATGGAAACTAAAGATGAAAAATGTGCAAAGAAAAAGTGATGAGAGTGAACCTAGGGTGGAACATGTGTGTAGTTATTGTGGTGTGTAATGTACCTACATGGTTAGTAAAGTGTGTGTTGTCACGAAGTTTTGTTATTGACGTTGTTGTTTTTGTTGCCCCCATTTGACTTGCTTGTTTCTCATATGACCGGACTGTAAGGAGAAAATGATCAAGTAGTCAAATATATGTATGTATGTATGTGTAAAAATGCAATGTAAAAGATGCATGTATATGTATGTAAATGTAAAATACACAAATGTAAATGGAAAATGTAAATGGAACATGTGCACCTGATCCATGTCGAGAAAGAGAGTGTAGAAGGATATCCTATACTACAAATTTTTTTGGGTGATCTCATGCCATAGGCCAAAGAAGTGTAGGGAGAAAATTCTCTATGTCCTCAAGCTCTAACTACTTCCTGAATGTGTGTGAAGAGATCTCTGTATCATCCTAGTTTTTTGGGTGATCCGATGCCACTAGCTGAAGTAGTGTAGAGAGGCACACCCACTGTAACCTCCAAGCCTGTAACTACTTCCTAGAATGCTAAGGACACCATGTCTATAAAATCCATTGTGTATGGGGTTCATAGACTAGTCTGAACCCACTCATTGTATATAACTAAACCGAACCGGTGTAGAATCTTTGTGTTAGTATGTAAAAACCCCAAATGATGCCCCCTCTTTGGGGGTGCACATGTGACATCACTGATAGGAGAATGCGGCCCCAAAAGAGGACCAACCACATGTACTTTAACTCTTCCCTAGGGGAAGGGAATGCACTTGGTAGAAACCAAGGCACACACAAACAAGGATGGCTAGCCAAAACAAGTGTTAGTAAAAAAACATGCATGCATGTAGAAAACAATGTGTAATCTATGCAAAAGTGTAAAAACTACCAAGAAAAGTAGTGTAAACATGCAAGAAGACAAGTAAGCCACACAAAGTGGGTTACAAACATGGGACATCACTCATGATGTCACAAGACATGCAAGGCCATCATGGCATGCAAACAAAAACAAGTGTGCACACCAAACATAGGGCAAGGCCCGCATACAAGAAGCAAACAATGATAAACAAGTAAAAAACAAGAAAAAAAGTATTCATGGAAACATGTAATCCTATAAAACAAGTGTTGCACATGGAACACCCATTAGCATGTTAGAGAAATAACCAATATGTCAAAAGCATGAATAACCAAGTAATGTAAAGTGCTAAGTACAAAATGAAACAATAACACCTAAAAGAGATGAATGTGGATGCCCCAATGACCAGTGTAGGAAGGGTAGAAGGTGAGCATCCATGTTGCGCATGTAAAATATTATATCTATGATCACAACTAAAAAAATATGTGAACATGCATGTGTGGATGGTATAGATAATGACATATAAGAAATCAATCTAACATGTGTAGTAAAGTGATCATGTAAAACACTAGTAAACAAGAGTAAATGCCCCCAAGACAATGCAATATGTTGTGGATGGATGGAATGGAATGCAAGATGGAATGATAGGATCCACGTGCCCCCTGAGTGAATGGAAAGTGTATGTAATGAGGTTCATTTTTTTTCCCCCTCAATAGTCAAGAATGAACCATAAATGAGAGTGTGTCATCGGGAAATGGTCGAAGTAGTGTGTTGTGTCTAATGTGTTGTGATGAATGTGTAGGTGTAGTGATGAGATGTGACCTATAAATGATGTGTGCATGAACCCTATAGCCTGAAGTGTATATCATGACTAGATGAACATGTATAAGTGATGATTTAGCCTAAGCGTATATCACTATAAGATGAATGGATGAGTGATGATTTATCCCTAAGCGTATATCACTACAAGATGAAAAGAGGAGTGGTGATGTGGTGATGTAACCTAAGGTGTATACCACTACAAAATGATAGAATAGGTGATGATTTAGCCTAAAGTGTATGTCACTAAAATGATTGAATCATGATGATAAAAAGAATCAATATAAATGTGTGATGAGTGTAAGGTCCATTTGATTTGTAAACCCTCGCAATCGAGTATGGACCGAGGAACTAAAGTGCATCATAGTAGTAGTGAGTGTGCACACGTAGAAGACAATATAGTATATGTAATGATGAAAGACAACCATGTGATGAAGAATATGTAAAAACACGGTGTGTAAAATGATGATGTAGATGTGTAGAATGTATAAAATGTAATGTATAATGCATAATGTAATACATGTGTGTAGATAGACTAATAATGTAGTATGTAGGATGAAATGATGTTAGACTCATATGTGATGAAGACTAGTATAGTATGTAGAAAATGTGTGAGGTGAAGAAGACACAATGTATGATGTAAATGATGTATGGTATATGACTATATGTATAGGATGTGAAATGCATAAAATGAAATATATATAATATGTAATGGCCTAATAGTGTATGATATGATAAATGAATATGTAGTATGTAGATAGTATAATGTGATGTATAAGTATGTATATGTAATGATGGACTATGATATGATGTATGATGTGTAAATGTCAAAAAATTATGTAATAAATGTGTGAATGTATGGTGTATGACGTATGATGTGTGATGAAACACAATGTGTAATGCCTATAGTGTAGTGTGTGGGGTTCATGTGTAGTAATCCCTCAATAGTCAAGTGTGAACCAAAGCACAAGAGTGTGTCATCGGGTAATGATGATGCTAAAATGTATGATGAAAAATGCCTATATGAAAATGCAAAGATGATAGATGCTATGATTGATGAGGGGGGGGGAGGTTAGGTGTTATGCCCCCAAGTATATAGAAATGAGTAAACTAACCAATGATAGTGAAGGACGAAGGTCCTCCACCTCGATGTCTATGAGGATGAAAGTGTAGGACCATGATCTAATAGTGGTGGTATGGTAGAAAAATGTTGTACTGGTGAATGAAGTCTATATGTGCATGTGATGGATGAATATATGATGATGGAGGTCAGGTGTAGTAAAATGTGTCGGTGATGGAGATCTATGTGATGTTGAATGTGAAGGTGATGAAAACCATGTGGAATAAATGAGGTGGTGATCGACATCGAGATGTAGTGATTGTCCTAGGAATAGGCCTATGCCGATGTGTAGGACTAGCAAAATGATGCGGTCATGTAGATGGTACTGAGTAGGTGAAGCTAGGAGTAGATTGTGCTTTGAGAAACATAGAATGAGATGTGTTAGAAGAAGTAGATGACACACAGTGACTAATGACGAGGAGATGATGAAAATGGAGGAGATGGAGGGACACCATCAATAGAAATGACTTGATGTATTGTAAATGAATTTGAGTCACAAATGATTCATAGAAATGATAGATTGAGAGTGATGAATCCAATTGAGACCAAGAAGCATGTCACATCCTCAACTATGTTTCCAATGAGGAAAGGGACAAG
Source organism: Taxus wallichiana var. yunnanensis (assembly GCA_018340775.1). Classification (NCBI taxonomy): domain Eukaryota; kingdom Viridiplantae; phylum Streptophyta; class Pinopsida; order Cupressales; family Taxaceae; genus Taxus; species Taxus wallichiana. Next base: position 60,694,871 of record CM031241.1, read on the forward strand.
CATAGTAAGAGGACCAATTGTAACATGTAACTTAACAACCCAAAGGGTTTTTGAAAGGGTATTTGATTTGGGATGAAGGATACCCAATAGCCTTGAGAAGTGAAATAGAACATGCACTAATGGGCCATGATGGGTCAACCTTAGTATTGTTGATGGAGGTCGAGCCAATAGATGCATGGATGTGTAAATGATTAGATGTAAACTTAGCATGATAATCATGTTGGAAAAAGAAATGATTGGTGGTGAAGCTTCAAGTGTTAGCAACTAAGAAATCTAGAGCTCTTGATCCAGGAGGTGATACCGCATGATACACATGATTAGCTAGAAGATTTTTGTCTTTTTTTCATGTTGTTGAGAGTCATTGTTAAAGAGCTTGAGTTTACCCTTGTCGTTGGTTGGGGTAGAGCTAGTAGACTTTGGGAACTCTAGTTTATTGTTATCAATTAGATCTTGGATGATTGTTTGGAGTTTTAGGAATCTATTTGTAGAATGTCCCACACATCGATGATAATCACAATGGAATTTTTCATTGTAGTTCCTACCTTTTGGTGATGGGTCTAATTCGAGTGGTGGGGGAAGGGTAATAAGATTTCTCTCAATAAGTTGTTTCAATATAAGATGTGGAGCCATGGGAAAGTTGTTAAATGTGTGTCGAGGTTGTTGTGATTGAACCTCCCTAGTAGGAGTGATGATGTTGACAATGACTTTTATCGGTTGGTTTAGTTGTGGAAGGTTTAAATGGCATCTTGTTAGGAAAACAAGTGGAAGATGAAGTTTTTCTTGATACTTAAGCTTTCCTATGGATAGGAGTTTAGTCTCACAAAGCTTGAGAGTATGAAAAATTTGATCAAATGAAGGAGAAGTCTCAAAGAGAACACTCTCTTATAGAGGTGGTAATAGACTTGAATAAATAAATCCTGAAGCTTAGAGTTCGGAAAGCATGTTTTTCATCTTAGCTAGATTGTTCTTATACCTCAAAACGTAGTTGGCTAGGTGTTCATTTGAGCCTTGTTTAAGTTGTGTTAGTTATGGGTGTAAGAAATATTAGAGCCAATATTGATGGAGAAATGAGTAAGAAATGCATCAGCTAGATGTGTGAAAGAGGTTATTGAGTGAACAGGTAAGTCGTAGAACCAACACATCACATAATCATGAAGACTATGAGGAAATAGCTTAGCTAAAAGTGTATGATCATCATGAAGTCAAGACAAGCAACATGAAATGCTCTAAGGTGTTCTTGTGGGTCACCATGCCCATTGAAAATGGGAAGCTTAGGGGTAAAAAAACTAGGAGGAAGTGGGTAAGTAGAGATGGCAGGTGCAAATGGAGTATGTAATAACAAGGTAGAATCTAAAGATGGTGATGCATGCGAAGTGGCCTGTTGTAACTTATGAATTTGAGCTTGAAGATCATGATAAAGAGAAGTTAAGTCTTGATTGCCAACATATGAGACTTTCCATACATGAGAAACTAAGGGTGACATAAAATGATTGGTAGGAGTAGGAATAGAAAAAATAGGAATAGTAGAAATGGGAGGAAGAGTAGAAGTAGGTGGTTGAGTGGTAACAAAAGTGGGTATGTAATATGTTAAGAAGCAGTGAGTTCACCAAGTTAGTAGCTTCCTCATGAGCAACATGTAAAAGTAAATATAGATCTTGGGGATGCTCAACAAGGTGATCATTGATGGCCTTAAGGTGAGCTTCAGTAAATTCCTCATGAGAGTGAGCCATGGAAAAGGAAAATAAACCCTATAATGATAAGGTAAGAAGGAAGAACCTAGAAAATGTGATGATTGAGTTGGGTTCACCAAAATGATTAACTAAAAATTAACTATGTAGTATGGGGATAGTTAATCTAAGCTATGAACAACTATAATAAAGTAAATAAATGTAGTAAAGAAGTATGTAAATGAGCTAAATAACTATGCAAAAGGAAATGCTAACCCTAATGTGAAAAAGAGAAGAGGAAAGAACTCATATGAATAAAAGATGCTCAGAGAGTGTGTAGAGGATGACTGAAAAATTAGAAGTAGGAATGACTATGTAGAAGTCCGAAAAGGATGGATCTGGAGGATCTAGCTGGATTAGAGCACACAGAGGAGGACTGGGGTGCCTGCAGCACTCTGGTCTGTAATCTAGGCACTGGTCTATGTAAAAAGCTCTAAAAACTGATCTTCACTGGTTGAAAGATGGTCTGAAACCCTAGATGTTTTTCACATCAACTTTTTGTCCCATGCTAGATGTCATCAATAATCCAAGATGAAAGAAATACCTGCAAGACCCCAAAACAAGCATCAAACCCTAAAAAAAATAATGCATATGAAGGGGTTGGATTGACCTCAGCTACCACAATGGTGGACTTACTAACTGAGTGTTACACTACATCTTCAAACCCGATGTAGTTCTATGTGTAAGTGTGTGTGAACATGCCCTAGGTTTCTCTTGTTCTAGTCACACTTTGTGAAGTAGTGAGTAATAACTATGTGTAGAAAATGTAATAGAATGTGTGCATGGAATAGAATAGAATCCCTCCCCTATGAAGTGTGATGTAAATGTCCTAGCCTTGTGCCTTGATGATGGAGCTATGTGGATGCAAGTGATCTCAATGTAATAGATGGATGCAACTCTAGATGAGTGATAGTAGTAAGTGATGTTAGGTCCCTCATTATGGTCTCATAACTTTATATTTATAGGGTTCTCTTGATCTAATTTCATAATTAACCTCAAAAAGGTTGACCACAAGAAAGATAAAGATGTAAAATGGCTAGAAAGAGCCCAAAATTGGTGGGAAAGTGTGAAAGGACCAGGGCACCCTTGGTGGGACTAGAGCACCCATGGGTGCCCTAGTACTATCTTGGGTGCCCAGTCGAGGCTAAAATAATGGAAATGACCAAAACAAATTGGGCATGTGGATGTAAAATATCGAGAATGACGAAATAAAATAAAACAAGATGGCCAAAAGATGGAGGGTTAATTAGTACTTTCTTCACTCAAGAACCTTCTAAATAGTAGTATGAAACTAGGATAAATAATGTCTGATGATAAAATTTTTCATTTCATTAATATTTTTACTAAGTGACACCTAGAAAATGTAATGGTTAAAAATATGTATATCTTGACTTTTCAAAGTGGTGCATGTACAAATTTCTTCACTTATTCCATTAATATTAATTCTATAAATGATGCCTAGCAATGAGACATATTCATGATCTCTGAACGAACTAATTAGACCTAAGTAAATGTTGATCCCTTACGAATACATGTATTACAACAATTTTCTCAAGTCAATAATAGATGTCCATTGAATGGTGTTTAACTAACACTAAGTTCAAAATATTTTTTGAGGTAGATGTTATTAACCACTAAGATTTATATATTTTCTTATTAATGCATTAGTAGTTTTCCTATTAATGATGCCTAGTGAATGCTAAGCTATAGGTATATCGTTGCGGCTGATCGTAGTAACAACTAGGATAATAAGTACGTATTTATTTGTTAATGATTCTTATAAACCGTTAAGCTCTAAAAAATATGTTGTGGATGACCCTAGCAACTGCTAGGATTAGAAATACTTATGTTTGTACCCCTCAGTAGTGCAAGGATTGGTGTTCTTTTACTCATCACAATAATAGTTGGTATTTTAAATAACCCTAGATATAACGAATCTCTAAATAATTCATTATGGTTAAACATAGCAACCACTAAGATCAATACTATGTATATCTTGACCCCCTACAAGTTCAAACATTAGAGAAATTTTTCTCATTTTGTTAATAGTTGTCCAGTGAATAATGCCTAGATATGGCCAATCTCTAAATATTTCATTATGGCTAAACTTAGCGACCACTAGGATATGAACTACCTAAGTATTAAAGCCTTATTGATAGAATTTTCTCATTGCATTAATATTTTTACTTGAGTGACATGTAGAGAATGCCATGGTTAAAACTATGTATATCTTGACCCCTCAGTGGTGCATGTACAACCATGCTTTTCTCATTCCATTAATAGTAATTCTATGAATGATGTCCGGTGATCATTAAACTCCCAATATTTAGTTATGGCTGACCCTAGTGACCACTAGGATCAACACTTATTTCATTTATTTAGAAATTATTTTCTAAGATTACCTAATATTCATAATTAGGGACATATAAATGTTGTCATAAATTCAATTAGGTCATTTGTCTCAGTAATTATTTATGTTGATCATGTATGCAATGTTCGTGGCCCTTTAATTTTTAAACATGGTGGGAGAGATGGTAATGTTGATGGTAGATGCTTATTTATATTCCAATGAGGATGGCATAGTAATAAGAGATACCATGTTTGATCCAATTGCCTTACATGACGAATTTCAACATTACTCAGCTCTATTTTCTGTAGTACATGATGAAAGTGTTGATGTTGATGCCGTAGACAAAAAGGGTATACCGAAAGATCAAGTGTTGTGTTTCCGAGACATAAGGGTGATAAAAAGAGATGGTCTCCATTTAATTTCCACTAAACCAGAGGTGCTTCCATTTCTGAAAGTGTTTGCTTCCTATCTACTTCATGCCAAGTCCAAGGATTTGTCATTATTTTCTAAATCAAGGAAAAACAAAATAGGGTTTTTCGTTAGGAATGTATACAAAAGTTATTATGAACTTCCGTGAGTCAAACTACTTATACAACTCAAAAAAAAGCCAAGTTCTAAATGGCCCAAAGGAGAGTAAGAGATGTTTTGCAAAGTTGGTCATTTGACCCATTAGATAATATGGATGATTCTAATCTTTCTAATATCCTTATTAAAAGGTTTAGACTAGGAGTCTGTATTGGCATGGCCCTCATGAATAGGCTATATGGAAATTTTTCAATATCTAAGGTGGATGTTTCCTAGATCCCCTTACTTTATTTTATTATTGATGATGGAAAGATTACCTCCTTAGGGAAAGTTCTCATGGTTAATTTAGTGAGATAAAGAAATAATTTCATCGATAAATAGAAATCATTTTACATGGCTTCCTATCTTCTCGATGTTGTCTATGGTGTTCTCGAATGTCTAGATTTCTATCAAATTTGGTATCCTTCGAGCCCTTTGAAGGTAAATGAGAAATATTCAAACTTGTATGCCCATTGTTTCAAATCACATATTCAAGATATATGCACTTATTTGTATCTACTCTCTATCAACAATTACATGAAATGATGACACCGAGAATATATGATGCCATCCTCACTTCCATAAGGAAAATGGGATCCATATTATTCTATCTAAAATATACAGTTATCATAATTGAGGGGATTTTTACACCTTTTTAGTTTCCATATTATGTGCCGAACAAGAGGTTACATATAAGATTTGCAATGGTGTTGTTGTAAAGTGTAAGGAGAAGAAGCTTAAAAGACATCCCATCTCCTAATCTATGAGGCACACAAAAATTTAATAGGTGGCCCAATTTGAAGGCTTCCTCGCCCATAGAAATTCATTTCATCTCCCTAAACACCCTTTAAGGAAATATGACAAAATGAAAAGGGTTTCCAAGCACCTAAATTCACATAAAGGACATTTAAATATATCGTATACTCACATGCATGATGATAATTAATGGGTATGGATTACCCAAACACAAGATAACCTTGTTAAGTAGAATATGAAGGAGACAAGGGTGGTTCCACTTCCAGAGAGAAATTATTATAAATGAGGCTAGGAAGAGAAAGGAAGATTTATATTCAAAACATTCACAAAATCCTTGTGCTCCCTTATCTCCACTAATTGAATCTCAATATGAGTTTTAGAAGTATTTCTGAACCAAATAAAGCTCCAAATTTGGTGGCATATGCCTTAACTTCATTAGATGAATAACATGAAACTATGTAAACTAAAATTTCAGCCAACAAAGCCCCAATGCAACCCTCTCAATCTTCTCCCTCCACTTCACATGAAGTGAGACAAAAAGCGAGTAAAGAAATTAGTAATTGTGCACAAATAAAATCTAGATTGGGAGGTACAAGAATATCACTTAGTAAACATTTATTTTAATCCAAGGATGAGAACCTTGAGAAGGGTAACCAAAAAAATGATGTCAACACAACAAGAGCCATTATTTGGTACAAAAATTAAAAAAGATCGCTTACTCTTACAAATAAAAGGAAATCCAAAGGCTCCCAAGTGGTGCAATATGAGGAATATCCAGAATCCTTGATAAGGGCTATAGCTGAAGCATCCGTAGAAGTAGTGAGAGGATTACGTGCTAGAAATAAAGATCTTGAAACTTAATTAAAGGCCATAGTTCCTCCCAACATATTTTTGATGTACAAGATGCATTTCATGGCATGCAATAAAATAAAGAAATGCATCGATGTAAAGGAGGAGGAAGAACCATTGTTGGAAAATAATGAAAAAATCATTACAACAATGACATTGATGCTAGAAAACATTAATACATATGGGGTAGGCCATTGAAAAAGGAATTTGTAAAGACCCTTCAATTATGACCATAGATGATATTGGTATATGCCATACATATGCTAATTATATGAAGGAAATACTAAGGGAATGGAATGAATAGGTAATAATAATTTCTTTTAGTTTGACGACATTATTTCTAGAGGAAATCATATTTTCATAGAAGCTTCGGTCATGGAAGTATTTAACGGTAACCATGAATTAGTTTTTATGAAGATTTCGTGACATCACTTAAGAAATTCTTGGTTAATTTTCAAAGGAGAATAGCTGAGGTGAACGAAGGAGAAACTTCACATGTCATTGAGATTGTTTCCAAAACAAGGGAAAAAATATAGAAAATAGAGACTCTGAAGGAAATTTCCAAAAAAGCAATTGGTAGTCAAAAGGATTTGCTTGACAAGTCTATTGTGCTATATAGAAGCCCGATTGTTGAAAAAAAAGATAACCAGATATTATCATATTTGTGAAAACATTATTAAGGAGGCAAGAGCAAGATGGTAAAACATGTCACGAACAAGAGTAGTAAACCCAGGAAGTAATTGTGCCCACAGAATCATATCATCAACAACCCATAGTTAAGGAAGAACCACAAGTGAATCATAAATTGTAGTATCTGAGATAGGTGGGTAAGAACTGTAATATGTATGACATGTTAATAGATGAATATTTATAATTGATTGAATGTTCATGTATATATTCCAAATGCTATACTCATCTAAACATGCATTTTTGTTTTGATATGCTAAGCTCCAAATATGTTGTTGTGGCATAAACTAGCGTACATTATTCTCAAATATCCAGTAAATGAGTACCGATCACTAAGCTCACAATATCTTACATGTTTTTGTTAAATCATAGTGACACCAAATATTAAAAGCATATGTTACAACATAAGCTAGTGGACACTAAGCTAAAAATTTCATTCTTCATCTTGTTAAATGCTCAAGACATCTAAGCTCAAAATATTCTATTGTGGAAGCACCTAGATGTCGTGTAGCTCAAAATTTGTTAATTTGATTTGTTAAAGCATACCTAACAACTTGAAAACATTATGAGTATGCATATTCTAGTGGATGCTAGCCTCCTAGAATCTTAATTTAATGTGTTAAATCCTTGTGACCACTATGCTCCAAATATTATGGGTTAAATCTTAATGAACACTAAGCTTAAATTATTACATTGTTGTAAAGGCTAGTAGTTGCTAAGCTCAAATCAATTTCATTTAAAATGTTAAATCCTATCGAAATATTTATTTTAAATATTATGTTGTGGTAATACATAGCAACCGCTAATTTCATACTACCTTAATTTAATTTGTGAAATCCTAATGACCGCTAAGCTCCAAATAATATGTTGTGGAAATACCTAGTGACCACTAAGATCCAAAAATATGTTGCAGCAATACCTAGTGGATGCTAGACTTGCAATATATTTCTTTATTTTGTTAAAACCTAACGACCGCTATGTTCCAAACATTATGATGTGGTAGTGTCTTAGTGGCCTACAACTTCAAAATATTTGTTATTGAGTACCAATCGCTAAGCTACAAATATGGTATTGTGTTATACCCTAGCAGCCGCTAAGCTTGCAATAACTTTCTTATTTTTGTTAAATCCTAGTGACAACTAATATCTAAATAATATGTTGCAACATAAGCTAGTGGACACTAAGCTAAAATTTTCATTATTTTTCTTATTAAATGCTCGTGACATCTAAGCTCAAAATATTCTATTGTGGAAACACCTAGATGTTGTGTAGCTCAAAATTTGTTAATTTGATTTATTAAAGCATACCACCGAAAACTTACAAACAATGAGTATGTATATTCTAGCAAATGCTAACCTCCTAGAATATTAATTTAATGTGTTAAATCCTTGTGACCGCTATGCTCCAAATATTATGGGTTAAATCCTAATGAATGTTAAGCTTAAATTATTACATCATTGTAAATTTGTCAACCACTAAGTTCAAATCAATTTCATTTAAAATGTTAAATCCTATCAAAAGCATTTTTTAAATATTATTGCTATTACAATATATAGTGACCGCTAATTTCATACTACCTTAATTTAATTTGTAAAATCCTTGTGACCGTTATGCTCTAAATAATATGTTGTACAATACCTAGTGGACGCTAGAATCGAAATATATTTATTTATTTTGTTAAATCATTTGAACACTATGTTCCAAATATTATGATGTGGTAGTGTCTTAGCATCCTAAGAGTTCAAAATATCCGTTATTGAGTACCGATCGCTAAGCTCAGAAAATGTTTTCGAGGCATAACCTAGCGGTCGCTAAGCTTGCAATATCTTACTTAATTTTTCATTGAATCCTAACAACAACATATCTTAGAATAATATGTTGCAACATAAGCTAGTGGATGCTAAGCTAAAAATTTCATTCTTTTTCTTGTTAAATGTTCAATACATCTAAGCTCAAAATATTCTATTGTGAAAGTACTTAGATGTCGTGTAGCTCAAAATTTGTTAAAGCATACCGTTGACAACTTGTAAATATTATGAGTATGCATATTCTAGCAGATGCTAGCCTCCTAGAATCTTAATTTAATGTGTTAAATCCTTATGACTGCTATTCTCCAAATATTTTGGGTAAAATCCTAATGAACGCTAAGCTTAAATTATTACATCATTGTAAAGGCTAAAGTCTACTAAACTCAAATCAATTTCATTAAAAATGTTAAATCTTATCAAAATATTTTTTAAATATTATGTATTTTTCAAGACATAGCGAAACCACTAATTTCATACTACCTTAATTTAATTTTTGAAATCCTAAAGCAACTACTCGAGCTCCAAATAATATGTTGTGGAAATACCTAGTGGAAGTGTTATCGCAAATCATTGCACCCTTCGAATGGCTAGAATGTGAATAGGACGTTTGGTGTGATTGGGTAACATGGGATCACCTCTCAAGTCTGCGGGACTTGGGATGAGGTGAACCTCGAAGAAGGCCAACTTCCTCTTCCTAAACTAAGTGTTGTACTACTCCTAATGTAATAAAATGGTTAGTTTCAGACCTATGCTAACATTTTCATGGGATTTAAGGAGATAGATTTGTAAGAAATAAAAATATACTAGGGATGGTGATGCACCAAATAAAGGGTGTTGCTAGACTTAGGAAGGGTTGATTTGAAGAGGGTGTTATGCACCACAAGTCAACTTCACCTATTGTAACTTAGAGAGGGTAACCGAATACCATAGACTAGGAAGCATGTGTTCCCTTTGTTAAACTCAATTAGACAAAACAATCTATCAGTCTTCTAGTGAAGAAAGATGAACTTGAGAAGGGTGAACAAGCACCAAAACTCAATTACATGCAATACTCCACCACTTGATAAGCACAAAACTCCAAGAACCTGCAATAGAAACTTGAACTTGCACAAAGTGTACCTACAAGCATGAGAAAGGCACAAATAAGTATAGAAGGATGAAAGAACCAAGAGTAGTCACAAAACACACACTTTTATTACTTCAACAACATGCACATTGCATCATTACATTTAGAAGAGGAAATGATTTCCATTACAATCTTGAAAGGAGGCTTGAAAGTCCCCTCAACATACAAGGACAACTTATAGAAGAGAGAGGATTCTTGAAAAATATGTACTTGTCTCAGATGTCTAACTTGTCCAACCTATTGGAATGAGCTTCCAACTTACATTTATAGAAAATTCTATAAAAGAGAAAGAGGGAGAAATCCTAAATTTTGGGCCCAATAATAGCACATGATGGCCTTTATGATAATTACATCATATAATTGCATCTATCCATCATGCCTAATAAATTCAAAAAATTGAAGTTTTCTTTCATTTAATTAAGAATAATATTTTTAATAAAATATTTTAATAAAATAAAAATTATTTTTAATAAAATAAAATATTGATTCAAAGTTTGGTGGGATTCCTCCTCATAATCTGTTCAGAGCTTTGGCTTGATTTGCATTAAATGGCCGAATCCTTCATATAAATGGTCCCCTCTCACCGCTTTGATCGGGTTTCCCACTCATTGAATGAGCCTCGTGGAACCTTCCATTTTGACCGCTTCATCCCATCTATGACTCAACTTGCCAAATAATTTAGTTAATTAGCTCGACACCAACAAACTTAACTAACACATTATCGCATTTCACTCCAACCATTAACAACTCCCTGACTCACCATGCATATGATGGGTTTCCCACTCAACTTGAATGTGTTCTATTTGTTGGAACCAAAATACCCGTATCCTTTGACAAAACAATGATTGACTTAGAAAATGAGCCCATGACTTCCCATTGTTGGATCTTTTAGTTTTGGAACCCGACCACCGTTTTTCCATGTTTGGCATGGAATTCACACTATGCAAGTCTGAAGTGGAGAATTAGGGGTTTCGAGGCCATTTTTCCCCACATGCAACTTTGGAAATTAGATGCTTAATGCCACTTTTCCACTATACACCAATCTTTTTGGCATGGTGCCTCGCGAGAACCAAGCTCCTACGAAGACTTGACCCCCATGAGTCATAATGGCGTGATCCTCCGACTCATAATTTCCATCTTGGCTCACCACTCACAAAATATGGAACTTGGCCCCGAGTGTTCAACTATGCGATCTCTATGAGTTCCACTTAAAATCTCTTTCCACAAGATTCGCTATCATGTTACCCAACTAATTTACCACACGAACTCGAGCCCATCACAAAGCTAAACATGAGCTCTTCCCCTTTCATCCGGTTTGCTCGAATTCAAATTGATCTACTTTCCTGGTTTGAGCCAAAATGGCCATGTTCGACTCATTTCTTGCTCAACCCCATGTTGACATCCACTTATGTTAAATGGATTATTCGTGAAAATTGAGCCGATGCATAAGTTCACCTCCCATTAACTCAGACCATCGATTTGTTATTAGCCAATTTTGACTTATGCAAATTTAATAAACAAAATAAAAAATGGAATTTTGAAATTTTTCAAAAGTGTTACTTTGTGTGATTTATCACTCTCATTGTGATTGTCTCATTTTTGTGATTGTTCGGTCTTCGCTTTTTCATCCATTTTGGCGAGAACTCCTCTGTCGGGTCTTAAACTACGTTAAATATTAATTAATTAATTACTCTTTGTTTGATAAAATTAATTTTTAATAACTTTAGGGTTTTTAATTAAATAAATATTAATTAAAATTCATTGAAAAGTTTTATTTTAATTTTGGGGAAAAATAAGCTTCCGCTTCCCATTGTCGGGGATGCCAAATTGGCTTCCTAGGCCCGGATTTCCCTTCTTTGGCAAATTTGTTTTAAATCCCTACTTGTGGGATTTCTTCCCTCAATGCCAAATTAATGAATTGGAAAATGGGAAAAAAATATCCCGATTTCCCACATGGGGAAATAAAATGGGGATTGCCAGCCCACCTTGCCATTTCGTTGGCAATTGGTAGTTGATTTCCCCATTTCCCCCGAAAATTAATGCCACTACCGGGAAAGAGGGAAGTTGTTTTAACAGGATGAATTAATCCTCATAAATTCCTCCATCAAACTCGTTGGAAAGAGTCATGTGAAGCTTTCCAATTGCTTCTTATTTCTTTTGAAGGAACAGAGTAATATTTTATCACATCCCTCAAGCAATACACTGAAGGCCATTGTAAAAGAGGAAGAAGAAAGAATAGTCCAAGCATTTACTTGGACAATCCAAAATATTGTCCATACATTGTTTAAAATAAGAGAATGGTCCAATAATTTATTCCATGCATCGTAAGTAATAAAGCAACAACAAAGAATAAGTTTTCACGGTAGAAGACAAGAAGGGGCAGCTAAAGATCATCACACATTAAAAAAACATCTTCCACGCCTTAGAGGAAAAGTAAGTTTCAACGCAAGATTATAAAAGAGATATTTCAATGCCTAGATAAGAAAGAATAACCACATAGGCCACAAACATTTGTTAATTTTTTTCTACGCATCAAGGAAGAATAAAAAGGCCACACATGCCATAAAAGGAAACAATCCACACAACATGTAGGAAGGAAGCAACAATTTGAATAATATTAAAGAAAACTGTAAAACATTGTTGCCACGCATTCATCAAGAAGGTAAATTCCAATCACAAGCAGTTGTCAAAATCCACGCATTGGCCATGCACAAGCAGTTTAACAGGTCATACATTCACCAACAAAGGCCATAACATTTGTTAAAATTGTTTCTTGGTAAGCCAACATATGCACCATATGTCCACACACTCGTAGTTTTAGGAAGAAAGGATAGCCCATTAAAAAAAGATTGGCTATAAATTTACTAGAAATTTACTAAACACCAGGCAAGAGGAAAGACCTTCCACACATTTTTCAAGCAAAAACATATTGTTCACATGTAAGGAGAAGCAAAGTCCACGCATTCATTAAAATCAGGCCATTTTCACACGTACTAAGGAGAATTTTCTCCGGAAAATTGAATAAAAAATTGAGATATTGAAATCGGATGATTTCATTTATTTAAAATTTTAAAAAACGTCGTCGCCCGAGTTGGAATTCAAACCTAGTCTCGGTGTGATGTATTAAAAAATATTTTTGTAACCGGGACTGGTTATTATTATTATTATTATTATTATTATTAAAATAATAATAATAATAGTAATAATTAAACAAGTCATATTGTTCTTGCACTGACAGGGGTTTCAGAGACTGAGACCCGACCCCGCTTGCATTGTTTTGCATGCCTGAGTCATTTTTCTATGAAATTCATAATGGCCGAAAAATCTAACAAATCTACAAGAAGATTGAAGAAGCCAGTGGAGAAATCAAATAAGTCTGCGCTAAAGTATGAATTCAAAGGAATCATTCCTCCCAATTCCATCAAGTTAGCATATGACAATATCACCGATACAAATCTGGGTCACATCAATGTGCAACAATTCTATAAATGGGTGAAAGTTGAAGGAAAAACCATATTCTCGGATAGGCTTTACCATAGTGGTCTACCCCAAACAACAACATTTCCTGTCTCATTTGTTTCAGAGCTGGTTATCACTTGTCACGGAGCATTATGATCTTGAGAGATGAGGAATTTTTAAAGATAATCACGAGCCTTTCGTCTTAATCACACCTGGAGCACATTAAGGAATTGCTCGGCATACTTGATTTTCCTAAAAATGAGGATATCACTCGCTAGTCAACACAAGAATTTTGGGATGAAGAACCCCTTAGGTGGAGAAAGATGGTTAATAACAACTAGTTAGTGACCAAGAGGCCTCGAATTGACTGGCTTCCCAAATAACTGTACCGCGTTGAGTTCGTGGAAGAAATCAGGGACATGATTACTCTCCTAAGTCGAGTTTTGGTTTACCCTCTGCTAGGATTTTCCACCCATGGATGTATCAGTTTATCTATATCATCCTTGCCAAGAAAGAGTTTGTGGATTGGGCCACCATTATCAGTAATACCCTTCACAAACAATTGATAGAAGTTAAGATGACTGGATGCTTCTACATGACATTGTATCTGACTTATGCAGTAGCAAGAAGAAAGCTATTTTCTGGACTCAAAACAAGAGGAGTCATGGGGCCATCAAATAGTGTTTTTCATTATTACCCGCAACTAAGTTTCAAAAATAGCTCTCACCATTTCAGAAGGGTCAACGATGCATTTACTTTCCGCGTGATTCGGAACCTGAATAGGAATACAGAGGAAATATTTTCCAAAGAAGCCATGAATGTCATTTCCCAATGGGGAACATGGTTTATTCAATTTTCATCTTTTTCCTACATTTCATAAGTAAGGCTTTGCGGGTACCCCATGGAAACTTCCTAAGTACATCAGTGAAAAATGGGCATTAATGGAGCTTGCATGCAGAAACTATTCCAAGTTCACTATCTTCTCAGTGACAAGCATCGTTCAAGAATTCATTTCCCAATCCAAATCGGGGAATACCAATGTCCAAATATTTTCAGTGCACAACTCATGGAAAAATAGTTTTCCCTCATCACAATTCATCCATATGTGAAGAGAGCCTAGTTTGATATCAATGGATATATGCAGAAGATTCTTGGAGCAAAGTATCAACATAATCCTACCATGGAAGATTTTTGGGCTGCCTATTCAGACGAGCATGAAGTAAGAAGACAAGAGTTTTCTCACCTAACACTTGCTCAGATCAAGGCCTTTCACATCAAGAACCCTCCCGATTCATTCGTAAATGATGATGAAGATGTTATTGATCCTTCATATGATGTAGTTGCTTTTACCCCATTTCCTTGAATTGACTAGACCAAAAGAGATGAATTTTCTCTTGATAGCAAGAATCAACCGATTCTTGAAAGAAGCATATCTTGGTAAAACAGATAACTTGCCAAGTTATAATCAATTCAAGATCATACTTCAAGATCACAAAAATTACCAACCCAAGAAGGTCTCAATTCAACCAAATCCCTTCTCGATAAACCTCCATACCATCCAATCATACACAACAAGCAAGAAAGGAGTGATTGCCAAAATCCACTTCACCAAATAATGTGCCACGAGGAGAAAAATATAAAGGCCCTAGCCCTAGTGAGGGAAGAGAACGTGTATCAATAGTTTCTACTTCAAGTAGAGATTCTTCTACTCACGTTTTTAATAGTTCTCGAGAATCTAGTGATAAATAACCCTCGGCCATGCCTTGCAAACGTCCACTCAGTGCTGGGTAGTCAAATATCGAACACTTGGAGCATGCGGTTCATGAAGAGATTTCCCAAAATCTCCCAAATGATCAGGAGGTGGATATTTAGGTTATTTATCCTCAAATCAAGGTCATGGAAAGGATTCTTGTAGGATCTCATGATGTCAAGAACGATGAGGATATTGCTTTGAGCTCTAGGATTTTGTATGCGGAAATAGTGAATGATAGTCCTTCCTAGGTTGATTAGAGGTTAAGAAAAGGAAGAGGGTTCTCAAGGCAATTGACATTGATTTTTATGCCCTTTTCAAACTTTTGAATGATGTCATTCCCAAGAATCCTAAGGTGCTTTCTCGAATAATGATGGATAATGACGAAATAGATTTGTAGATCTTTCCATCCCGAAGTTGATAAGGAGCGTGATGCCATCTGCTAATTATGAAGTTTCCAAACTTGGACTTGGGAGGTCCAAATTGGAAAGAGCCATGATAATGGCTCGAGATTCAATTGATATCGTGATAAAGAGACTTAAGAAATATAAGTCTCATAACTCTCATCTCAAGGCCGAAAAGAATCAATTGGTGGAATATGTTCAACATCGATAAATCCTATATCATCCACTTTCCCGAAGTGCCTAATGCGGTGGCTGCCCCTAATGAAGAAACTCTCAAATTTTCATAAGAAATAAACACATTAGGCCATGTCACTAAAACTTGGCTTCGGATATTTTCATTTTAGGCGAGGGACAATCAAAATCGTGGTTAAGCTCCATGAAGATGTTAGTGTGTATCTTTATCCAACTCTTTCTTTAAAGGAAAATTTTGTTTCTAATATATCAAATTTGGATGAGATATTTCTTAGTCTACGAGGAGATGATGATTATGGAATCCTCGTTTTATCCATTAAAGGAATTCTGAATTTGAACATCGAGGACACATTTTCTTTGGTTTCTTCATCTTAAATCAAGGAAGATGCTTCTCGAGGATTCTATGATTCATTATGAGAGCATATGCAATGAAGCCTTCACTTCACTTGCCTTGATTCAAGAATTCATAGCTGAGATCCTTGTAACCTTTTAAATGAACATAATCAAAGGTGTCCATCGAAACACGTGGAAGAGCAATTTTCAAATTATTTAAGGACATGTACACTCCCACCAATAATTTCTTCATCGGTTTCAATGGAGTGGTGCATCAAATTAAAGAAATTATTTGAGAAATCTCAATCAAATATTGTTAATTTAAATGATATGCCAAGTATGATTTTTGAATTGCAGGTATTTTGTGAGGCTATTCTTAGAGAAAATGAACCTCGGAAGAAGAAAAGATGTTTGAAACTTTGGGAAGGTTTAGATCCTTTCAACTAGCAAAAGCGGCAGATCCTAATTTCACCAACGGTTTAGGGAGATAGTTTTCTTGGTATCTAACGAAGTGGGAGAGTCCATTTCTCATATGTTTGAGATAGGCGGACCCATTTCAATGGATAAGGTACTTGGTTATTATTGTATATTTTAAAAAGTGGATTTTTAAGAAAAGGATGTTGTTATTTACTTTTGGGAAGCTATGGGCACTTAAGTGATTTCTATTTTTAGTTTTTTTAATAAATTTGGTTGGAAAAAGTCAAAGGTCATTTAAGTGCCTTATTTAATGTTCATGTAAAACCCTAACTACTTTGTAACCAAATTTTGGGTTATAAAAGGAAGTGAGGGCTCATTTGTAAAGGTGAATTTGAGAGAGGAGAAGAAAATACTTTTGTATGCAAGCTTTACTTCAAAGAAAGAAACTTTGTGTTCTTTTGAGAAGACATTTTGGAGTTAATAAAATATGAACTTTGTGTCCCATTCATTGTCTTTTATAGCATTTGATGTTCTTATGTTCATTAGATGTTAGTGTTTGAATCTTGCATGCAAATATTGTCTTTGATATTATTGTCAACGTTATTAATTTGTTGTTCTAGTTCACAGTGATCAAGCTTTGATTATCTACTTTCTCACGTGTGTTCCCTTTTACACATTCTTATTTAGCTAACTCAAATTCCATTTTATTTGTGTTAGTTATTCATCTTTTCTCTTTGTGCAATATTAGGCTCTATTTTTACCTAGCTCTTGCATGTTCTTTCAATTCATTCCATTCCACTCCTTTCCTTCATTCCATTCCATCTCCCTCATTCACTTTTCTTTCCATTTATGTTCTAAAACACCCCCACATACAATTTTGAATGTATAGATGTAAATACAATTTTGGTTTTAAATAAAGGTAGCCTTACCTTCATTGAGGAGGGACTTCATTCCCACACTATTGCATGTCATTTTCATGCTTACAAATCCATATGCTAACACGATCCGAGATCATGTTCAAGATCACTTTCCTATCCATCAAGTCATGAGTTTGCCTAAAATGTATTACTCATGGAATGAGAACCTCAGCCATGAGATCACCGATATTTTACCTTTAATCTTAGTGAGTCCATTACGTGACTGGATCTTTCCAACAAGGAACCAGTTGAGTTTATGGTGTCAACTTGGGCTCCAAGTTGCTTTCTTCTTCACATCTCCATTGCTCACATTTTTTCACTATAACATCACCTCGCTTGTGCGATCACTCTAGCTCAACATATGATTTCTCCCGTAATCCATTTGATGATCCTTCGAGCATTTCCCTCGATAATTTTCTTCCAATGCATTCCGACTTTACATATTTCTATTTCCATGTGAATTGGCCATGACTCAATCAACCGAGTTACTACCTTTGTTCTATAGAAATTTCTACTCGTAACACTTCCTCCCAAATTCAAGTTTATCTATGCCCATTTCCAAATAATTCTACCTTCCCTTTGACATGGTTCGAGGCTCATGTAATCGATCTATTCATCTAGTTCAATGAGCCAAACTCCTCCTTCCGCAGACTTGGCCGACCTATGAACTTACCGCTTCTGAGTTTCATTCGTCACTTGCCAAAACCAAGCCAATATGGAAATAGTTATTCGCATGCATGTTTTGACTGTGAGTTTGGCTCATTTCCCATTTGATCTCCTGTGATCCTTCTTGAGCTCGATATGATCTCATCTTATAAGTTCCGAGGATGAGGTTTCTTTCTAAACTCGGTGATTTACTTATTAACATGTATGGTCCAACGTTTAATCCATGTGTCATCAGCTTATCTCAATCCAAACTTTCCTCGCCACTTTAGCTAATGGAACTTGGCAATCCCTCATTATTCACTTTCTGAGAAACATCATGTCAAGCTCCTTACATGCTTCTCATTTAGCCCCATAGCCATCCATTCTTCCCATCATGTAGCTCATCTCATCCTACTAGTATGATGACTGATTTGGCATTCTCACATCCCACACGAGCTTCCCTCACGAGTGCCCAAAAACCTCTGAAAACCTCGTTACTTGGTTCCATACCAAGCTCAACTTCATGTATAATTTGATCTCGTCAACATTTCCTTCAAACTCATTTACTCGCATGTCTCTTATCTTACCAATAACCCCATATCGAATGGAAATTCCTTCTCTAACCTAGACACCACGTCTTCCAATGACTTCGTGAGTGATTAACTCACCATGTTAACTTATTGATCGGGTATTCAACATTTATCATGTTGACAACCTTATATGATTGGGATGAATTGGTTGGAGAGGATACATTCCCTTCACATTCCTTGGTGGGTTTGACACTCCATGTGGGAAAGGAGTCATGAGTTTCCTAGTCCATTGGCTCAATTCTTCCCCACTTTCACCTTTACAGACTTCAGACGCCATCTTACCAATTCCCAACTTGATGAGTTGGCCCCTAACCTCGATTCTCCAAAATGAATGGCCTTAAGCAAACTCGATCATCATGTGAGTTCAATCTTATGACAAACTCTCCCGAGCTACTCCTTTCCTATGAGTTCCTCTACTGACTCGGTTCCATGTTAGGCTCACCTTCATTGCTTAGTCAACTCCTATTGTGCAATGAGCTCATGCTCGGTGAGCCTAACAACTAGCTAGATTAAGTGACTCCAACATTTCTCCCTAGCGCATGAGTAGCTCATTCTCAACTATAAGTTGATCTTCCAACCATTCATGTATGTTGATCTAAATGCTTACCTCATTCTATGTTGAGACGTTGTCATTCATCGATCTCTCTAAATTCCATGGGGACTCAATCGAGCTTGTATTCATTGAAACCACCTAGAATTCACTAACCTACTCTCCCTGAGATCATAACATGCCTAAAGCCTCCATGTTGAGTCAACCAGCCAATTTTCCAAGTTCTCTATAAGACATTTAAACATTGACTCGATTTTGAGCTCGACTCCAAACTCTCATTTCTCTATACAAATCGTCATTATTGCTCTGCATTACATCATCCTTGCTCGACTTGACAATGATTTCTATCTCTAACCCTATGTCATTCTCAACCCAAAAAAGATCTACTCCGTGTGTAATGAATCACCTTTGTGTCATCCTCCAACCTAGAATGCACCTCGAATACTTTCCATGTGATTGATCATTTTCCCTTAGCCGAACTAGTCATATTTTCATGTTCCACTCGTTATAGTGAGCTTCATCCAACCGAGATCTCTCAAGATATCCTCTCCAATTCATGTCAAATACCTCGACCTAATTTATTTCATGAGCTCTTCTTCTTTTTTAAATGAGATCAATGAGCCTTTATCGAACCTTGAAATGGTGAGACAATTTATTTCAACCTTTGTATCTCAACATTTTACATTATAACCCGAATCCACACACTAGTCGAGCTCTAATTCAATGTCTCATCGACTCAATGTAGTGAGCTAACACTTCATCCTTGCCCCATATTTGTATCCCGAGTTATTTCATTTCCGGGGGCACCTTCAATGACCTTTGTGAGGAATTTTACCTCAGTGCATCGAATTGTTTGTATTACTTAACCCTACAATTTTAACCAAGCCGATATGAGCTACAATAGAGCTCGGTTTCACCTTTCAACACACATTAGCTCGCCAAGTAGCTCATCAAGCTACTCGGCAAGCTATTTTCAGCTCATCGCCCACCTGACCCTCCAAAATGATTTTTACCCTGATTTAGATTATCTAGGTTTACTCTTGAACCAAGAGGGTCATGGGAACATAGTAAAACCATGGAATTGATTGAGTCTGATTCAATCACCCAAAGTGAAAATAAATGAATTTTTTTAGTCCACGGCCCAATAGCTCCTCATTGTCCAATTTTGCAAAGTGTGCGAAGTTAGATAACATGACACTAGACTCAAAATATCTTTCTTTATTTTTTAAATCCTAATGCCCTATGTACCAAATATTATGATGTGGTAGTGTCTTAGCGGCGTATAACTTCATGATATCCATTATTGAGAACCGATTGCTAAGCTCATAATTTTTTTTTTGAGGAATAACCTAATGGTTGTTAAGCTCGCAATATCTTACTTGCTTTTTGTTGAATCATATCGACAACATATCTTCAAATAAAATGTAACAACATAAGCTAGTGGATGCTAAGCTAAAAATTTCACATCTAAGCTCAAAATATTCTATTGTTGAAGCACCTAGATGCCATGTAGCTCAAAATTTGTTAAAATGATTTGTTAAAGCATACCACCGACAACTTGCAAACATTACAAGTATACATATTCTAGCGGGTGTGACCTCCTAGAATCTCAATTTAATATTAAATCCTTGTATGCTCTAAATATTATGGGTTAAATCTTAACGAATGCTAAGCTTAAATTATTACATAATTGTAAATGCTAGTGATCATTAAGCTAAAATTAATTTCATTTAAAATGTTGAATCTTGTCAAAATATTTTTTTAGATATTATGTTGTGGTAGTACTTATCGACTGCTAATATTACACTACCTTAATTTAGTTTGTGAAACCCTAGCAACCACTAAGCTCCAAATAATATGTTGCGGCAATACTTAGCAGATGCTAGACTCATAATATCTTCATTTTTTTTAAAATCCTAGCGACCTCTATGTTCCAAATAGTATGATGTGGTAGTGTCTTAGAGGCCAAAACTTCAAAACATTTGTTATTGAATATCGATCGCTAAGCTAAAAATATGGTATTGTGTTATACCTAATGGCTACTAAGCTTGCAATAACTTTCTTATTTTTGTTAAATCCTAGTAATAACTAATATCTAAATAATATGTTACAACATAAGCTAGCGGACACTAAGCTAAGAATATAATTCATTAATGTGTTAATTGCTAGCAACCCTAATGTTCAACATATTAGTTTGTGGCCTTCCATAAAGACTAATAATATTGTGGCCTTTCACATAAAGCAACCCTAATGAATTAATATATATGACAACACTCTATCTTCCACCAATAATATGTGGCCTACTAATAATATTGTTTTAAAAGAATTATATCATCATGACTACAAAGCTATGTGATTTTTGTCATGGCTTAACAGGGTGGAAAAGAACTATAAATTTAAATACATAGTGATTAAAATATTTAATATATAAAATTTAGGCATATATATAATATGTTTACCTTCCATTACACAAAAAATTATCTCACAATTGAAAACTTAATATGATTTTATAGTTTTAAACCATTTTTAACCTCAAATATCTTCTCACAAAGTCAACGCGGTAACCATATAAACAATGTACAATGAAATACCTCAGGTTGTTTCTATCATCATAATAAAAGGAAAAAATGTAGACGTAATGAATACCATAACAATATTTGGAGTCTCGTAAACATTACAATTTTAAAAACTAGTGATTATGTGACTGACCATCATTATTGGAAAAAAACAATCTAGAGGGCATAGAATGACTAGGAAACTTGAAAGCTTTCAAATGAAATAAAATCCAAAGCTGAAAAGGGATTAAATTTTCTTCGGTTAAGATAGAACATATTCCATTTTTTCTTGAATAACAAGATGGTGTGACAAAACAATTAGAAGGAACCGGTAAGGAGAGTTGGGCCGTGGGCGCATAAATTTTTGTAGGGAAAAGAAGGGCTTGGCGCGTGAAAAAGACAAGAACTAGTAAACACAAGGCAATTTGACAAAATGATCAAAATGAACCAATAAGTAGAGTGGGCCATGAGAGCGCATTTTTAGGGAAAAGTAGGGCTAGAATGGCATGAAAAAGATAGGATCAGTGAAGATAGAATGACTAAACAATATCGCATTAAAAAAAGGTGCACATTTAGTATAGTATACATTTTTGATAAATACCTGATTTAGATATGAGATTATTTTGTGTTTGGTGATGTCATTCAAACCACCATCATTGCGAAAGAACTATCTACACTATTTTTTGCAACCCCTTTTGCTTCCCTAGTTTTTGTGCGCCCTTTTTATTACTGCCTAATTGTTCTCGTTTTGTTAATCCATGAATGAGATTATAATTACTTTTACCTAATTGTTCCTATCCAAAACAATAAGGATTCTTACACTTACCCCTACAATCTAATGCTTGCTTGTATTGTTATATGATTTCACGAGTCTTTTGTTCTCAAGACCGAAAAAACAAAAAAACCTAAAAACTAGTTCTCTGGGGTATTTAATATTTTTTCCAGCACATTCCATGTTAGAAATTTTGAAAATATAAAAAGTGTGGGATATGGAAATTTGAAAATTAGAAGCAGGGGAATTTTGTTAATATTGAAATTTTAAATTCTCAAAATATGGGGGAATTCGCAATTCGAATTTTGAATTTACCACTCATTAAGAAAAGGTGTGGGATATCAAAAAAATAAACAATATTGAAAACAATGCCTTTTGTTATTGGTTATAGCTTAAAATAGTTAAAACGTAATAAAACATATTTTTATAGATAAGGCAGAAAAAATAGGATCGGCTAAAAAAGGGCCATCTGAGAGAGAGGAGAAAAAGAAAACCAATATGAGTTGCAAACCAAAATAGAAAATGAGTTAAAACATCTTAACTCTTACAATGCAAACTGGACCTGAGAGAGGAAACCCCTAGAGACAGAGATAGAAAAAAACAACTAAGAAACAAAATTTCGCCAATATTACGCCTAATTCGGAGAGGACACATGACAACGATACATGATCAAGGAGCACGGCCAAAACACGGTAAAATAGGATCGGGACTGCCATGGCCACCATTATCCATCTCCTCCTCAGAGCTATTGATCCTGAGGTTGAATTTCCTTCTTTTGTTTCCTGATTCCATCATATCCACCCTGTCCAGAAAAACCTTCACTTGATTTTCCAGTTTGTTAACTCTATGTTTAGTCTAAACTTGATCAATGACCATTTTCTTGGAAATATTGATAATGTCCACCATAGAATCTCTTTGGCACAGCTTATATACCTATGGCCTTGAGGACACCCTCCAGGTACAACATTTTCCTACTCCATTCATCAAAGACATTAGGATCACCCACAAGCCATTTTCCTGGAAACCTTGGTCTCCCTAGGATCACCATCTCTACCGACTTTCTCTAATCCTTTTTTCACATCGATACCCTTGCCCACCTTCATTTTTGTAAGGGGCATGCAAGAGTGACATCATCCTCCTCGCATGCCTCGTTCATCAACGATATGAACTTAAAGAGGGACCCGGGGTTGGAGTACCATTCTCAACCAGCAGGGGAATCAAACCTTCGTTAAGATCAGCCTTGTCTGTTGAAAAATCAAAGAATTCGTGAGAGAGGTAGAGGAAGAAAGGAATGTTGATCATCACCTTATGCCAAAACATGTTGAAAGCGGGGTCATATGGTGGGTATAGATCTTTACGTACTTTCCCTCAAAGTGATGTATTTCATGATAGAGCGTCCTTTACACACCGGGATGCAAAAGCGAGTGATACCATCCGTGAAAAACTGCACCTCTCTTTTGCAAAAAAAATATTGAAATTTAAAATCTCCAAATCAACATTGGGAACGAGTTTTCTATCCTTATAGAGCTTCAAACCTTCCATTTTCGTTTAAAATAATCTTGGTAATGTTGGTCTGACCTCGACATCCATGCCGTGAATATGAAAAACCCCCTCCTTCAAGCAATACCAAAATCTTTAATAAAGACTTGAGTCATGACCATGTAATTTGTTAATGAAATTTTAGGAACATACCTTAAGCTTATTCCACAAACTCGGATTGTTCTCTTCAAATTTTTTTGGCTAGTAGGCTCCACCTTGATTCTATCGCCTCCCATTTTAGCTTTGCCAAACTTCCCTTTATACCGATTGACACCCCACAAAGCAGAAAAAAATTCACCCTTTCAAAAAGTGAGCAGCGAATATGATTAATTTGAAATTTCCCAGGGTACTTGAAATACTTACGCCCGCTCGTGCCACTATTATGAAACTTAGTGCCCCTTTTCCTTAATGATTTCATCATTATATTTGAAGGAAGCTTATCTCCACGACCCATATCTTGTACTCATGGCTTCGGACACCTATATTTTCCATCTTATCCACACAAATATTTCCATGTCTCCACGTGTGATTAATAGAAACTTTATCAAAATCCTTGAGCATTTCCTTGATGTCTTGGATGATGTTTCTTAAAGCCCAATTGATCTTGCACCTATTATTGAGAGCACTTATGATGATTAGGGAATCACCTTTTGATATATCCTCCTTAATACCTTTTTCCTTGGCAATTAAAATCCCCATGGAGGCTAAGCCATATTGTTGGTTTGTTTTCCTAAAGGGCCAACATAGATAGAAAAACCAATCTCCCTCTTTATTTCTTAGATACCACCTCCCCTACTTGGCAGGATTTCCTTTAGAAGCCCCATAAAATTTGATCTTGATAGTAGATCCAAGGCTATTCACAATCTTGTGTAGTTTTAATGAAATATAAAGGCAAACTTTTCAACAGCCATAGTTTGTTCCCCTTTCAGACAACTCTTGTTAGTTTTACTTTTAAAGAGTTTGAGATTTATAGGATCTTCCTCTTTGTCACCACATTTTTGGTATCGATCTCTAAATACATATTCCTTGCTTTCCATATCCCCATAAAAGTGAGAGTAATGCAATCCTCCGAGGGCCCATTTCAAAGGAAATAAAGGGACTTTCCCATTGAATGTTGCAATCTTCTATATTGGAAGGTATGATCCATTGGATATAATAAACCATATAATATTATAATAAAACAAAAGAAATAAAGTGTATGAATGTATAGGCACATTTATTTTTATTTTTATCAAAATCGACCTAGACAATGTTAGATGTAGTGCGCTAATGAAAAATAATTCTCCAATAACTTTGTGCCACGTGGCATGGTTGAACCTAATAGTTAGAAAACATTATAATTGACACATTTATTATGAAATTTAAATATAAAGAAATGATTATAAAATATTTCGAAACTATATGAAACCATGATAATATAATATAAATAACAAACTTTGTAAAAAAGATCTTACATGTGGCATGAAAAATTCTGAAATCGGAAGGTATATAGCTATGCGCCATGCATTAAGCTATATCATGATTTTTTATTCTATCGCTATTTCCAAATTAAGTAATTGTTGTGCCCAGTGGACCCTATGTCATTTCATTCAATAAATAAAGCAACTTAGCGGTCACTATGCATTTTATTTTATAAGAACCAATGTGAATTATATGTTGTAATGATTTATCTTATCAAAACTACAAAAATATCACTTACTCTTAGGGGTATATATGGATTCCAATTTACAAAGATATATCTTATATGAGATAAATATGTAGTGCAACAATTGGGGCTGCCATGTAAATTCCACCCAAAATGATACAATTACAATCAATGAAAAACACTATCGATCCAAAGCAGAACAAATAGTGATTACAATGACAAGTGATAATGATAGGATCCTAGTGGCCACTAAGCTAGACCATTGTTTTGTTATTATATAGCTATTCTCAAATTAGAAACTATTGAGCCTAAGCTGCCTATGTTATTCCTTTCAACTAGTAATGGAGCTTAGTGGTCGCTAAACATTTTCTTTGATACTAACCTGAAAGTCTTGATCCCTCTCGATGGAATGTAGTGTAGGAATTGGCTCCACCAGGTGTGTAGCCAATTTGATACAATTATAATCATTACAAATTATAATCGATCTAAATATGTAAAGATAGTGATTACTATGATAAGAGGTAATGATAGGATCCTAGTGGCCTCTAAGCTAGACCATGAGTTGTTAATCAATAGCTACTTGGAAATTGAGAAATTGTTGAGCCTAAGTGGCGCTAGGATTTTTATTTGATACAAATGAATATGGATTATAATTTACAAAGATATATCTTAGGAGAAATAAATAAGTCTTGAATCCTCTCGATAGAATGTATTGTAGTAATTGGGTCTACCATGTAAAGTCCACCCAATATGATACAATTACAATCAATGAAAAACACTATCGATCCAAAGCGAACAAATATACTGATTACAATGAAAATGGTAATGATAGGAGCCTAATGGACGCTAAGATAGATCATTTTTGTTATTATATAGTTATTCTCAAATTTAAAATTGTTGAGCCTAGTGGCCACTACGTTATTCCTTTCAACTAGTAATGGAGCTTAGTGGTCACTAAACATTTTCTTTGATATGAACTAAAAGTTTTTGATCCTATTGAAATGGACGTAGTGTAGGAATTAGCTCCACTAGGTAATGTGAAACCGATTTGATACAATTATAATCATTGAAAATTACAATCGATCTAAATATGTAAAGATAGTGATTACTATGACAAGAGGTAATGAAAGGATCCTAATGGCCTCTAAGCTAGACCATGAGTTGTTAATCAATAGCTACTTGAAATTGAGAAAAATTATCCTCAACAACTCACTAGGATTTTTCTTTGATATGAATGAATATGGATTATAATTTACAAAGATATATCTTAGGAGAAATAAATAAGTCTTGAATCCTCTTGATAAAATGTATTACAACAATTGGGTCTGCCATGTAAAGTCAACCCAATACGATATAATTGCAATCAATGAAAAACACTAATAATCCAAAGCATAAAATAGTGATTAAAATGAAAAATGGTAATGATAGGAGCCTAGTGGCCACTAAGATAGATCATTATTTGTTATTATATAGTTATTCTTAAATTTAAAATGTTGAAGTAGTGGCAATTGAGCTACGTTATTCCTTTTCAACTAGTAATGGAGCTTAGTGGTTTAAAAATTTTATTTGATATAAACAGTAAAGTCTTGATCCTCTCTACGGAATGCAAGATATAGGAGTTGGTTCCACTAGGTAATGTGCTAAGTAATTTAATAACATTATAACCATTGACAATTTAAATCGATCTAAATTTGTACATACAATGATTATTATGGCAAGAGGTGATGATAGGATCATAGTGACCACTAAGCTAGATCATTATTTGTTTTTGTTTTTTAGTTACATAGTGGTATCCTCGCAGCCCTAGCCTATAACCATTTTGCCCACCCACCTTAGTCTTATAATTATATTTTTCCAAGTTGGGGACAAGTAAGGGGGTAGCTAAGGTGAGACTAGTCTGTAAAAGAATGCACCAACCACTACGACTCACATGCATCGGTTCTCTCTTAGGTGAAATAGTGAGTCAAACCCAAGATCTTGGGTTAAAACCCAAATTTTACGCCACTTGCGGGTGACCGTGATTTTTAATTCAAGGTATTTTGAAATTAAGAAATTGTTGAGCCTGGATAGGATTTATTTTGAAATTAATTGTGGACCTAGTATGTTGATAGGATTTTTATTTGATACGAATGAATATGGATTACAATTTACAAAGATATATCTTAGGAGAAATAAATAAGACTAGATGCCTCTTGATGGAATGTAGTGCAGAAATTGGGTCCACCATGTGAAGTCTACCCAATATGATACAATTAAAATCAATGAAAAACTAGCCATCCAAAGTGTAATAGATAGTGATTACAATGACAAGTGGTAATGATAGGATCCCCAGAGGGCCACTAAGCTAGACCATTATTTGGTATTATATATCTATTCTCAAATTTAGAAATTGTTGTGCCTATCCTATCGGCCACAACATTATTCCTTTCAACTAGTAATGGAGCTTAGCGGTCACTAAGCATTTTCTTTGATATGAAGAGAAAGTCTTGATCCCTCTCGATGGAAAGTAGTGCAACAATTGGATCCACCAAGTAACGTGTGGATAATTTGATACAATTATAATCATTGACAATTACAATTGATCTAAATTTGTATAGATAGTGATTTGCTACGACAAGAGGTAATGAAAGGATTATAATGGCCGATAAGCTAGACCATGATTTGTTATTCAATAGTTATTTTGAAATTAAGAAATTGTTGAGCCTACCAGTTGCTAGGATTTTTCTTTGATACAAACAAATATGGATTATAATTTACAAAGATATATTTTAGGTGAAAATATATAAGTCTTCATCTATCTTGTTGGAATGTAGTGCTACAATTGGGTCCGCCATGCAAAGTCCAACAAAACATGATATAATTACTATCATTGAAAAAAATATCGGTCCAAAGTTGAACAAATAGTGCTTACAATGACAATTGGTAATCATAGAGCCTAGTAGTAGTGACCGCTAAGCTAGATATATTATATTGTTATATATCTATATTTCAAATTAATAAAATGTTGAGCCTAGTGACCACTATGTTATTCTTTTCAACTAGTAATGGAGCTTAGAGGTCCCTTTTTCAAATTGAGAAACTATTGAGCCTAGCCACCATTATGTTATTCCTTACAATTAGTAATGCAACTTAGTGGTATCTAAGCATTCTATAATATAAGAACCTAACTAAATTATACGACATAAATAATATATCTTATGAGAACAATATAAGGCTTCATCCCTCCCAAGGGTATGTAGTGCAACACTTGGCTCATCAAGAATAGTCAAGCCAATATGATACACTTATAGTCATTGAAAAACAATATCGATTCAAAAGTGTAGAGATAGTGGTTATAACCACAAGAGGTAATGTCAGGAACCTTGAGGGTAGATAGGCTAGACAATGATTTTCTATTTTATCTCTCTTTTTAAATCAAGAACTGAACAAGACTAGTGGTCTTTATGTCATTCCTTTTAATTAGTAATGGAGCTTTGTGGCCATGAAACATTTTCTTTTATACGAATGGATGTGAATTACGACATTATCCAATGCTCAATGATCCTTACAAATAAAATTAGGTCTTAGAACTACACGTTATTCTTTGAAAAATGTGTTATGGGACAACTAAACATTTTTATGTTTAACAAATTTTGCTTAGCGACCTTTAAACCATTATTGTGATTTGTTTCTCACACTCTACTTGCTCACCATTGAAAAATTAAATCTTAATGGACTTTACGCTAGTCCATTAAATTGGTGTAAATTACAACAAGTAATGTTTAAAATTTTCCATTCATATGTCGACTTAAATCCTCTCTCTCGCTAACATATATGTTTTCAAATGTTCCTTTCATGTTATCTACGCAATGTGGATGGTTGTTAGATAACAATGGATAATCCTTCCAAAATATGTTGTGTGTTAATTGTCAAGAACAATTTTTCATAGTTTCTGTTATTAATGATGTGATCCACAAAATATGATTTATAATAACTATTTGAAGGTTAGATATCATGTCCGGTCAAATCCTAGTGGTCGTTAACCATTACGTTGATTACTCTCCAATGATAAAAAGTAATGTACTATAGAGATTGGTGATCGTAAAGGCTAATACTTATATTCATTATCATACAATGGGAAAAAATTTACTCCATATGTGAAGTAATTATTAATATATTCTACTCCAATTGCAGGTACAATGTCTTCCATTGGTCACAATCCATTCTTGGAAATTCCATTCATTGAAGGCATTGAGTGCTAGAAGAAAAGAGATGAGGAATGGTTTGTTGAAATCCATGGCCCTAAGAAACTACTACAATGACTTGTGGTTTTTTTTTATAGATGATGAACATGAGGAAGTCGGTATGGTTATATCCTCTGAGTTGTTGATTCAAGTACATTGCGTGTTCAAGTTAAACACATTGACTATGAAAATAATAAGTTTCTTATTCTGGATATGGATTTGGATGTTTCTTTATTCAAGAAATGAGAGATGAAAGCCTCGAAAGACAAAACAAAATGTTCTTGTTCAATATATGGTTAGGATTTGGGGATGTTAGTAGATAATGACAAAACTAGATGTTCAAAATGTAGAAGACATTCACAGTGGCATGCTTACAAATACTCAGAAAATTGTATAGAGATGATACAACCTCTTTATTTGTCATTTTTGAATAGAAAAGGTTTTCTTTCACCGCCTAAACATGCCAAGTTGTTTACTATGTTGAGGCAAACATATTTGGCTAAATTGGAGCTTGATCCATCTAGATCAAAGTTGCATGGGTTGAAAAATAATACTAAATCAGTTGCATTGCTGAAGAAAACAACCACTATATTCATGAAAATAGAACCTTCAACTATTCAGAAGTTTGATTACTTTTTTTCAATGGTGAATTATTTTCAATTGATGTTTCTAGGTGCCATGTAGCACCTCTAGAGTATCAATATCATCATGTTGTAGATGATGAGAATGTTGACCTTCTTGTGCACTCCATGTTGATAAATGTTATTCCTACACAAAGGGATGTAATTCTTCTTCCCTTCTTGCAGTCTATGAATAAGGTTATGGAGCTCCAAGATCCAAAATACTTGGAAAGGGATGACGTTAAATTTTATATACTTGATGGCCAACATACAATATGCACACAAAAATATTTTGGGCTCAGATACTTATAAGTATTTACATAAGAGGTTACGGTTTTGAAGGGCTCACATTCTTTCTTGCAAATGCAACTAATGAAGCCATTACTAATATTTATAAACAACAGAATGAAGTGAAAAAAACTTGGATAGAAACCAAGTTTATTGATTTGTTATACAAAGATAGATGGTTTGGTTGGATGTCCTCAACGTCCCAGATTGACAAAAAAAAAATAGAGGAGTGGAGGGTAATGTATTTTAATTTTATTGCATTTTTTATTAACATTTATCTTCCTTATATAAAAATATAAAACATATGATTGTCCTTTGAATGCAGAACTTTGAGAATCAATGCCTTTTGATTTTCAAAATGGACACAACCAACAATCTATATGAAAATGGAATTTTCTATTATTTCGGATGATATATGGACTAAATGGACTACAACAATTTGATTTTTTTAGATCTAGTGGCCTTGTTTGTTCACCTATTAAAGATAATCAAGATAACTTTCAGCCTAATTCATTGGCAATATTCACAACCAATTCATTTAGGGGTCTTTAGAGGAATGAACAATGAAGAACTATATAATACTAGAAGATAAAAAAAATTAGGGGATGTCTAGTTAACTGGCCCTATTCAAGAAGGCATAATAGTAGAGACATTTGATTCTTTTTGGAGAATAAAAGGAGATAAAAAAATGAGAGAAAAAGTTTCTACAATATTTTAAAAAAACATCCAGATATTAATCTATTGACATCATGTAATGAATCCAATGTAATTGAAAATTTAAATTGCATGAATCACACTACCACCAATTGTTTGTACTATTGGGTGAAGAGAGAAAAGGAAAGATAAAATTTGATTCCCACATAGGGGAAAAAAAAGCTAAATAAAAAAAGGACCAAGTGGTGGAAGAAGTTCTTCCTGTTGAGGCTTAGACAATATTAGACAACTATGTGATGTCAATGGAAGAAAATATACCTAGCAAGGATGGAGGACACAGAATAATTTACTTGTCAATGTGCATACCCATTCCAGCTTTCATCAACTCTATCAGCTATTCCTACCACCAATCCTTTCAATGTAGAATGTGTTATCACTGATTTTTGTAATTTGTCTAGCGATATTTATTCTGAAGTAATAATGGAGCTACTAACAATTATTGGAACCAGTGTGCTGGATTGTATTATTATTATTCTCATACTAATTGAATATTCAAAAATGTTGAGAGAAACAGTAAAAAATACATGGAAAAGGTTAAAGACAGTGAAGAATCGATTATGATGGATGTTACAGACTCTATGATAGTAGTGGGAAATTTAAAATTTTGTGTCTTATGTACACAATAACTAGAGTGCACAAATGATGATAATAAAAATGATGAAAGAGAAGAAGTCATTAGGGATTAGATGGAAAAATTACCATAGAAATTGATAATTGAAATGAAATTGGCCTAAAAGGAAACAAACATCCTTTTCCTTATGAGCGATCATATGAGTTCTGGTCTATGAGATGTTCACTTGATGTTGTTCCCATAATTCTTTAGTATTAGTGATTTTTTACGGTGGTAGTAGTGTCACACTATGTGCATTAGTTGAATCCAATATATCTGTTGTTTTTATTGTTGAGACACATAGTCAAGAAATGTTTTTGAAACATTACTATTCTCATATGAAGAAAGGTTTGTACTAGAATACAACTTGAACATGTGATTATGTTAAATGTCTTTCAATCAAAAAAAACTACTTACACATTTCTTATTTACGTAGACAACCAAAGAAAAATAGGAGTTGATGTAAAAACCTCTCAACTTGACACTACACAACCAACTCAACATGGTGATTGACCTTCAATAATTTTATAAATATGTTTAATGAGATCTATTTTCAATTGTCATTGTTTTCAGTTATTTTGACAATACTCTATGCTCACCATCTCTAACGACATATGAGGAGAACTCAACCACATCATGCATGAATATGCAATAAAATCTTAGTATGTTAGTTGTGTGCATTTATAAATAAAACCTCTACTAATCCCCACAAATTTATAAAACAATTAATGGTTTATGCAGATGACCAACAACTGGAGAAAGTAATAATGGAGTGCATGGTGGTAACCAACATGAATATGCAAGTCAGAACCAGGTATGTTAGCCATGCATATTTTTAAACATAACCATTTCTAAGGCTCACAAAGTTATAGAAAATGATATCAGCTAATTCTAGAAGCAGAACCATTTTCAAAGAAGGAATTACCAAATAACCTATTTCAAAAGTTCATGGTGGCATCAATGCTACATAGTTTGTAGTTACCAAGTTGTTGGTTGTTTACATAAACCATTAGTATTGACATAATGATATAGACATTAGAATCGATGTTTAGTCTAACAAATGATGGCATATCCTAGCGGTCACTAATCCACATCAATATCTCAAAATTGTTTTCCACCAATGGGTGGTTCAATGGATATAAATGAACCCTAGTGGCATTACAATTCATTCAGAAGACATAGAACAT
Source organism: Taxus wallichiana var. yunnanensis (assembly GCA_018340775.1). Lineage (NCBI taxonomy): Eukaryota > Viridiplantae > Streptophyta > Pinopsida > Cupressales > Taxaceae > Taxus > Taxus wallichiana. The sequence continues at coordinate 60,728,148 of CM031241.1, forward strand.
TTTGATTTGTACTTACCATATTACCATGGAGACCAAAGTATGTTTTTCAATTATGCTTTCATTTTCCATAGCATGAAATCATTTATGAATTGATTAATTGTTGTTTGCAATACATCTTGGATAAAAAAATAGTAGCTAGTAAGGTCTATGCAAGACAAACCTGAAAGTTCAGTCATTAAGTGGTAGCTACCTAAAGTGCTAATATTGAATTTACCATTTTACCACGTAGATCACTATGGTTTTTTCAAATACAATTTCATTTTCCATAGCAATAGCTATATTATGAATAGATTGATGTTTGTTTGAAACAAATCTTGCATCAAAGGATCCAACTATAGGTAAAGAAGATGCAATCCTACATGCAAGCCCATCGGTAAGTGGTATCTACAAGCTAAAATGTTGATTTTTTCCATTGGTTAGAATTGATATGAGACGATTAAAAAAATTATTTACTTCCCTATGAGTTAACCACAAGAATTACTTGCTTATTTTATATTTGGAGGGCTTTTGTATGAGAAAAACCAATCACCCTCTAGGGACATGTCATTCAAGTTCACAAGGAGACTATCAATGTGTGAGGTGGCCTGAAAGATTTTATAAAGTCATTATCAACAAAATTTGAAATGGGATTCTGAAAGACAAAATCACTTCTGTTGATGTTGAAAAGATGATAAAGGCCTTCAATAAAAAATTATTGACTGACTTGAATCCAATAGTCACCTGGGGAAAAGAACATTGCAATATAGTCGATGGAATTGCAATAAAATGATCTAGAAAAGGTTTGGAGTATAAATGATGTTCCCTATAATTCTAAAGACACAATGTGTATTACATTAGGTGCAAAGGGAAACCCTCCAAAAAATTTTATGGTTGGGATGACAAGAAGAGGAGAACATTGTTCAAAAGATATGTGGTTGATGACGATTTTTACAAAGACTTATCACTAATAGTGTCAAAGGGATTGAATGTGGTAGAGGGCATCAAATATTTGGAGCGAGTAAATACTAAATAAAAATTTAGCATTTCAAAATGTTATTGTGATGATACAACTTAACATTGTAAATAAAATACATTCATATGTTTTTGTGATGGTTATGTGTAACTATTTTGTATGTTGAGATTATACGATTATAAGTTGGGAGAATTTAAATTTTCCATGATTATAAGTTCAGAGTGTGAGTGTATAAGTTATGAATGCGAATTAATAGAAATATTTATTGTAACAAATCTTTGAACATTTTTATTAATGAAATATGTATTCCTAAATTAATTTGAGCATGCTTAAATACTAGTTTTTTATTCGATAATAGAAAATGTATACCACTTTCCAATGCAATGAAATAACTACAATATGGTATGTAAAGACTTGTCACACTAAAACATTACATTCTATTCAAATAAATTCTACACAAAAAAATATTCCTAGTATAACAATAGGAAATGAGGAATGCCCTTAGATTTTTTACCTTCATCACCACCTATAACCATTTGATTTTTGATATAACAATATCGAAAGGGACTTTTTTTTTATTTTTCAATTGATTCACCACCCTCAACCATTTGATTTTGTTTTTTTCATTTGCAGATACGAACACATGCAACATGAAACTGATCATATTTGATATAAATGGTGTTTTGGCACACACCCTCCACAAGGATGATTCGACATTTAAACATTAAAAAATTTTGGTGGCATCGAGCTCAAAAAAAAAATATTTTCTCAAACCTAATGTGAAAGAGTTCTTGCAACGGTGCAAAACATTTCAAAATAGCAATATGGACATTAGTGAGAAAGTCAAATGTTGATGACATGATGCCTTCATTCCTTCAAAACATTGGCTTGGAGGTTACAAGATTTAAGTTCATATTTACACAAGAAGATTGCATCGAGACCAAACGCTCCAATTATGAAGGTTATGGGAATCCCAAATTATATCTCAAGAATCTTAACTCTGTTTGGTCACGGTTTAATGCATCATACAATTGTAAAAATATAGTGCTTGTAGATGACTCTTTAGAGAAAAACAAGTTCAATGATGTTGTGAACTACATAATTGCTGAAACATTTAACATAGATTCTAAGTTAGAAGACAAATACTTGTTAGATGTGTTGTGGCCTTTGTTGCAACCATTGAAGGATGTCAAAGATGTTGAGATTATATTAGATCACAAAAATAATTATAGGGAGCTTTTTTATTAGAGATTTACTATGTTTTGTATTGTTGATTTGGAAGCCCATCTTCGGGAATAGTGTTACATTATAAATTCAAATTATTCTTCAAATTTTTTACTATAATTATACCTTTAGTAAAGGAATTTCAATTTATTTCATAGCTATATTTAAATACTAAAATATATATGGGATATCTAAATTTATTTATCCATATTTAAATGCCATGTCTCTTATAGTTGATTTTATATCTAAATTTAAATATGAAAATATATCTTGTATGGTTTTACAATTAATTACATTCTCCTACATTGGATCATCACCCTCTACTAATTTCTTCATAACATCTTCATAAATTATTCTAGTTGTAATTGAGGTTCAATCACACCATAATAAATGAAGTTAATTTGATATCTTAAATATGAAAATATATCTAGAATGGTTTTACAGATTAATTACATTCTCCTAAATTGAATCGTCACCCTCTTTAAGTTTCTTCATAACATCTTCGGTAATTCTTTGGTTTCCCCAAGGTTCAATTGAACCATAGTAATTGAATCTGGAAGTGTCTCACATCTCATGAATGTCATTACTTTAGACCTTGGCCAATGGTGATTTAAATATTCAAATTTGCATATTTTAATCTTAAAAACATCTTAAAACTGATAAGAGCATTATTCAAAAAAACATTAAGCCTAGTGGCCGCTAGCCCTTATAAAACAAAACATGTATTTTTTATATGGGCTAAGTAGCACCCTGCATTATTTCTCATATCAATGTTGGATTCCCTGAAATCATTAAAAAAATCACATATTCATTAATTTAATTTGTGATCAGATATATTGGACTCCAGAAAAGGAGAATTAATGGATTCCAATATTTTGATTTTTAGATTCCAATATATGTGATTTTGGAGTACAATTAATTCCAATATAGGTGATTTTGGATTCCAATATATGTGATTTTGGATTCCAATATATACGATATTGTAATTTATATGTGTGATTTTAGAGTGCGAGATAATACAATTGAATAGTTGTGCATCCGACATTGTGTCCTTGATGCTTTGTGTGTCCTCTCCGATTGAATCCTTGATAAATGATCTGGACCAGAATTACTCTTGCCTAGCTTCACCAAAATAGTAAATTCAAATTCTGAAACAACTCGAACCCAACGACATCTACACCCCTACAAAATGGGCTTGTTCACCAAATATTTTAATGACATGTGATTTGTATAGAAGATAAAAGGTTTTTCTAGTAAGTACTTCCAAAATTTATGCAGCGTGTATATCATGGAAAATCCTGTGCTCTATAGTTGTGTAATTTTGTTATGTTGAGTCAACTTCCGCTTATAAAGCAAATAGGATGATCAACAATACCTTCTCCAGTGATGGGCTAATAACACACCAAGGGCCATGCTGAGACATCTACATGTACATGAAAGGGTATATTCCATGAAGGAAAGCACATAATAGGCATTGTAGTAATATTTTCCTTCAATGTCTCAAACGTGCATTGTTGTGCTTCATCCCAATAGAACTTGACTTTTCCTTTGAATACTTCTTCCAAGGGCATGAAAATCTTAGCATAGCCTTTGATAAACTTCCTGTAATATCCTATGTGACCCAAGAATCTGTGCACCTTACTCCAGTTAGTAAGTTCCTCTAATCCCAAGATAAAAACAACCTTAGCAGGATCCACTAACAAGCCTTCCTTGTAGATAATGTGTCCCAACAAAGTCCCAAAGGGTGTAGAAAAAATTCACTTCTTAATGTTTAAAGAGATACTTAACTTCTTGCACTATTCAAACATCAATCTCAAATTATCACAATGATCCTTCACTAACCCATACACTTTCCAATCATCCAAGTAAACCCGGAAGAATTTATGAATAAAATCCTCGGAATGGTTGTACAACTATGCATGAAAATAGTGTAGGAAAATTATTTAATCCAAAAGGCATAACCGTGCGTGTATGAAAACTTCCCCATTTAGTGGTGAAACTTGTTTTTGTTGATCTTCTTTAGCAATCCAAACTCGATGATATCTAGAAAATTCATCGATAAAGGAGTGCATTTCACACCCCGCAACAACACCTTCCAAGATTTCTTTAGTAAATGGTGTGGGAAAGGGATCAATTACACATGCAACATTCAACTCCCTATAATCCACACAAATTCTAATTCTCTCATCTTTCTTGATATTGATCACCATAGGGATAACCCACTCTAACTCCTCTATGGGCTCAATGATTCCAGATTTTAGCATCTTGTCAATCTCTTATTTAACTTTGACGCGTAGGTTAGGGTTCATCCTATAAGGCCTCTTCCTAATTGGGCGCACACCTTCCTTCAACTTAATTCTCATTTTCCCCTAAAGATTCATGCACACATTTCAACTCTGGTAACCCCTAAGGAGAAGGTCTTGGAAGTCACGTAGTAGTTCAATTATCTTAGAAACCTCATAATCGACTAATAATCTCTAATGATGGCCTCCTTCCATTCAAAGATATGTTCCAATGTTCACTTTCTTAGTATTCATAGGCTCATGGTAGGAGTGCACCTTCTCAACTACATTGTCTAAGACCTCATGTGTACCCTCTATATGCTCAACATCTAGATTCTCCACTTATTCATCATCAATAATGTAGACCATCTTACCCTTTTATTTTTCTAGGTAGGCACACCCAAGCTTTTCTACATCTATCTCTTCTTTTGTTAAAAAAATGCCTCTATGTCCGACTCACTAAGTAACTCCCGAATAAGTTCCTCATCCTTTGTACTATCCCCCATAGTCAAGCATTTCATAACCTTTAATGCCTCATTCACAAGAGGTTTAGTGGAAAATAGTCAAAGGTATGAATCACACCTACAGTCAGTTCTTCCCAATTTACAGTCTCTCTATTCAACTTTGCATAGACATACCATGTGCGTGTGCGCAACCTTGCAAGGTGAAGTAGAGATTATGCACCCACAATGAAGGTGGTAGAGCTTCCCACCCTCTATCTAGAGTCTCTGCACTACTGAACATTGTGATTAATAATATTATTTCAATGAGATTCACATATCAAAGTAGGTGCATTACTTTGGAGAAATATAGTAGAGAAATAAACTCTCACTTCCGCCATACCAATAGATTATCTCTATGAAATCACGGTCGAAGTGCATTATTGTAAAGCATAAATTATAAACTAGATATCCATTCTTTTGCATGATCTATCCATTATACTTCCATAGTGCGTCAGAATACCTCAGATTTCCTTCACGAATGTACCATTGGTACCTAATTGCTTCCCAAGTGCCTAACACAACACGTCCTACTTACGCACACATAGTTATACTTCTTACTTTTCACCCAACCATTTCATAAGTTCCATGTCCCTAGTTGTCACACATGCAACACTCATAGTATCACTAATGGATTATGCATCATTCAACTGGAGAACTCATTCCTTTGATATCTCAAAAACTTCCACGGATCTCTAATGGTGTGCGCATAAATTTTGTTTAAATCTTCTTCACTTAAGGGCTCTACATAAGGTGCATATTTTCCATCCGTCATAGGTATAATGATGTGCTCCTCCATGTTCTCAAAACTTATATATCCTTTGTTGAATTGAATGTTAGAGTTGTTTTCATAACACCTAGGGTGCCCAAGTAAAGTTGGAAAACTATCGCCTCTGTAAGTGCCAATACCTCAAAGTCTCTAGTAAACTTGGCCACCGTATAGTAATTGATGCATCCTTTAAAAATACAATAGGTGTGGCTTTAGTCATGTTTTCCATGAACATAACATTCAAAGATGGATGTAATGGTGGTATTCCCATTTGAAATAACACATCCAAAGTGAGTACATTCACTTATGTTCTCGTGTCACTCAAAATATTAATCAAAAGCCAGCCATCAACAAAAACATTCAATGTGATCTCCTTATCATAATCCAAACTATGAGGAAGGTTAGCATGCAGAATCTATCTTTCGCACTCTATTCCAACATGTGGAGTGTTTGACTTTAACCATTTTCCCAATAAAGGAATGATGTTATCCCATTGTATCATATTGCAAACTTCCTTCAAATCATCAACATCTATCCAATAGAGCTCATGACTTTCTTTTATTCTAATGTCCACGATTGTTCTTTCAAACACTATATCTCACCGTGAAAATTCCTAATCACCTCCGTGGTTTCTTGATAAACCTCCTTCTGATGCATAAGGTCTACATAATTTACATTTAGTACCTCCTCCTTTGTAATAGTAGGATTCTATTTTGGAACTTCCTTGGTGTGTGCAACCTCAAAGCACGTAGTAATCTTCATAGCTTACCAACTCGGGATCTCAGTACTAACTTCGACGTCCATTGATCTTCCACAACTTGTTGTACTCTAACCATTATTGTGCCCTTGTTCTCCTATTTGTGCTTCTTACTCAAGTGTTCATATAAGTCTAGGAATTATTCGTAGTTATGGTTCTTTCCGCAAAAGGAACAAACAATGTTCTAAGGGAATTTCACACCTGTAATGATCGGGATGCCCACTTGTATAGAATTTTCCACTAGGAAATCACTCCTTCCACCGCCACGACCTCGGCCTCTGAATCCTCCATGGTATCCTCATCCTCTACCATGGCCTCCATTAGAGTGCCCTTTATTTTAATCATGGTCATGATGCTCACATTTCTCCGTAGAGTTATTTGCAATGCCAATTTATCATGCACCAATATAAATGACATCATGAATATGATCAATCAACCTACAATATTTAGTATCATGAGTAGTAGACCTAAAAATCTTACAAGAAAAGGAATCGTTATTTCTTATCACACATTTCCACAATGGGCACCAAATTGAATTGTGTTCCAACTTACATATTTCACATTCCAATAATAAGGAGATCACCAATTTACATGAGACAACTATGCTTAGTATTTCCTTCTACTTCACAATTTGTGCACCAAATTCCACTATGCATCTCATGTGTTGAATTCACTGAAAACTTATCTAACTATTTTTCCATTACTACAATCTGAGCTTCCAAGAATGGGATCACTCTTGTGTCTACACTCCCTACCACCTCAACATGCAAAGTTGCTTCAACTACCTCACGCAGATATATGTAAGTTTTATTGGAAAGAACTCTTTTAAAAGGTGTGATAATTCCTCCAATGAACCATTGAGCATGTTGGCTCGTGTGTATGTCATAAGATAACTTGGACAAAAGGGTCTTAAACTATGCATCATATTCCTAAACACTCTTAGTAGTGCCTTGCTTGATTTCCTTGCGTGTTGATGCTCTTCCGCTTAAATCAAGGGATATAAAACTCCTTAAAGAAAGCATCCTGCAGGTGTGGTATAATCAACACAAGTTTGGTCAGGGTCAAATTTTCTATACCAACTATGCACACACCCGTAATATAGTTACAAACTTACTAGCTTTGCATTACTGAGTAGTAATCCCCTTCACGTGTCATAGTATCTCACACATATGCACTTCCTTGGCTACATCTTCTATGCCCCTATATTCTAGAAGATGAAGAGAAATTTCCATATAAATTTGTTGGGGTTGGTGTTGACCGTGACAACCAAATCCAAAACCTATATTTCCTCATATGTTTCCTCCACCCTCGTAACATCTAGATCCTGCTAGCGCCTAAGCTACCAAATCCTCTTGATCCTCCTCCTGCACTAGGTAATGGACCATAGGATGCAATGCCTTGTGCTCCAATAGGTGTGATAAACTAAATGCCCACAACTGGGACATTGTGCTACTTCTAGACATTATGCCAACATTCTACGTGCCCATATTTTGTGTTGATGATGCACTAGAAAATATACCTCAAACTAGACCTCCAAAGAACATAGACAATGATTATGCCACCATAAATGAATATGCTACATTTCTAACTCCTAAACTTGTCTACAAATCAACTCTATCTACTTCAACTCTACTTCCCACACTAGATTTCTTGTTGTTAACTGTTGTAGAAACTGGAAAACCAAGTGCAAGGGATTGGTTTCAGGTAGGTTCACATGCCCACTGTGGTCCATACTATTTATTTAGATACACCTTCATCTGAAACTAAAGAGGATTATTAGGCATGCTTTCCCAAATGGGGTTTCAAATGCTCTATCTCCACGTCTTCTATGTGAGCTCCAAATCCTTACAAGCCATCTCTCTCTCGTAACACCATTATTTCCATGATCTCTCACCGCCTCAATAGATCCTTCTCGCACGCTTCATTAAACTTAATCTTCCTTTCCTCTCTCTCGTCTCTCTATCATTAGGTCTGCCATCCTCACCACTCCTACCCCCATGCATGGTGGAATTTAGCTAGCCATAGGCTTCTCTTCCAAATATAGGGTTACGATCAAGATATTAATTTCCAAAGGAATACCATGTAAATACGATCCTCACGGGCTCATGCAAGAAATGGAATTTAGCAACCTCTATACAAGAGTATGTAGAAACTATGTATTCCAAAGATATAGTTGTTTAGAACACCACGGAACCAAACATCTCACAGAGTGCATCCAAATCAAATCTACATCATAAAGGCCTAGAATTATTCAAGCATCCAAACAAGCATGAAAAACCTCCAATTCCTCTTAGATGCATAAGCAACCAGCCACACGTAGAGCTCTATGGGAAATATAGCAAATAACATCTCATATAATGTGTCATATAGATTCTAATCTACCCATGCACTTGCATTAAATTCAGGTCCAATGTTAAATCTATGAGCATACTCTTATTCTAAGTCTTCTAACCACTCTTCAATACTCAAGGTCAATCGACATGTATTCATCATGCAACATCCTGAAAAACAACTAAAAAGAGGTCCCAGCAATAGAACCAATGGTGTATCCTAGAACATACCCAGTAACAACCCAAGGTGTAAAAGGCTTTAGATAAATGACTGACTTGAACCGAACATTCACCTAAAGTGCACAAGGGTACCAGATCCTTCTTTAGAGATTCTTGTTCAAGATGTTAGCATGATTGAATGTATACCTCATATCCATAACAGATAATTAGTTATTCCACATCGCATAAACCAGACCTATAACTTAAGCATATGAAGAAACAACTCAAAATTACTAAAATAATATTTACCATGCAAGATCCATATTCAATTACATCTAACACCAATATCCAGATAATAAGATCCATTATATTAAGTACAGCCTGTAAAATATGAAGCTTCATACAAATACCATAATGTCACCATAAGCTATGCACACTCAAGATCCCACAACATAACTCTAATAAAAAAGTGAAAAGCGATGTCTAATCCAGTGCAAATCAATACATATTTATAGTGGTGGGGACTTTCCTTCACCACCCATACACCTTCCAAAAAGAGGCTACATGTTAATAATAACCATGCACCCTTACATGAGAATATAAAAGCACAAAAAGCACGAGAGCTAATAATATATTACCTAATAATAAAATTGTAGTATAAACCTATTATTATATCCAAAACTTTACATGGCACTCAATCTTGGGTTAAGCTTTCCCAAGCGCATTGTGCTTGGGTTTACTCTACTAACACAAGCCTCTCCATACACCCAATTATCTCATTCATTATTTCCTTGAGGAAATCATTATCATCTTCAATGGTCCTTATCCTTATGATTACATCTGGGGCTGCACATAAATTTAATTCATGACCCGCTCTCGCAATTCATTTTTAAATTCTAAAGTAAAGCCTCATAACTGTAGTCTTTCATGCGATAGAGGCCTTGGCCCATGTTGCTTCTTCTAAAGAATCCTTTGGTGCTGGGCATGTGCACGGTCCCTCATCTAAAATAAATTGAATTGTGTGCAAATATTGAAGACAGACTAAAACTCTAGTGACAACTTATCATATAAATCGGCCTCTTCTCCATAATCTCAACAAAAATTTGTTTGGCCATATTAAGAACCTTATGTGTTTCTACCTCATCTTTATCCCACTCTTTTAAAAGGTTCTTAACTTCAGTGTCTTTATCCTTCTTATCATTTAAAAGCACTCAAATAGTAGTCACTTTATCAATATTACAAAGGTGTGTAACTTTGTAAACACCTTAACTAGTGCATTGCTTACCCGCTCATCCGAAAACGCTGTGGGCTTCGACGGTAATATGGCATGGTATGTGGCACCCTATTCATCCTGTGTGATACACATGACTCCTCACAAACATCAAATGCAAGCTCATCCATGTGAGTCTGCATGCTCCAAGATAATTTTTTATGAGTGCGCGTGCTCAAATTTTTGGATCCGTTAAGTCCCAAATGATATAATTACTCCTTGAGCAAAGTATTTTGGAAATGGGCATGAATGATCTTTGTCTCATCATCGTGTATCTCGTGTTTCATGTTCTCACCACCTCTTCTTCTTTATGATCTTTGACCGGCGCACTTGCCTATGGTATCTTGATCAGCAGTGTGCCCACATCCTAATGTGCCTCAACTCCCACACTCTATTGTACTTCCTCTCCTTCTTTAGTTCCTTTCTCGATGTGCGTAGGGTGAATTATGACTTCAATATCCCCACCAATGCTAATTTCATCCACAAGTCCTTATGCACTAAAATTGGGGCCAACCTTCTCATATATAATTTTCTCACCTATCTCTTCATCTTCCGGTACTTCCAGGCTTGGAGTCACAACATCATTTCATGCGCTCTGTGGTGAGGACTTATCCTCCTCGCTATCTTTGACCTGGTATGTACTTTTGGTGCTTCCTCCTTCCTTCTTTGATGTTATTCATGTGAGATGTTACATGTAGTGACCTCCTAACTAGCTATGATGTCCCTGTCTTTAGTATCCTTGGACATACACCTCTTATGCAAAACCCTTCGTATGGTCGAGCCATGTATTGTCGGCTTGCTTTCTTCTTCCTATTGCTCACAAACATTCTCTAAGCCTATATGCATTGATTCTTCCTATCTGGGGGTGCAAGTTCAATGGCTTTGTGGTGCCCACCATCTATTTCCCCTTTAGATGGCGGTCCAATGAAATTTCCTCTCCCTTAACCACCTTTATGTCCTTAAAGAATGACCTTAGTGATGCAGCCTAGAATTTACCAAAATAACCCGTGCGCACTAAAGCACATCACTTAGCCTAGACTAAGTTCTCACCCAGAAGCACAAAGGTATCAAGCCCCTCTTTAGGGTTTCTTGTGTAGGATGTTAGCAAGATGAAGAGTTGATGCATTCAAATCCATAAATAGTATAAACATTCTACAAAGCATATTCCAGATCTAGATCTAAAGAGTAATGGATTTAAACAATAGCCATAATGAATTCAACCATGCAATAACTAGTTACGATCATATCTAACACCTTGATTCAGCCAATACACTTCATTATATTAAACACAATAAATACACAGAAGCTTCTTACAATAAGTAGTACCATAAGTTCATGCACACATCAGATTTGACATCATAAAATTGTAATGGCTCATACATATTCCTCTCTAACATATGCCTATTACTACATATTTATAAGGGTGGATACTTTCCCTTCACCGCTTACATAATTCCCAAAATAGGTCGCATACTAAAAATAACCACGTGTCTTTACAATAATAGACACACATGCAAGTGCGCTAATAATAGATCTCTTCTAGTTAATTGGCAAGAATAAATCTATTGTTAACTCGAACCCATGGAAAGCACTTAGTAGACACTCTTCCAAAAATTTCCTATGCGTGTTGTGTAAGTCTTTATCCAGTTTATGTGCTCTACACGCTATCTCCAAAAATAGCCCGTAATCCTAAAAATGGCTAAGTTTGAATCTGCATCCTTGTCTTTCACGCGTGTTTTTTCCCTATCCTTTCACACCTTTGAACACACCCTATTCCCATGCGCGAACATTTTGTGTGCCTTTTGCTAAGTGTCATACTTTGTCTTCTCAACACTTAGGTACATGACACACACCTTTGGTTCAATCTTTCCTACGATCATGGTCTCCGAAGTTAAGTCAATATTTCCTATCTCAAGCGTTTCTACACACACTTCCTTATTTGGCCATAAATAGGTCTTGTGCAGGATATGAATATCCACATCTACCTTATCAGCATTAAATTGAATTTTTCATGCGTTATGCAACACGCTCACGAGAATCCTTAAAGTAACACACAATAAAATCAAAAGGCTACTCACACCATGATGGATTTTCTCACTCGTCTTCATATAGAACCGCCGCAAACTAAAATGTTGGTAATCGGTGAACTCTGCTTGGTCATCCAACATGGTAGGAAGCTTACGTGGGATGCACCATTTCCTTGAACGCCCAATACAACCACCGAACCACTTCTCTTGTTGCTTCTTTTATGTTTTTAAATTGATCCATGTAATGTAAACTTCAAAATTTTATTTTCCATTGACTTGTACTCTAAAGGGAAGTCCCAAACATTCTCCTTAGCCCATTGGGCACGTTAATTTCACTCAATACAAGTAAAATAAGAATAGTTCCCCAAGTGATTTTGTCACCTTTTTCCTCCTAGATGCACACCTCAACTACTAAGCTTTTCTGCAATGTATCCAATAATGTTGTAATAGGGCTTGTTCGCCATCTTAGTGCGCTATGTGCATGCAGCTAGGGCTGATTTACCTCAATCCATCGCTGGATGAACCTAACTTATAACCCGCCAGTGTGATACAACCTTTTTGGCCATGTCATAAATATTTTTTTACTTTCAATGCTTGACCCCCTTTTTGTACTTAAGCACAACAATCATGGCATCAATACCCTCATCGTTAGATAAGTCACCATAATCTCTCATCTTGAGTTGCGCAACCCCATTATCCTTCCAATCGGTTTAGCAGTAATTTGTATTCTTCTTCCCAAAAATAGAAAAAATCATCTTGTACCCATGACATGAGCCACTAGTAAAAATACTCAAGATTTCTAAAGTACGGTAATTTGAGGAGTTACATGACCCCACACTTTCAAGTAATTTCTTGTGATTCATCAAAAGCCCTATTTCCATCATCCATGCTTTAATTGGTCTTACAAATAATCTCAACGAAATATCATTCATGTACTTATTCGTCTTGTGGTTAGTATAAAAATATTACACCCATATATATGTCTCACCCACGGTCACCCTTCAATCACTCCTCGGGATACAACATTTTGACCAACTAGTCCTCCGTCACTTTGTCAACCTCTACTTTAATAGTTGGATCTCGTCGTGGTGCCATATCTCCTCTCTCACCTAACTGGGATGTTATACAACTTCCAAATTATCACCTATTTACTTTCCTTATCACGAGCATGAACTATACCCTTCGATCTTTCAAACCCTAGTTTTATCTCTACCTTCTTCAAACCATAATCGCACAAACCCTCCTCATAAAGCACACACACTAATGCCCAAATCTCAATTCTATGCTAAATGCCGACAACAATGTGCTTCAATCCTACCTAGCCTCGGCTCGATCTACTGATTACTCTTCATCCTTAGTTCTTCTTCACACTTCACACTTGTTAGCTTCAACAATGCAAGGTAACAATGATGTTATAAACACTGACCTTAAATTTCAAAAATTATTCACATTAATTTCTCCTAACCATGCCCATATCTCCTCTCTCTCACCTAATCGGGATGTTATACAACTTCCAATTTATCACCTATTTACTTTCCTTACCACGACACGAACTATACCCGTACATTTTTATGCCTCAAATTTTTTTGATGCCAACTTATGCACCTCATTCATATACTTCCGACGCGCCCCTTACTTTTGTGCTAAAAATCTCCTCTACCTATGATTCCTCGCACCAGAGTACCTATCCAATGTGAATCTTCCCAAGTACTCTCCAATGCTACAACCTACAACCCATTATACCGAGTGTCCATCCTCCCACGCATGGTCTTAAAATTTATTAATTTCCTTGAATTTTATTTTCTAAACCTATCCCTTCTCTCGATCACCTGTGAGTTTGTTTTTATAATGCACCACAATCTAAAATAATGTACTAGTAAATCCTTCTTTATCCACCCCTCAAAAGGGTATGCGTGGTCCTTTTCACATGAAAACAATCATATATTAATCATCTTCTCGCACAGCGCAAGTGCATTTACTACACAAAACACTGAAATAAATTGACGAAGCATAACAACAATGAAATGAAACACATAACAATGGAATACATTAAGGAAATCTAAACTAAGTGGAAATAATGCCTTATTACAAAACCAAGAAGACTTCTTTTATAATAGGGCTTCACCTACTCCTCGTTGACGTAGCTGTAACCATGTTCCATCCAACACCTCTAACTAAGCAAGCGTCTAAGTCAAGTATGTAAGTTATAACATATGGTCCCAACCAATGCACCTTGAGATTTCCAAGAGTGGCATAAAAACTTTGAATCATATAGAAGTACCATTTTCCCAACCTCAATCTTCTTATCCTTGATGTGTGTATCATGTCATGCCTTCTACCTGGCCTTTTCTTGCTTCTAAATCCATCTTTATAGCACGCTCTTTCATCTAGTTGCATTTGTTTTCTCAATACGTTCTTCGAGGGCTTGCTCATCAACCAAACCTCGTGTGCATAATACACAAAGAAAGAAACATGAATTCCATGGGTAGAATATCCTCCATGCCAAACATGATTTGAAAGGGTGTTGCTTTATTCAACCTCTTCAGAGGTTGTCATGTATGCCCAAACTATAATAGATACTTTAGCATCCCATTATTTCCTTCTAACATCACAAATTTTAGTCAAGGTATGGATCAATATCTTGTTAAAGGCATCAACAGTTCCATTTTGTTTAGGGTAATAGGATGTTGTTTTATGGTGAACAACCATAAATTCATCCAAAAGTACCCTAATGGTCTCATCAAGAAAATGAGTACCCCTATCACTTGTCAAACTCAAAGTGAAACTCATACTGTTGATAATATTTTCCACGTAAACCTTACTATCGTAGTTTTTGTGCAATCCTTTGTAAGAATCACTTCTTCCCACCTTGTATGATAATATGTACACGTTATAATATAAAGCACGATCCAATCCTCGCACGTGTGTGGGGAAATAGGACCCACAAATTCAATTTCCCAATTTTCAAAAGGTTATGTGCTAGCATTAGGCCTCAAAGGCATTTCATCTCTATCCCAAGGCTTTCCAAGGTGATGACAATGGTCACATGCCTTACAATATTCTTTGCAATCCTTATATAATGTTTCCAACCATAGGCCAAGAAATAGAATCTTGTGTCTAGTGGCATCCTCGCATAGTGTGTACATGTAATGCCACCATGAGTCTCTTCTTGATGGCCTCCACTCATGCTCAAGTACACACACCGGCGCAAAAATTCATCCCTACCTGGGGTTTATATAAGTAGTCATTCATCAACATGTAATGTACGACGCGAATGGATAGTGTTTTCTTCTCTAAAGCCTTACATCTTCTAATGCCACACTTGTTTGTAAAAGATAGCAATATCTTCTAACTCCTAGTGTGTGTAGTTCAATCTGTATAGTTGTGCATCCGAATTGTTTCCTTAATTCTCTACGCATCCTCTCTTGATTGAATCCTTGATAAATGATCTCGGACTAGAATTACTCTTTCTGGATTCACCACAATAAAAGTCAAATTCTGAAACAATAGAACCCACTGACATATGGGACCCCGAAAAATAGTCTTATTCACCAAGTATTTTAATGCCATGTGATTTTTATAGAAGATAAAAGGTGTTCCCAATAAGTACTACCAAAATATATGCACCACATAGATAATGAACAAATCCTCACACTCTATAGTTGTATAGTTCTATTTTGTTCAATGAGTCAACTTCTTGATTGAAAAAAATAGGATGATCAACAATACCTTATCTAGGATGGGATAATTTTGTGCGCAGGCATCCACATGTACATGAAAGGGTAGATTCCAAGAAGGAAAGCATAAAATAGACGTTTCTAGTAAGCCTTTCCTTCAATATATCAAACGCGTGATGTTGCACTTTACCCCAATAGAACCTGAATTTTCCTTTCAATAATTATTCCAAGGGCACAACAATCTGAGCTTATCCTTTGATAAACTTCATGTAATATCCCATGTGCCCCAAGAATCCACGCACCTCACTCTGGTTAGTAGGTTCCTCTAAGCCCAAGATAACAACAACCGTAGTAGGATCCACTAACAAGCCTTCCTGTAGATGATATGTCCTAAAATTCACAAAGGGTGTAGCCACAATGCACTTCTTAAAGTTTAAGGAGATGCTCAACTTCCTGCACCCTTCAAACATCAATCTCAAATTATCACAATGATCCTTCACTAGCCCATACACTATCCAATCATCCAAGTAAACCTGTAAGAATTTATGAATAAAATCCTCAAATGCTTGTACAACTATGCACAAAAATAGTACATGCACATTCTTTAATCCAAAAGGCATAACCATGTATGCAAAAATTCTCCATTCAGTGGTGAAATTTTTTTTTGGTTGATCCTCTTTAGTAATCTGAACCTAATGATATCCATAAAATCCATCAAGTAATGGAGTAGATTTCATGCCCGCAACACCTTCCATGATTTCTTCAAGAAATGGTGTGGGAAAGGGATCAATCACACATACAACATTCAACTCCCTATAATCCACACAAATTTTGATTCTCCCACCTTTCTTTATATTGATCACCATAGGGCTAACCCACTCGACTCCTATATGGGCTCAATGATTCTAGATTTCAACATCTTGTAAATCTCTTCTTTAACTTTGACATGCAGGTTAGGGTTCATCCTGTAAGACTTATTCCTAATCGGGCATGCACCTTCCTTCATCTTTATTCTCATTTTGCCCAAATATTCATGCACACCTTTCAACTCATGGTAGCCCCTAGGGAACATGTTCTGAGAAGTCACGTAGTAGTTCAATTATCTTATAAACCTCGAGTTAGACCAATAATCTCTAATAATGACTTCTTAGGTTAAATACATGTTCCAATGTTCACTTTCTTGGTCTTCATAGGCTCATGGTAGGTGTGCACCTTCTCATTTACATTGTCTAATACCTCATGCGTACCCTATGTATGCTCATCATCCATATTTTCCACTTCTTCATCATCGATATTGTAGACCATCTTACCTTTTATTTTTCTCGGGTAGGTATGCCCAAGCTATTCTCAGCATATGTCTCTTCTTTGTTCAAAATGCACCTCTAGGTATGACTCACTAAGTAACTCCCGAATCAGCTCCTCAACCTTTGCACTATCTCCCATAGTCAATCACTTCATAACATGTAATGCCTCTTTCACTGGAGGTTTAGTGGAAAAATATTCAAAGGTATGAATCACACCTGCAATCATTTTTTCCAATTTCCAATCTCTCTATTCAACTCCGCATAGACATACCATGCACGCACGCAACCTGGAAGGTGAAGTAGATCTTGTGCACCCACAACGAAGGTGGTAGAGCTTCCCACCCTCTATCTAGAGTCTCTAACACTGTTGAACTTGGTGATTAACAAGATTCTTTCCATGAAATTCACATATCAAAGTAGGTGGATTACTCGGAGAAATATAATAGAGAAAGAAACTCTCACTTCGTCATACCAATGATTATCTCTATGAACCATCCACTAAAGCACATTGTTGTCACACGTAAAGTATACACTAGCATATCCATTATTTCTACATGATCTATCCATTGTACTTCCATAGTGCGTAGGAATACCTCAGGATTTCCTTCACCAGTGTACCTTGGTACCTGATTATTTCCCAAGTGCCTAACACAACATGGCTTGCTTACACGCGTAGAATCGCACTTCTTACTTCATTCCAAACTATTTCATAAGTGTCATGTTCCTATTTGTCATATGAAACACTCGTAGTATCACTCATAGACTATGCATCATCCCACTGGAGAACTCCTTCCTTTGATGGATCAAGAACTTTTGGATCTCTAATGGTGTGAACATAAATTCTATTTAAATCTTCTTCACTTAAGGGCTCTACATAGGGTGCAGATTTTCCATCCATTAGAGTTATAATTTTCACTCCTCCTTGTTCTCAAAACTTATATATCCTTTGTTGAAACATGGGTCAATGTTGTTTTCATAACACCAAGCATGCCCAAGAAAATTTGAAAAATATCTACCTCTACGAGTGCCAAGACTCAAAGTCTCTAGTAAACTTCGTCCCTCGTATAGTGATTTATGCATCCTTTAAAAATCAAATAGGTTAGGCTTTATTCTCATTTTCCATGAATAGAACATTCGAAGATGGCTACAATGGTGGTCTTCCCATCTAAACCCACACATCCAAAGTGAGTACATTCACTTCCGCACCTGTGTCAATCAAAATATTACTCAAAAGTTAGCCATCAACAACAACATTCAATGTGATCTCCTTATCATAATCCAAACTATGTGGAGGAAATTTAACATGCGAGAATCTATCTTTCTTTCTATATTCTAGTGTGTGCATTGTTTACATTTAACCATTCTCCCAAAAAATGAATGATGTTCTCCCATCGTAGCATCCTACAAAATTCATTCAAATCATCAACATCTCTGTCTGATAGATCTCAACGGATTTCTTTTTCTCTAACGTCTACAACTATTCTTTCAAACATCAGTATCTCATCCCCTGCAAATTCCTAATCACCGAGCCATGGTTTCTTGATAAACCTCCTTATAATGCATAAGGTCTAGATGCTTTACATGTAGTACCTCCTCCTTTATAATAGTAGGATTCTATTTTGGAACATCGTGCACATCCTTAGTGCATGTAGTAATATTCACAGGGACCAACTCGGGATCTAGTGCTAACTTTGGCATCTAATGATCTTCTATGGCGCATTGTACTCTAACCATTCCCATGCCCATGTTCCCATTTTTTGCTTCTTACTCAAGTGTTTATAAAATTCTAGGAATTATTCATAGTTATGGTTCTTTCCGTAAAAATAACAAACAATGTTCTAAGGGAATTCGCACCCTAATGATCGGGGAGATCTTTATGTATAGCATGTTCCACTAGGGAAATCACTTCTTCCACTACTACAACCTTTTCCTCTTAATCATTCATGGTATCCTCGTCCTCTACCATGGCCTCCATTATATCACCCTTCATTGTGATCGTGGTCATGATGCTCACCTTTCTCCATAGATTTATTTGCAACGCCATTCTTTCGTATGCAAATATCAATGACATCATGAATATGATCAATCAACCTGCAATCTTCAATATCATGAGTAGTAGACCTACAAATATTACAATAATAGGAAACATTCTTTCTTATCACCCATTTCAACAATGAAAACCTATTTAAACTATGGTCCAAGTGACAAATATCAAATTCCAGCAATAAGGAGTGCACCAATTTCTATGGACAATTGCCCTTAGTATGCCCTTATACTTCACAATTTGTACACCAAATTCCACTGGGCATCTCATGTGCTGAATTTGCTGACAACTTCTCTAAATATTTTTCCATTTCTCTAATCTGATCTTTTAAGAATGGGCTCACTCTTGTGTCTACACTTCCTATCGCCGCTGAGTGCATATATGTTTCCAAGTTCCTCACACGCATATCTTTGTAATTTTAATGTGAAATTGTTCTTCTAAAAGGCATGATAAGTCCTCCAACAAACCACTATGCATGTTGGCTCGCATGTATGTCATAAGATAACTTGGACAAAAGGGTCTTGAACCGTGCATCATATTCCCAAACACTCTCAGTAGTTCCTTGCTTTATGTCCTTCAACACATTGATGCTCTTTTTCTCAAATTTAGGGATATAAAAATCCATCAAGAAAGCATCCAATGAATGGTATAATCAACTCAAGTCTACTCAGGGTAAAATTTTATGTACCAACTATGTGCACGCCCCTGTAATGTAGTTACAAATTGACTAGCCTTGCATTCTAGAGTTGTAATCCCCTTCGCATGCCATAGTATCTCACACATATGCAGGTTCTCAACTCGCATCTTCTATTCCCCTATATTCGGAAGATGAAGAGACATTTCCATATAAATTTTTGGGGTTGGTACGAACTGTTCCTACCAGATCCAAAACCTATATTTCCTCCTATGTTTCCTCTTCCCTAGAACATCCAGATCCACTAGCGCTCGATCCACCCAATCCTCTTTATCCTCCTCCTCCTAAACCGTATAACAAACCAAAGGATGAACCGCCTTGTGCTCTATTAGTTGTGCTAAAATGACACCTGAGTCTACAAAGTCATGCTACTTTTATATGTTTTGCTAATGTTATGCACGCCCACGTTTTTGCTCGATGTCGCACTGTAAGATATACCTCTAACATCTCCTCCAAAGAACATAGATGAATATGCCACCTTCTAACTCTCTTGAACTTGTTTGTAAATAAAATCTATTAATCACAAGTCTTCTACCCACACTAGATTGCTTACTATTAATCGTGTGTAGAAACGGAAAACCAAGAGTAAGGGTTAGTTGCCATATAGGTTAAGATACTTGGCCAAGCGGTCCATACTATTTCTTCGCACGCACCTTCATCTGAAATCGAAGAGGGTTCTCTCGTCATGACTTCCCAAATGGGGGATTTCCAGATGCTCCAGCTCCATGTCTTCCACGTGAGCTCCAAATCCTTCACCAGCCATCTCTCTCCACAAAACCATTCTTTTTGTGATATCTCACTACTTCAACAGATCCCTCTCGCATGTTTTATTAAACTTATGTCTCCTTTATTCTCTTTGTCTCTCTTCCACTAGGTCTACCATCCTCGCCACTATTTCTCTTCCCCCACACATAGTAGAATTTAGCTAGCCATAGGATTCACTTCCGCATCTAGGGTTACGATCAAGATTTTAATTACCAAAGTAATACGGTTCAAATACAATCCTCTAGATCGCGCAAGAACTGGATTCAACAACCTTTGGATAAGAGTATGTAGAAATTGTGTATTCCAGTATATAGTTGTTCGAACACCAGAGAACCAAACATCCACAGAGCGTGTCGAAATCAAATTTACATCATACAAGGCCTGAAATTCTTCCTGCATCCAAACAAGTGTGTGAAACCTCCAATTTCTCTTAGATGCATAAGAAACCAGCCACTCGTAGAGATCTACAAGAAAGATAGCAAAGAACATCTCATACAATGCATCATATAGATTCTACTCAACCCACGCACCGCATTAAATTCGGGTCTAGTGCTAAATCTACTGAGCATACTTTTCTTCTATGTCTTCTAACAACTCTTCAATACTTTCTAAGGTCAACCAATATGTCTTCATCATGCAACATCCTTAAAAACAATTGAAAAAAGGTCCTAGAAATGGAACCAATGATGTAGCCTAGAATATACCCACAAAAACCCAAAGCGCGCTAGCACATCACTCATCCTTAACTAAGCACTCACCCAAAGCATGTAAGGGTACCAGGTCCCTCTTTAGAGAAGCTTGTTTAAGATGTTAGCATGATTGAATGTATACCTTACATCCATAACAGTGTAATCGATTATTCCACATCACATAAACCAAATCTGAAATTAATTATATGAAGGAACAACTAAAAATTATTATAATCAGATTTACCATGTAAGATCCATATTTAGTTACATCCAACACCAATATCCAGCCAATAAGATCCATTATATTAAGTCTTGTAAAACAAAAAATCTTTATACAAATACCATAATGTCACCATAAGCTATGCGTGATCAAGATCCCACAAAGATAACTCTAATACAAAAGTAGTGATGTCTAATCCGTGCAAATCAATACATATTTATAGTGGTTGGGACTTGCCCTTCACCACCCATGCACCTTCCAAAAATAGGATACATGCTAATAATATCCATGCACCCTTACATGAGAATATAAAAGCATGCAAGCGCTAATAATAGATTACCTAATAATACAAATGTAGTATAATCCTATTATTAGCTCCAAAAACTCTACATGGCACTCGATCTTCTACTCATCCCAAAATAGCATTTTATGCTCTGTAAGTATTCATATCATTGCATGCTCCACACTCTATGTCCAAAAATAGCCCCATGCTGAAAACGGCTAAGTCCTGATCTTGGGCACACCCTACTTTACTACATTCTCACACTCACCTACACACCCTATGTTTGGAGCCCAAAACTTATGCACCATTCATACTTAGGATATACTTTCTCATACCAACATAACCTTGAACTAATTGGATTTCCTCCCTTAGAAATGGGTAACCAAACTTATCTCTCCAAGAGTAATGAATAATGAATGGAAGAATAAATGAATTACTTGCACAAAAAGAATGAAGGACTACTCTACACCTTACTAATCATTCTTAATCTCTTCTTCCAATGCATTCCAGTCACTCAATGCTTCACCAATTTTATTAGGAATATTTGTAACCATTGTTTAAAGATCATCATGAGTCATGTTTTCTTTTTGATTCAGCAATATTATAATAATGTTAGTCATACTAGAGACCATTCCTTCCATAAAATCCATCTTTTGTGTGATGAATTTCCCGATTTATTTCATTCACTCCTTGTGTGGATCCTTGGTCGCTCTACAAGTGCATTGCACTTTTCCTATACTAATGTAAGCCTCTCCATATGCCCAATTTTCCCCATTATTCATTGCCTTGAGGACCTCATTATCTTCTTCAATGGTCCTTATCCTTATGATTGCATCGGGGCCACACATAAATTTAATGCAGATCTTCCCTATTCAATTTATTTTTAAATTCTAAAGTAAAGCCTCATAACTCGTAGTCTTCGCATGATAGCATCTTTAGACCTCGATGCTTCTTCTACATCATCCTTTGGTTTGGTTATGCGCACGGTGCCCTCCTCTAAAATCAATGGAAATATTATGCGCAAATAGTGAAGAGCAAACTGAAACTCTTATGGCACATTATCCTGCAAATCAAGCTTCTTCTCCATAATCTCATTAGCAATTTGTATAGACATCTTAAGGACCTTATGTGTTTCTACCTCAGCCTTATCCCGCTCTTCGGTAAGGAACTTAAGTTTAGTTTCTTTATCCTTCTTATCATCCAAAATATCTCGAATAGTTTCTTATTTATCAATATTACAGCGCACAACTTCTATAGAAACTTTAACCAAGTGCATTTATTACTGCTCATCTGAAAAGTGTGTGGGCTTGATGGTAATATGGTGGGTATGTTCTACCCTCTTCATCCTGTGCAATACATATGAATCCTCACAAACGTAAAATTTAGGATCATCCATGTGAGTGTGCATGCTCCAAGATAACTATTTATGAGTGCACGTAGCCACCATTTCTTGATCCATTAAGTCCCACCCATATAAGCTCGCTCTCCGGGAAAAGTATTTTTGAACCAGGCATGAATGATCTTGGTCTCATCATCAATGTATCCCAAGTTCCATGTTCTCACCACCTATTCTTATTTATGCTCACTTGCATGCTCTCATATGGTCTCTTGATCGGTTGTTCCACATCTGATGTTCCTCAAAGCACCCACACTATATTATACTTCCCATCCTTCCTCAATTTCTTTCTCCATGCACATAGGGAAAAATTTTACTTTAGTATCCCCACAGTATTGCTTTCATCCACAAGTCCTTATTCACGCACACCTGGGGCCAAACTCCTCATATATAATTTTATCACCTATCTATTCATTTTCATACACTTCTAGGATTGGATTGCAACATCATTTCACGCACTTTATTATGAGGAATTTTCCTTCTCACTATCTTTGACTGATTTACATACTTTCGATGCTTCCTCCTTCCTTCTTCGACATTATTCTTTGGTGTTACATGCAAGTAACCTCTAGACTAGTTGTGATGTCCCATTGCCAATATCCCTGGACATATGTCTCGTGCGCAAAACCCTTTGTGTATGGTCCATCCCTATACTCTCATCTTGTTCTTCCTCCTACTACTCTAAAACATTCTCCAAGCCTTTAGGTACTATTTCTTACTATTTAGGAGTGCAAGTTCAATCGGCTTTATGGTTCCCACCATCTGCTTCCCCTTCAGAGGACCTAGAAATGAAATTTCCTATCCATTAACCACCTTTCCATCCTTGAAGTGCATCCTTAGGTACACATAGATGTTCCGGGGTTCGATCTTTCCTATGGACATGATCTTTGAGTTATGTCAATATATGTCTCAATGCCTCTACAAGCGTTTCTACACATGATTTCTTGTTTGGCCATACATATGTCTTAAACGGGATATCAATATATGTGTCTACCTTATCAAATTCAAACTAAATTTTGTGGACGTTATGTCACTCCTTGTATGTGTTTGAAATGGAGCCATGCAATGTATATTTCAAAAATTTCTTTTTCTTGACTTGTGTTGTAAGGGAACTCCCAAACATTCTCCTCTTGGCCCATTAGGCACTCCCATTTCTTTGAATACAAGTAAAATAATAATAGTGCCCCAAGTAATTTTTTCACCTTTTCTACCTAGACACGTACCTCAACCACTAAGATTTCTACAATGTATCTCATGATGTTGTAATAGGTCTTGTTCACCATCTTGTGTGTTATGTGTAGCCGAGGATGATTTACCTCGAGTCCATCATTCGAAGGAACCTAACTTATAACCCATCAGCCCCAATGCAACCTTTGTGGCCATGTCATCAATATTTGTTACTTTGAACGCTCGACCCCCATTTTGTACTTAAGTGTAATGGTCATGGCATAAATATCCTCATCATCGAGATAAGTCACCAATGATTTCTCGTCCCGAGTCACGCAACCCCTTACCCTTCTAATCAATTTATCGCAGTAATCTTCATTCTTATTCCTATAAAATTAAAAATCATCATGTACCCACAACATGAGTCATTGCTACAACTACTCGGGATTTCAAAAGTACGGTAATTCAAAGAGTTGTATGACCCCACACTTTCAATAAAATTCTTGACAGAGTCATCCAAAACCCTAGTTCCACTAGCCATCCTTTGATTCGTCTTGTGAATGATCTCAATGGTAATATCCTTCATGCACTTAGTTGTCTTATGGTTAGTATCAAAAATCTTACACCTTGTTATCTACGTCGCCCATGGTCACCATTCAATCACTCCTTAGGATACAACATTTTGACCAACCAATCCTCCACCACTTTTTCCACCTCTACTTCAACAACTAGATCTCATCATGGTGCCATATATCCTCTCTCATCTGACCGGGAAATTCTACAACATCCAAATTATTACCTTTTTACTTTTCTTACCACGAGTGTGAACTAAACCCTTCGATCTATCAAACCCTAGTTGTAACTCTAATTTTTCAAACCCTAATCACACGAACCCTCCTTAGAGCACACATACCAATGCCCAAATCTCAATTCTTTTCCGAATGCTAACAACAAGATGCTTCAATCCTACCGGATTTTTATCTATAGATTACCCTTCATCCATAGTTCTTCTTCACACTTCACACTCGTTAGCTTCAATAATGCAAGGTAATAATGATGTTACAAATGCCAACCTTATAGTAAATTTCAAATATTCTTCACATTAATTTATCCCAACCATCACCGTATGCAACATTAATAACATACCTACGTGTTTCCATGCCTCACATTTTCGCGACTCAATTTCTCGCACCTCACCATAACCTTCCGGTGTTCCCACTACTTATTTTCCACATATCTCTCCTCTACATGTGCTTCCCTACATCAAAGTACCTATCAAATATGACTCTTCCCTAGTACTCTCAAATGATGCAGCCTACCTCACATTATACTAAGCATCCATCCTCCCACATGTGGTCTTAAAATTGAGAAATTTCATTAAATTTTATTTTCTAACCCTATCCCTTCTCTCGATCACCTGTGATTTTGTTTTTATTACACACCCCAATATAAAATAAGGAACCATTCAATCCTTCTTGATCCACCCCACACTAATGGTATGTGCAGTCCTCTATGCATGAAAACACTCATATAGTAATCAACTTTTAGCGTGCAAGTGTGCTTATTACAAAAAACATTGAACTAAATTGACAAAGCATAACAATGATGAACGGAAACACATAACAATGAAATATGTTAAGGAAATCTAATCTAAGTTGCAATACTACCTTATTACAAACACCAAGAAGACTTATTTATAGTAGGGCTTCAGCCTACTCCCGTTGAAGTAACTAGGAAACCTTGTTCCATCCAATTCCTATAACTAGCAAGCACCTGAGTCAAGTATGTAAACTCTAACATAGGTCCCAACCAATACACCTTAAGCTTTCTGTGGTGGCACAAAACTTTGAATCATACATAAGTACCATTTTCCCAACCTCAATCTACTTATCCTTTATGTGCCTATCATGGCATGCCTTTTTCTTGACTTTTCTTTCTTCCGACTCAATCTTGTTACAGCGTGCCTTTCATCCACCTACATCGGTTTATCAATACATTATTTGAGTTCTTTCTCATCAGCCCAAACCTCTTGCACGCGTAAAGAGACGCGAGAGAAGGTAACATGAATTCCATGGGTAGAATAGCCTCCATGTCAAACACCATATGAAAGGGTGTTGCTTTATTCAACCTCTTGTAGGTTGTCTTGTATGCCCAAAGTATAGTAGAGACTTTATCATCTCGGTCTTTCTATCCAACATCAAAAATTTAAGTCAAGGTATGACTCAATATCTTATTGAAGGCCTCATGATTCAATTGCTTGAGGGTGATATGGTGTTGTTTTATGGTGAACAACTAAAATTATCTTGATGGTATCATTAAGAAAATGATTCCCTTATCAGGTTCATTTTAAGAGACCTCTTAGAAATCGGAGGTGGAAAATACCTGGCAAATATCCTCGGAACCGGTTTTGCAGAAGGTGAATTTTTTGGGGGTCCGATAGCAAAATTTTTGCCTGATTTTTAAGTGGTGTGATAGAATATCGTAGATGCATGACAAGAGATTTTTTTCACGCTTCAACAAGGTTTTTGACGTGTGACAACAAATATCCTATCACACATCTGTAGCCTCCGCCCTCTAGTTGCGTGACAACAAAATCTTTGTGTCACGCGTCAACAAACTCTCTGTGCGTGCCTATACTTGGCCCGTCCGCACTCCAATCATGCGTGAAAAAAAAAAATCCTATCGCGCATGTCTGCAGCCTCTCCGCCCTCTAGTCACGTGGCAACAAAATATTTGTGTTGCGTGTCAAAAAACTCTTTGTCACGCGTCTACTTCCTCTACACTCCAATCGTGCGTCAATAAACTCTCCCTATCACACATCAAAAACTCTCCTGTTACGCATCAAAAACTCTCGGTCATACATCTACATCCTCTTCCCTCCCGTCACGTGTCTGTAGCCTCTGCCCTCTTGTCACCCATTTACTATACTTGATAATACATATGCTCCCAGGTGGTATGAGTGAGCTAGTAGTTCTCTACCTAGCGAATAATCTAGGATTATATAGGGGATAGTTTTAAGGGTAGGTAAAGCGACCCCCTTAAAAAAATTAAACTATAATTTTTAATCAAACAAGTCAGCGACAATTCGCGCTTGAGAAAATTTTCCTTTTCAAATTTTTCAAAAATGGACTATTCGCTTGATTACAAATATTCACCACTAAAATTATCCTTGCATGTGATTCATAAGAAATAAAATTACTAATTAACTCATGTCTTTGGTCACCTTTCTTTAATTTTTTTGTTATTATAAGTCTTACACCCTTAATTTCTCGGTCTACCTTTTCATACTTCAAAGCATTTGTCATCCTGGGCACCTTTGCCTAGCTGGGATGCGATGCGAAGCCCTCGTCCTCTCTAGATGTTCCTATTGTGGGTTGTGGAGCACGATAGCGGTGGGGGTTGCAGTATGGGGCTTCGCCTCAGGGGTCCAGTCGGGCTACGCACTCCCGCCAGGGGGCTTGAGGGTAGCACCCTCTGTTAGCCACATTTAATATGTATTTATACATTGTGAAATCTGGACCGTTCCCTATTAGGTCACAGATCTAACGGGTGGTTTTCTATGTTTCTTCCCTGAAATGATAAAAACCCTAATATCTTTAAAGGGTCGTAATGTATGAGGCTCACTGTAGCATTTGATGCACTGTAAGAGATTTTTGCTAGACTGAATAAAAGGATTGGTTGTTTCTGGTGGACGTAGCCCATTTTGGGTGAACCACATTAAATTTGTGTCTCTATTTTATTGCATTTTATTTCTAATTTACATTTCCCGCATTATTCATTGCTTGCTTGTTTACCTGTACAACTAGTATCAGAGTGCGTTTGAGATTTATTTGTTGGTAGTATACTCACGAGGGATTTTTGTTTGAGTGGGAGAAGCAACAATGGTAGAGGAGAGTAAGTTTAGAGTTGAGAAGTTTGACAACTGAAATTACCAGCTATGGAAAATGTAGGTGGAATATTACCTGTATCAAAAGGATCTATACCTACCGTTGGGAGGTCAAGAAGTGAAATCCCCATTCATGTTTGATGATGAATGGAAGGTTTTGGACAAGAAGGCTCTCGGTGTGATTTGATTGAGTCTGTCATCATCCGTAGCTTCAAATATCTCACAGGTGAAAAGTATGGTAGAGTTGATGAAAACTCTAGCTAATTTATATGAAACACCTAGTGCATCCAATAAAGTTTATTTGATGAAAAGATTGTTTAATCTACAAATGCAAGAAGGTGGATCTGTATCTAACCATCTTAATGATTTCCACACTATTGTAAATTAGTTAGATTCAGTTAATATCCCATTTGATGAGGAGGTTAGAGAATTATTATTCCTATGTTCTTTACCAGAAAGTTGGGACAACTTAGTAATGGCGATTAGTAATACATCATCTACTTCAATTAAATTTGAAGATGTAGTAAGTGTCATCTTAAATGAGGAAATGCGCAGAAAAGTACTGGGGAAAATTCTTCTTCTAGACATGCATTGAATATGGAGATCTAAATCGAATATGGCCATATTCAAATCTAAGAGTAGAGGCATTACTTGTTGGAACTGTGGAAAGAGAGGACATGCTAAAAATGATTGTTGGTTCAAAGGAAACAAAGAAAACCAGCCTGAAGGTATTAAAGAGGAAAATCGATAGGTAATATTGTTCAGGATGCTCTTATACTTTCTCTTGATACTAGAGTAGAATCTTGGGTAATAGATTCAGGTGCCTCTTTCCATGCAACCCCTGATAAGGGATATTTTAAAGAGTATGTCCAGAAAATTTTGGACAGGTTTATTTAGGCGATGATGAGCCGTGCAACATTATTGGGAAGGGAAATGTACACTTGAAATTACAGAACAGAACTACATGGATATTGAGAGACGTGAGGCATGTACCTAGTCTTAGGAGAAATCTCATCTCTACAGGACAGTTGGGTGGTGAAGGTTGCATAGTCACATTCACTTCAGATGCTTGGAAGGTTTCCAAGGGTGCCCTGGTAGTGGCACGGGGTAAGAAAGTAGGCACTCTTTATTTATCTACTTGTATATCTAATTCTTCTACCATATTTTCTACTTCAAATGAGGATGCCAACATGTGGCATAGTAGATTGGGACATATGAGTGAGAAGGGCATGAAAATTCTACAGGTAAAAGGTAAGCTTTCAATTTTGAAGCAATTGGACTTAGAGTTTTGTGAGCATTGCATTTTTGGGAAACATAAAGAGTTAGATTTCTCAAGGCAGGGAATACCAAGAAAGAGAAAAAGTTAGAGCTAGTTCATATAGATGTGTGGGGGCCGGCCCATGTTGCATCTCATGGTGGTTCTTTGTACTATGTCACATTCATAGATGATGCCACAAGGAAGGTATGGGTATATTGCATTAAGCGTAATTCTAATGTCTTTGATACATTTAAGAAATGGAAAGCACTTGTTGAGAATGAATGTGGTTTTAAATTGAAATGTTTGAGATCTGATAATGGCGGTGAGTATTGCAGTAATAAATTTGATGATTATTGTTCCTTGAATGGGATTCGTAGAGAGAAAATAGTTCCCAAGACTCTACAACAAAATGGTGTTAGTGAGAGGATGAATAGAAAAATAATGGAGCGTGCGCATGGTCAATGAGATTACATGAAAGGTTGCCTCTTCAATTTTGGGCAAAGGCCGCCGTCAAATCTTGTTGTGTACTTAATCAACCGTGGGCCTTTGAGTGCATTAGATGGAGGAATTCCTGAAGAATACTGGACCGGGAAAGAGGTAGACCTTTCATTTTTAAGAGTATTTGGTTCAGAGGCATTTGTGCATGTTAATAAAGAAAATAGGAAGAAATTGGATTCAAAATCCAAACGTTGCACATTCATAGGCTATGGCTCCAATGGTGATTATGGATTTTGGTTTTGGGATCTAGATGAATCTAAGATAATTAGGATTCGTGATGTTGTTTGGCGTGAAAATAGAATGTACAAGGATTAGGTATAGGATGACAAAAATCCCAAGGAAGATTTGGTTGAGGATATAGCTCCTAAAAATGAACTCTCGGATGGAAAATATCCACCTACAGTGCACCGAGGTCGATATTTTATGGAGTCGAGCATGATAGCCAATGTCGGCATTGGCACCTCTATCAGAAATTCAATAAAATGAGCAGCAAGAAAATAATGATATTGAGACATCCCCATCTTTGGTAAGAAGGTCACAACGTATTAGAAGACCTCCAGAAATATTTTCCCCTGCTTTGTATTATTTGTTACTAACAGATAGTGGTGAGCCAGAGAGCTTTGATGAGATAATGTAGGTGGAGTCCACTAAGGAGTGGGAGCATGGCATGAATGAGGAGATGGACTCCCTAGAGAAGACCCAAACATGGTATTTAGTCAAATTTCTGGTTGGGAAGAGAGTACTAAAAACAAATGGGTCTACCATGTGAAAGAAAGAAGAAGGTGAACATAAAAGGTACAAAACAAGGCTTTTAGTGAAGGGGTATGAAGTAAAGAAAGGTATCAATTTTGATGAAATTTTCTCCCCCTATTGTAAATGTCTTCCATTCGTATTGTATTAATTTTAGTTATTGTTGAAGATTTACACTTAGAGCAACTTGATGTCAAGATGACATTTCTCCATGGTGACTTAGAGGATGAGATTTATATGTAGCAACCACTTGGATATGAGGTGAAGGGTAAGGAGAACTTGGTTTGTAGGTTGAATAAGATCCTATATGAGGCTCAAGTAATCTCCTCGGCAATGGTATCTAAAGTTTGATAGTTTTATGCATGAGCATGGTTTTACTAGATGTCAATCAGATCATTGTGTATACTTTAAATGGTTAGATAGTGGGAGATACATTATTCTTCTGTTATATGTAGATGATATGCTTGTAGCAGGGTCTAATATGTAGGAAATTGTAAAGCTTAAGGAAAAGCTTGCACAAACATTTGAAATGAAGGATTTGGGTGCAACAAAGAAAATCCTTGGTATGAAAATCAAGAGGGATAGAATAAATAAGAAATTGGTGTTGTCTCAGGAGGACTATGTAGAAAAGGTGTTAGAAAGGTTTCAGATGCAGAATGTGAAACCAGTTAGTACACCATTGGTTGGGCATTTTAGATTAAGTAAAGAGCAATGCCCAACAACACAAGAGGAAAAAGATTATATGGCACGGGTTCCTTATTCTTCAAAGCAGTTGGGATCCTTATGAGTGTCATGGTTTGTACTAGGCCATACATTTCCCAAGTAGTGGGAGTTGTTAGCAAGTATATGGAAAATCTAGGTAAAGCACACTGGAAGGAAGTCCAGTGGATTCTCAAGTACTTGAGAGGGACCAGTAGTAGGCACTTGTGCTTCAAAGGGTTAGATTATACTTTACAAGTATTTGTGAATTCGATATATGGCGGGAAGATGTGGATAACAGGAGGAGCACCTACGGATACGTGTTTATAGTTGGTGGTGTGGCAAAGTGAGTTGGATCTCAAAGTTGTAGAAGGTAGTTGCCCTATCTACTACAAAGGCAGAATATGTTGCAGCGATTGAGGCAAGTAAGGAAATGTTATGGATGAGTAGGTTCATGGAGGAATTGGGTAAGGAGCAAGGGGATTGTAAGTTACATAGTGACACCAAAGTGTAATTCACCTGGAAAAGAACTCACCTTCCATTCAAGAACAAAACACATTCAACTAAGATATCACTTCATACGACAAGTGTTGGAGGATGGGAAACTTGAGTTAGTGAAGATTCATACAGATGATAATCCTGTTGATATGTTTACTAAGCCAATGACAAAGGAGAAGTTGGATTTTCATTCAACTTCTGTGGGTCTTCAAGATTGATCTTGAAGTGGAAGAAACAAGCCAAGAAGAAAAGTCCAAGCTAGGGAATTGTAGTGGTGGAGTTACAGCAATCAATCTCAAGTGGGAGATTGTTGGTTGTGGAGCCTAATAGCGATGAGGGTTACAAGGGGGGCTTCGCCCCCTTTGTGGGGTCCAAGGATCGCGCTCCTGGTGGTGGGCTTGAGGGCGGTGCCTCCATTAGCCACATTTAATATGTATTTATACATTGTGAAATCTGGACCATTCCCTATTAGGTCACGAGATCTAACGGTGGTTTTCTATGTTTCTTCCTGAAATGATAAAAAACCCGAATATCTTTAAAGGGTCATAATGTATGAGGATCTTCATGTATAGATTGATGCATCTTTGTAAGAGAGTTTTCTAAAGCTGAATAAAAGGATTGGTTTTTTTGGTGGACATGAGCCCA
Source organism: Taxus wallichiana var. yunnanensis (assembly GCA_018340775.1). Taxonomy (NCBI): domain Eukaryota; kingdom Viridiplantae; phylum Streptophyta; class Pinopsida; order Cupressales; family Taxaceae; genus Taxus; species Taxus wallichiana. Next base: position 60,760,891 of record CM031241.1, read on the forward strand.
TTTTCGGTGAACCACATTAAATCTGTGTCTGCATTTTATTGCATTTTATTTCTAATTTATGTTTCCCGCATTATTCATTTCTTTCTTGTTTACCGTAAAGCTGGTATAATCCTAACACCTATCCACTTTGTAATTTACTCACGATTTTTGGATCCTTTCTATCCGTTTTAGCATCTTATATTTTTGGTAGTTGGCCTTTTGGGTCGGATTCTGAAATTCAAGAAAGGGAATCATATAAATATAAAGTTATGTGATCATAATAAAGGACCAAGCACTAAGCACTAGTTATCACCACCCGAGGTTGTATCCATTAAGGCATGTAAAGAGCTCCATTGCATCATTCTAGCACCATCACAAGGGGACACAAGGTCTAGTTTTCTGCGTCACACTTCATTAGAGGGAAGTTTTTGTATTCCATGCACACATTGATTACATTTTACATCTAGCTAATTATTCCCTATCCAAGTGATACATGCACAAGAGAAACCTAGGGCACAATTTTGCAGCATTAGAGAACTACATTGAGTCCGAGATGTAGTGTTATGTTCAATCATAAGTTCACCATTGTGATAGTTGAGGACAATCGACCTCTCACTTTGCATCTTCATTTGTTGGTATTTGTCTTTGTCTATTTGATGGTTTTGTATGTACATTCTTCATTACATGTTTACAGAGACCTCATAGCCATCAAAGGTGACTAGAGAAAAACATCTTGTGACACCTCAAAGGAGTTTTTTCGAGAATTTCCACATACCAGCACACCTGAAAGAGGTCCAGGAACCCACGGGCACCTCTATCCCTCTCTAGGCACCCCTTGAGCCTAGATTGTTCCTCCAGTTCTACATTTTACAAGGATTTGATACAATGCTTCTTCCTCTCTGTTCAGTTGGTTAGATCTTCAATCCGTAACAAATTCTTTTGTGAATCAGCTAAGGCTTCTTACCCTCTCTTTGCACTTAGGGTTTTCAATTTATTGCTTATTTTCTTTGGGTGTAATTTTTGTATTTCATCATTATTCATTTACTATTGTTATAACATTTAGATTAGGCTCATACATTTACATTTTAGCTTAATCATTTTGGTGAACCTGAAATCGATCTTCATGCTTCTAGGATCCTCATTATTTTATTGTTAATCATTTAAGTGGGTCTTTCCATCATGAGTATCTTTATTAATGATTTCTTACTCATCAACCTTCTAGCCGCCTTCGCATTTGAGGCCTATATAGATAATGCCAATGTGGTATTATCTATATAGGGGGTCCCCATATCTCTATCGAATGATAATATCTGAATTATATGAAAGATTCAAAAACCTCCTATTCTACCACTCACATTTTGCTAATATGCATCCGATTTATTACATCAAACATTTATAGATGCCTTCTCTTAGCATATTTCTTTTCCTTCTAATCATCATGTTGATCTTACTATTTTTGACATTGACCCACCATTTCACATCATGATTCTCATTTACAATGTGTGTGTCAAGCCTACTTTAATTGATAATGGATCTGAACTCAATCTTTGTCCCATGTCATTCCTTAAAAATATATTTTTTCAAATACTAACGTTAGTCCATCACGCCTTAATCTCCTTGCATATGATGACTTTGTTCATCCATGATTAGGTCACATTACTCTACCTATTACAATTGGACCAAAAACTCTTAACACGGTTTTCTTTGTCATCAACTTCCCCTTTTATACAACCATTTATTTGGTAGGCAATGGCTTCATGTCATGCAAGAGGTTCCTTCTACCATACATCACTGTGTTAAATTCCTACATGATGGTATCGAGTGTTTCTTTTGTGACCATCATCCATACAAATATTACAACCATGATCCAAATACTACACTTCCTACTCCAAAAATGGGTACTATCAATGAACCCTAACCTTTGGATTTTTGCCTCATTTGTCACCACTTGAAGGTGTTATTTGCATGATATATATTTTTTCATCTACGCCATCCCCTCCACCTACTACTATTACTTATATGATTCTTTATCGGGGGCCTATCCAGTCTATGGACATCGATCCATCCTTGCACCTTCACAAGGGTCATCTCCATTAGCACACCCACCATTTACATGTACACTTTTCATGAATGAATCTTATTGGGAACATATTCCATTCGATCCTACTTTATCTGAATCTATATGCACACATGATGGGTTGACTCGGCTAGGATTACAGTTGACAACATCTTTCCTCTGCCTTATGATCATCATCTCTACCATGGGTTTGTTCGAATTATTATTGCTTATTGTTTTTGAGTCTTTTATCTCGCGATATTTCTTACACGTGTTCCCTGATACTTCTCCAATTACATTGGGACAATATTTTCTTGATTACGTTGGGCCACATTAGATCTTGATCAAACTAATATATCATTTCATGTGCCATTTGATCTTGTTTTCATTTGCGATGACTCATTCCTAGGATATTCATAAAACCTTACTCGTTGGTACACACATGGTTTTCCACTATCTTCATTCATCGATGAGGAGTATGTTCTAGGCATGTACAAATTACTCTTAGATGGTGCTTTTTTACGTGACTAGCTCCGACACTCTTTCTTATCAAGTTTATGATTCATTTTGTTGGTTTTGATTATGACAATGAATATATTTTTCATAACATTACTTTATCATTCTCATTCTTCATACCTTTGGGGGGCATCACGATTATTTCCCTCATCCTCTAGCATCACCATGTGTATTACATCTTCATCACATCAGAATTAGGCTTTCACTAAAAAAATCATACTTTGACACATAATCATGTCATCATTTCCTCATTACACACTCTTATGTTATGGTTCACACTTGACTGTTGAGGGCATCCTATAAACATGAGCCTCACACACCACGCTATAGACATTACACATTACATGTCTTCACACTTCATGCACTTTTCTACACATACAATACGCCACTTATTATGCATCATCCACACTATATGCTTCATACGCCTATACATCACACACATTTTACACATTGTATTATCCTACATTTTACATTATCCACATCTTCGACATCACAAACACATTACACTTCCACACTTATATAATATACACATCTTACATTATATACTACACAATCTACATTACACATATTAAATACTTTACATGTCACACACCTATGGCATCTACTACACCTATTGCACATTTTACTCAATCATATTTTATGTGCTGCACCCACTACCCAATGATTCACTCTAGTCCCACAGTCCATACTGATTGCGAGGGTATACATATAAAAAGGACCTCATAAAATACACACGTTCAATCATTCAATCCTCTTATCATGTAACATTTTTATCCATCACCTTATCCATACATTTCTTGATATATGTTTTATACTAAATCATCACGTTTGCTAACATCTTACTCACACATATCATAATATAGTCTATATGCTAAACCATCATCAACGTGTTAAATTCCTACATGAGGGTATCGAGTATTTTTTTTGTGACCATCATCCATACAAATATTACAACCATGATCTAAATACTACACTTCCTACTCCAAAAAAATGGGTACTATCAATGAACCCTAACCTTTGGATTTTGCCTCATTGCCACCACTTGAAGGTGTTATTTGCATGATATATATTTTTTCATATACGCCATCCCCTCCACCTACTACTACTACTTATATGATTCTTTATCGGGGCCTATCCAGTCTATGGACATCGATCCATCCCTTGCACCTTCACATGGGTCATCTCCATTAGCACACCCACCATTTACATGTACACTTTTCATGAATGAATCTTATTGGGAACATATTCCATTCAATCCTACTTTATCTGAATCTATATGCACACATGATGGGTTGACTTTACTGATAGGATTTATAGTTGACAACATCTTTCTTCTGCCTTATGATCATCATCTCTACCATGGGTTTGTTCAAATTATTATTGCTTATTGTTTTTTAGTCTTTTATCTCACGATATTTCTTACACGTGTTCCTGTACTTCTCCAATTACGTTGGGACAATATTTTATTGATTACGTTGGGCCACATTAGATCTTGATCAAACTAATATATCATTTCATGTGCCATTTGATCTTGTTTTCATTTACAATGACTCATTCTAGGATATTCATAAAACCTTACTCGTTGGTACACACATGGTTTTCCACTACCTTCATTCACTGATGAGGAGTATGTTCTAGGCATGTACAAATTACACTTAGATGGTGCTTTACGTGACTAGCTCTTTGACACTCTTTCTTATCAAGTTTATGATTCAACACCTATTGGTTTTGATTATGATAATGAATATATTTTTCATAACATTACTTTATCATTCTCATTCTTCATACATTAATCTAGGGGGCATCACGATTATTTCCCTCATCCTCTAACATCACCATGTGTATTACATCTTCATCACATCACAATTAGACTTTCACTAAAAAAACTCATACTTTGACACATAATCATGTCATAATTTCCTCATTACACACTCTTATCTTATGGTTCACACTTGATTGTTGAGGGCATCCTATAAACATGAGCCTCACACACCCTTTATAGACATTACACATTACATGTCTTCACACTTCATGCACTTTTCTACACATACAATATGCCACTTATTATGCATCATCCACACTATATGCTTCATACACCTATACATAATACACATTTTACACATTGTATTATCCTACATTTTACATTATCCACATCTTTGACATCACAAACACATTACACTTCCACACTTATATAATCTACACATCTTACATTCTATACTACACAATCTCACACATTACATATTAAATACTTTACATGTCACACACATATGGCATCTACTACAACTATTGCACATTTTAATTAGTCATACTTTATGTGTTGCACCCACTACCCAATGATTCACTCTAGTCCCACAGTCCATACTCGACTACTGAGGGTATACATATAAAAAGGACCTCATAAAATGCACACGTTCAATCATTCAATCCTCTTATCATGTGAAATTTTTATCCATCACCTTATCCATACATTTCTTGATATACATTTTATACTAAATCATCACGTTTGCTAACATCTTACTCACACATATCATAATATAGTCTATATGCTAAACCATCACCCCTTTCTAGATTTCCTATTCATTCACTACATGATACACACTTTGTGCTAAATCACCACGTTCATATATTTTGTGAGATACACTTTAGGCTAAATCATCACACATTCTAGCACATCATCCCTATGTTGCATTCAATATCATCTTACAATCCCCAAAATCTACACTTTTCTCGCATTATATTCACTATTCTACACACAAAAATAGATTGCTTGATCCATTTCCGATGATGAACTCTCGTTTACGAGTTCATTCTTGACTTTTGATGGGGCATAAAAAATGAACCTCATTACATACATACACATACACTCGAGGGGCACGTTGCTCCTATCATTCACATTACATTCAATTTTTCCTCATTCACAACATATTTCATATCTTGGTTGCATGTACTCTTGCTTACATTTACTTGTTACACGCACATCTTATTATACATACTATATAGATGTCGTGTATGTTATTATCTTTATCATACACACATGTGCGTTCACTTTCCTTTCTAGTTTTGATCACAGATTATATAGATCTACACACGCAGCATGGATGTTTAGAATAACACTTATTACTAGTTTCGCGAACGGCTCATGGGGTCATCCACTTTCATACACTACGGGTTCTATTATTTCTTGTTGTTTCATAGCATATTAATTTATCAAATTATACACATTTTGACATTTTTTTATCTTTCTAACATGCTAATGGGTTCTTCATGTGCAACATTTGTTATGTAGGGATATTTTCTTCCATGGTTATCTATTACATTGTTTTTCATTGCTTTCTCTTTATATTCCATTCTTTGTGGGATTTTCCTTCATCTTGTATGCACACTTGTCTACTTATGGCCACAACGAGCTTAATTGTATTGTGACATCGTGAGTGATGTCCCATGTTTGCAAGCGACTTTTCATGGTCTATATTGTCTTCTTGCATATTTTTCATAGTTTACACATTGTCCTGTTAGTGGCATTTTACATGAGTGTTTATTTTTTCTTATACTAACACTTTTTCATAGCCACTTTATTAGTGTGTGCCTTGGTTTCTATCAAGCACATTCCCTTCCCCAGGCATAGTTTTAGCACGGTAGTCAATATCCTTTAGGACACAAACTTCCCAATGATTTTGTATGTACCCCAAATGAGGGGGACATCATTTGGTTGAATTAGTCACCCCATACATTGTTATACACAGCATGGTACCAGTACAACATAGTTTTTAGTTTTGTATAGGACTCGGAAAGGAATCAGACTTGGGTCATTAGCGGAGCTTGAGCCTTTCCTAGATGCATGAAACCGGGGGCAATTACACAGTGATTGGTAGTTCACCATAGTCATGAGAAATCCACAAAAGTGGCTTTTACAAGGCTCATAATCAAACTTGGGTCCTTAGCACATGTGTTTATACACACCATCTATAGTGGTGTTCTACACAATGAGAAACAATTAAAGGTTGGAGGATGACACAAGACTATTCTCCCTACACTTCTTCCATGCCATTGGAGTGAGATCACCCAAAAAATGTGTGCATCGACATCATCTACATGATCCTTTTTACACCCTTTCCTCATCATGGATCAGGTGCACATGTTCCTTTTTCATAATTTTAGCATTTTAACATACTTTCCTTACACACCTTTTGCATATTTTGATCATATACATGTGTATTTGACTACTTGTTGAATTCTCTTTTGCAAGTCCATCCATATGGGGAGTGGTAGTCAACATCAACAACAACATTATCACAATACCAACAATCATAACAACGTCGACATTGATAATAAGTACATCGCAACATTTACACATGTGTTTCCACCCTAGGTTTGTTTTCATCATCACTTTTTACACTTTCTCCTCCTTAGCATCCACGCTTCACATTTTTATCACTCCACACTTTGTCTTGTCCCTAGGCATGCTTTCATCATCAATCTACATGGTTATCAAGTATGCATTGTTGTCTACTTTATGTTACTTCGAGTGATTAACTAAAAATGTTAATATATGATAGTTAATCTAATCTAAAACAACATGTGAATACAATAAATAAATGTAGTAAACAACTATGGAAAGTAACCCAAACAAATAAGCTAATGTAAATAGAAACCTAATATGAAAGAAGAGTGAGGAAGTGACTAGACCTAATTAGGGAGCTCATTGGACTAGTGTCACTTTGAATAAAAAAATAATATACAAGCATGAATGAATCAAAGGCAAAGGTCCTAAAATGAAAGATATGGATTAGTTCTCTATTAGCAGGGTGCCTGAGAAGGACTAGGGTACATGTGGGCACCCAGTCTGCAATATGGGTGCTCTAGTCGATGAAGGAGGTCCAAAACCTAAGTTTAACATGTTCAGTAGGTGGTCTAAAACCCTCATTATGTGTCGCATCAAATTCGCTACACTATGTCGGTATTCTTGATAATGCAAGATGAAAGAAATACGCAAAAAAAGACCACAAAAATTATCAAAAAGCTTAAAAAGAATAATAATGCAAATGAATAGGTCAAAATGACCTCAGTTGCCACAATAGTGGACTTACTAACTGGCATTGCACTACATTCCAAACCCAAATGTAGTTCTAGTGTGTGTGTGTGAATCATGTGCCCTAGGTGCTCTTGTGTTAGTTGTACTTTGTGAAGTAGTGAGAAATAACTAGATGTAAAAATGTAGTAGAATGGTGGATGGAATAGAATAGAATCCCATCTATGCTTGTGTGATGTAGATGAACCAGCCTTGTCCTTTATGATGGAGCTAAATGTATGCAAATGATCTCCAAATGCCTTTGATGAATGCAACCCTAGGTGGATGATAGTAGTGACTAGTGCTTGGTCCCTCATTATGGTCTCATAAATTTATATTTATAGGGTTATCTTGATCTAATTTTGTAATTAACCTCAAAATGGCTGACCACCAAAAAGATAAGAAGCTAAAATGGATAGAAAGTGCCCAAAAAGTGGTAGGAAAGTTCAAAAAGGATCGGGAGTACTGGTGGGACCAGGGCACCCATGGGCATCCCAATACTAGCCTAGGTGCCCAATCAAAGCTAAAATAACATGAAATGACAAAATATGACTAGGCATACAAGTGTAAGAGGTCGGGAATGACGAAAAGAAAATAAAGTAAGATAGCCAAAGATAGGGGTTAATTAGTAATTTCTTCACTCAAAAACCTTCTAAATAGTAATATGAGACCGGGACTAAATAGTGTCTAAAGTGCATGATTTTGTGTCTACATTTTCCCCAAATTTATGTTGGTGAGTGGAAATCTCGATAACATAAATTAGATAGAGATGTGTACCTGATAATCCATGTAGAGTGATGTAGAAACACGTTGAAGGATTAGACAAAGCATGGAGTGACAAAAAGATGATGGAGCATGGAAACTAAATATGCAAAAGCATAAAAAAGTAATGATAGTGAACCTAGGGAAAACGCGTGTGTAGTTTCTGATGTGTGTAATGTACCTGCATGGTCAATATGGTGTGTGTTGCCATAATATGTTGTTGTTGATGTCATTCTTGTTGTTGTTATTACCCCCATTTGATTGTTTATTTTTCATATAACGGACATTGCAGAGAAAATGATCGAGTATTCAAATATATATAATATATGTATGTATGTGTAAAAATGCAATGTAAAAGATGCATGTATATAAATGTAAAAATAATGTGAATGTAAAATACATAAATGGAAAATGTAAATGGAACATGTGCACCTGATCCATGTCAAGAAAGAGAGTGTAGAAGGATATCCTATATTGTCGGGGTATTTTGGGAAATCGATGCTATAGACCTAGAAGAAGTATAGGGAGGAATTCCCTATATCCTCTAACCTTTAACTGCTTCCATGAACATGTGTGAAGAGATCTTTATACGTCTTGATTTTTTGGGTGATCCGACACCATTGGATGAAGAAGTATAGGGAGGAATTTTGTTGTATCCTCTAACCTTTAACTACTTCCCAGAATGCTAAGGACAACCATGTCTTGTAAAATCCGTTGTGTATGGGGTTCGTAGACTAGTCTGAACCCACTCATCAGATATATGTAACCCAAAATGCCAAGAGTAGAAAGTGCACTTGAATCTGAATCGGTGTAGAAGAATTTTTGTAGAATGTAAACACCGAATGATGCCACCCTCTTTGGGGCACATGTGACATCGTTGATAGGAGAATGTGGCCCAAAAGAGGACCAACCGCATGAACTTTGTAACTCTTCCCTGTGGGGAAGGGAAATGCGCTTGGTAGAAACCAAGGTGCGCACAAACAAGAAGGCTAGCCAAAGACAAGTGTTAGTACAAACAAGCATGCATGTATAAAGCAATGTGTAATCTACATGAACAATATAAAAGCTACCAAGAAAAGTCGTAATGTAAACACACAAGAAGAAAATAATCCACACAAAGCAAGATACAAACATGGACATCACTCGTGATGTCACAAGACATGTAATGCCATCATCACCACATACAACAAACAAGTGTGCACACCAAACATATGGCAAGGCTCGCATACAAGACAAACAATAACAGACAATGTAATAAACAAGTATGGAAGTAAATATCCCTACATAAAAATGTTGTACATGAAGCCCGTAAGCATTTTATAAAGATAACTAAAGTATGTTGAAATCATTTATAACTAAGTAATATAAAGTGCTAAGTAAGAAATGAAACAATAACACCTGTGAGAGACAAAGGCAAATGCCCCCAAACACTAGTGTATAAAGGGTAGAAGGTGAGAATCTATGATGTGTGTGATAGACATGTATCTATGATCACAACTAGAAAAACACATGAACATGCATGTGTGGATGATATAGATAAATTACATACAAGTAATCTAACTAGCATGTGTAATAAAGCACCATGAACAAGAAAAAGTAAGCAAGAGTAAAACAACCATAATATGTAGTATGTTATGGATGGATGGAATGGAATGCAAGATGGATGGTAGGATTTGCGTGTCCCCCTGAGTGAAAGGATATGTATATAATGAGTTTCATTTTTTTCCCATCAGCAATCAAGAATGAACCATAAAAGCAGTACGTCATCGGGAAATGGTCGAATAGTGTGTTGTGTCTAACACGTTGTAATGAGCTTTTATATGTGTTATGACGATATGTGACTTAGAGATGATGTGTGCATGACCCTTATATCTAAAGCGTATATCACAACAAGATGATCAAAAGAGTGATGATGTAGCCTAAAGCATATATCACTACTAGATGAATAGATGGAGTGGTGATGTAGCCTAAAGCATATACCACTACAAGATGATAGAGTAGGTGACCATTTAGCCTATAACGTATGTCACTAACCTAGTAATATCGCATGATGGAAAGTCAAATGATAAATGTGTGAGTATGATAAGGTCCATTTTATTTGTAAACCCTTGGCAGTCGAGTATGGATCAAGGAACTAAAGTGTATTATAGGGTAAGTGAGTGCGTAGCGCGTAAAGACAATGTAGTATGTGTGATGATAATAGACAATCATATGATGAATAGATATGTAATGTACGATGTATAAGATGCAATGTGTGTAGAAAAGTATTATGAATGATTAGTAGTGTGGAAATTTAGATGCAATCATGACACATGTATGATAAATACTAATATGATATATAAAGTATGTATGATATGTTAAAGTGCAATGATCGAAATGATGTAATCTAAATGTACGATGTTCATGATGTAAGATGTATAGTGTGAGATGTGCGGTGAAATTCAATGTGTAATTCCTATAGTGTGGTGTATGGGGTTCATGTGCAGTAATCCCTCAACAGTCAAGTGTGAACCGAATCACAAGAGTGTGCCATCAAGTAATGATGACACTAAATTACGAATGAGTATGTGTATGTTAGGAGATTGATGTATGAGAATGCAAAGATGATATATACTAAGATGGATGGGGGGATGTATTAGATGTGATGCCCCTAAGTGTACATGAATGAAATGAACTAACCAATGATAGTGAAGGAAAAAGGTCTGTCATTCGATGTGTGTGATTATGAAAGGTGTGGATAACAATACCAAGATAAGGTATGTGCAAATTCTAGGAGTGTGATGTAGTACATCAAGGAATGGACAGAGTTGTAGAAACATACAACAACAAATTATACACATAATAGTTTATCTTCTATTCAACACACGCGCTCGGCAATGTTACACTTGGATATAATATAGCCAAAGAAATAGGTAAACAACTTCCTATAAAATAGGAAGTGACAATAACAAATTACCCGAGTATAGAGACACGGTGTAACAATTAAATATATTGTTGTTATAACAATATATTCAATAATAGCTGTAAGTATTTTACCCAACTAATTTACTAAACACTCATGTAAATACTATAATTCCTAACATTCCCCCTTAGTGTTCACATGGTAGCAATATAACTTTCACACTTCCTCTGTGACTGTCGCTGTGCTTTCTCATGATCTTGGTACAATACTTGGAACCGAAGGTAGAAGAAGGAACACAACAACTTTTTATCGACCATGCACTTTCAGGAACATCATCGACCGAAAAGGATGGGAACACGCTCGGGAATCATGTGCTTATCAACTAGTCGCTCTAGGGAACACATCTGACCTAGCAGTGTGGGAACTCAAGCAAGAACACATCTGAATAGCCTTGATGCTTTTCAAAAGGCCAACCATAAACCTAGGTATGAAAAGGAACACATCGACTATTCTACCTCATCAAGACTCGCGATGCTTCCTTTCAATGTGTTATCTATTCTTCACTTTGTTTTTGCATTAGGGAAATAGGAATAATCACATACACAACTGAAAAATGGGAAATGGAACATTGGATCATGTTGATCATGCTCCCCCTCAATGTGAAATTTCCACTTATTGAAAAGCGCAAGCGTAAAAAATGAAGCACACAACCTGGAAGAAAACTCACACTACAAAATGCCACCACAACTTCGTGCACTGACCCGTCGTGGTGGTGACTAACGAGAGGTCGATGTCTAACCTCAGCCTCCATTTCCTCCATCCTCCAATACATGTTGTTAACTTGGGCTGGATTTGAATATGAAGCTCAGTAGTTTCCACATTGTATTATTTGTATAGTACTTCTCTGCAAAGTGTGAAACAATACATATTGCATACCTTAATCGAATGTCGCATTTCACCGATAATGCATTCGTAAGGTAAAAATTTTATTTTGACTCACACAAAATAATTGTACATTGAAATAGACTTGACATAGACAATTGACTTTTGACACTTGACAATGACTAATTCATTTTTTTCACAATTTTTGACTCCACAAGACAACTATACTTTTGACTCAGATTCACAATGGCTATAATGAGTAACATGTGAGAATACAACTTTTAACGACACAAAAAAAAACAACTCATTACAAATTCCAATTAAATATTGGAATTAATGAAACTTTGACTCTATGAAAATTGATGACACTCATTTGACACAATGACCCTTTTTCCAATTTAATAACAAATAACCTAAATACGAATCACACTTGTATATATAATAAAAACACAAAAATATACCTTGATTCTTTTAATAACAAAACGCCACAAGAATATTATTTTTGGATAGAGTATGTTCTTACACATTGACACTACAAATTTAAATACAATAAGACTCTCTCTCCATGACATTTATTAAAGACCACAATACATAGAGACTTACACAAATAATGGTATAGTGTTGCGCTGCACATGGAATTCAACCTCAAAGCTCGCACAGGACTAGTAGAATTCATGAATGGAGGGGCTTCACTCCTTGAGGATTGAATGTTGTTTGTGTGCATTGAAAACTCAGTTCCAGTGACACAAAAAAAGAGTACCATATTTCTGATATAATTCACTGTAAATTTTATCTCCTTCTTTAATCAACAATTAACAAGACTCTATAAATGGTACACCCCTGTGATTTCTACTTGTTTATTGGTATTTGATTTCATCTCCATGAAGATCACCTTGATGGAAACGATCTCAACAAAATTCTTGTGAACACTAATGTCGCCACTCCAATGAAGTTGTTTGAATACGTTAAACACATGTGAATCAAATCTCAATTGCCAATGTTACAAGATAGTAAATTCACGAGACTGTGAACAGAGATATATGAGCGAGGCAAGAATATTCCGTAAAATAAATCAAGCAGAGTCCTGGTCGGATCTGTACATACGTGTAGAAAATAGATTTACACGGTGAACAAAATGCTATCAATTCCTTATGAATGCAAATATAGCTAATTTTCAATGAGATGGAGGGCATTGAGCACTTAATCAAACGTTTGATATCATAACCGTAATCATTGAGCTCGATCTGAATGAAAATAGCTCAGAATAAAATCAGATCTGGATAATTGTAGCAGGCGTAGTCAAATGCAAAGCCGTTATGAGGAAATAAGTTTCACACTTTAAAAAAAAAAACTTTATCCACACCAAATGCGTGATGTAGTCTAATGATATGGCATCGACACATAATACTAGCAATTGCACATGAGTTGCAAGTTACGCCGGAGAGGATAAAAATGTTAAGTTTGTTAGAGTTGTAATTTACAGCGTAGTGTATATAAACTTAAAACTAAACAAAAAAATTCTACAAAGTGATAGTAATGGTTCCCATTTCTCACAACAATTTCTCTTGCAATAATCTTGGAGATAATTTTCATCATAGTGTGGAAATGAGGACATCATGAAAGGTTTTTGACAAGTGTAATAGTGGTTCCAAGGGGGCGTGTTTAACCAATCAAATGCAGTTCCTAACTTTTTACTGTGGGGGAGAAATAATTCTTTTTCCTCCACTTCCACATCATTAAGTAAATGTGTTTAATATGAAAAATAACTTGTTGCCTTCATCTCTCAAGCCATTTTCTCCAACTTTGCAAAGATCTCCTCTGTCTGTAAATGCAATCTATGATTTATGATATGTCTCTTGGCCTTCAATCCAACTACATCCAAAGATTTTCTTAATTTCTCTATCTTTCATCAATCTCCGTATCATTTGAGCCTCACCTCACCAGGGGTTAAATTTGACGGCCACCTATGCCTAAAACAATTTTTAGATGACAATTATTTTCAAATATTACCTTTCAAAAATATAAAATAATGTTATTTTTATACTATTAATAAAATATATAAAAATATTGTATATATGTTTAATTATTTTTAATATATAATAGTATATTTTACATATAAATATATCTAGAAAATCATGGCGATACTTAAAATATGCAAGTCACGTGTGACAGTCATGAAAAATGTCTAATAACCTCTGACTTCACCTACCCATTTCTGATAGATGTTTGAGAGGAGAAAATAAGTTGCATCGTTTTTAAGATCCAAATCAAAATGCATTATGGATATAAATACTCCTAAGCCTATATTCATATGTGATCTAAGGAACCAAGCAAACACTTCCACATAACCCTCACAGGGTTTATGTGGAATTTGGCTCCACACCTGCCAATTGCATTGTGCATATCCTGCAATCGACCATGTCCATGAAGCCACGTTTTTTGAGGCATTTTGTCAAACAGTTCACGTGCCTTGTATAATGTTCGGCTCTCTCTATGTGGTGCTAATTGTCATTGTAGTTGCAAATTTCTGGTGACCTGAAAAACAGTTAAAAATCCTTTGCCAGATATTAATTGACTGAAATAGACATAAAGGCAGGTGCACCAGCTGCTAAAAGCTCTCAAACCAGGAAACAGACGAGAGACGAAGAGTTGTGTATATACCTAATCATTAAATCTCAAGAGATTTATGCGCTTCGTACTCTCAACAATCCACAAAGAAGAAACGAACGGGGCAGTATTGAGCCTATGGAAGTAGGATCTCATTGTTTTCAACAATCCAGACCGATTTTGTATTTTTGGAGAAGATTTTATCAGAGAAACGAGAAAATTCAAAGGGCGGTCTTGATTCTTGATTCAATTGAAGGAAATTGTCACTACAGGGTGCCCCCAAAAATCATAGTAACCCTAACCCAAAATCCTTTCGGAAATAAGAGGGTTTTGTTGCAGATTTGGAGGGTTGTTAGTGATGGGCTTTGTTTGCCTTTGCTTTCTTGTCTTTGTGAGAAGACTGGCTTAACTTTGCCTCTCGAGGAAACCCATTCCTGTTTGCTGGCATAATCGTATTACATGAGAAGCTTTCTCGTTTTTTCATCTGGTCAAAATATTCTATGGGCACCCATCAAACTTCCACGCTTAACATACATGTAAATAAATAAAATAATACATGTAAATAAATAAATATTTTCAAGCGGGAAATTGTAGCCCAGAAATATTTTCATGAGAGGCCCACGGATTTTGACATTTCTAGCAGGGCTCTCTTCAAAGGAGACACCTCCGGTGTAATTAAATTATACTATAATTATCCCAACAATACTCTAAGAATACTTGCTTTATTAATCAAAAATGCATATACCGGGGAAAACATGTAATCATGACATTGCCCCCTTTTCCTACTAACTCTCCATATTAAAGTCACTTTGATACCAAATCAAGGAATGGGCGAGTTGCAGAAACGTACAACAATAAATTATACACAGAATAATTTATCTTCTATTCAAGACACGCCGGCAATATTACACTAGATATTATATAGCCAAAGGAATAGGTAAACAACTTCCTATAAAATAGGAAGTGACAATAACAAATTACTCGGTATAGATACGGGTGCAACAATTAAATATATTGTTGTTATAACAATATATTCAATAATAACCGTAAGTATTTTACCCAACTAATTTACCAAACACTCATGTAAATACTATAATTCCTAACAACACTATGTAAGGATGTGGATGAATGATAATGCAAAGATGAGAAATGTTCCTATGATGATATGATGATGAGAGAGGGGATGTGAATACTATGCCCCTAAAGTATGTGTGATGAAAGAGGTTATCATGTAATGTCATCTAGGAGATCATCGCTCTCAGGATCATAATCAAATGGATAAGCATTGGTGACTTGATAAGCAATAGTGTCTAGTTGATCACGTAATGAGCCATTGAGGCGTAAGTTGTACATGCCCATAGCATACTCCTCATCAGTGAATGGAGGAAGTGGAAAACCGTGTGCATACCAATGAGTGAGATTTTGTGTGTATCTTAGGATATCTTCGCATGGCATAAAGTCATGGCCTACCAAGTAGACAGTTGTAGGAGGCGAGAAATCAACAACGAAAAAGATAGTGTGGGGACCAACAATGATAGGAAATGTAATGTGGTGAGACAT
Source organism: Taxus wallichiana var. yunnanensis (assembly GCA_018340775.1). Taxonomy (NCBI): domain Eukaryota; kingdom Viridiplantae; phylum Streptophyta; class Pinopsida; order Cupressales; family Taxaceae; genus Taxus; species Taxus wallichiana. The sequence continues at coordinate 60,777,223 of CM031241.1, forward strand.
GAAATCATAAGTACGTAGTGAAATACTAGATGGACTAACATCATGAGCAAAAAGACCTAAAACTTCAAGGAATGACATATGACACAAGTTAAGTTTAGATCCATTATCAATCAAAGTGCGCTTAACACCTACATTATGAATATAACATATGATATGTAGAGGTAGGTCATTATCAAAAGTATGAACATCAGTGGGAAGGTTAGACTTGAATACTATGTGTGAAGAGAATGCATCGACAAATGTTTGATAAACTGAGTCTAGATGCATGTCAACATGAATGTGAGTAGTAGAAGAAGATGTTAGACTATATGCAAAAGTAAATCGAGATTTTCATGAAAATAATAATTGATTGAGATACTCGTGATGACCAAAGCTTTGTGATGACAAGAAATGAATGAATAACATATAATCATGAATGATCGAGTCGGGTTGACCAAAATGATTAACTAAAATTTTGAATATATGATAGTTAATTTAATCTAGAAAAGCATGTGAATACAATAAATAAATGTAATAAGAAACTATGGAAAGTAATCCAAGTAACTAACCTAATGTAAATAAAAACCATAATATGCAAGAAGAGTGAGGAAGTGACTCATATGATTAGAGGAGCTCACTAGACTATGTCTTTGAATAAACAAATCTATTTGGAAGCAAGAATGACTATCACGAAAGGTCCTAAAAGGGCAGATATGGTGGAGCACCTAGAGAAGGACTAGGGTGCCTATGGGTGCCATATTCTACTACAAGTATGGGTGCTCTGCAGTGCGTGCAAGAGGTCAAAAATGAGTTTTACATGTTTGGTAGGTGGTCTCAAGCCTCGGTGTGTGTTGCACCATAGTCACATTGCTGCGCCAAGTGCCACTTGATAATACAAGATGAAATAAATACCTACGAGAGACCACAATGAGTATAAAAACCTTAAAAAAAAAAATGCAAATGAATAGGTCAGACTGACCTCAACTACCACAACAGTGGACTTACTAACTGAGCATTGCACTACATTCTAGACCCAAATGTAGTTCTAGTGTGTGTGTGAATCATGTGCCCTAGGTGTTCTTGTGTCCAGTCACACTTTGTGAAGTAGCGAACAATAACTAGATGTAAAAATGTAGTAGAATGGTGGATGGAATAGAATAGAATCCCCTCCTATGCTTGTGTGATGTAGATGAACCAACCTTGTCCCTTGTGATGGAGCTAAATGTATGCAAATGATCTCCAAATGCCTTTGATGAATGAAACCCTTGGTGGTTGATAGTAGTGACTAGTGCTTGGTCCCTCATTATGGTCTAATAAATTTATATTTATAGGGTTATCTCGATCTAATGTTGTAACTAATCTGAAATGGTCGAAACCACTAAAAATACAAGAAGATAAAATGGCTAGAAAATGCCCAAAAATGTGGTGAGAAAGTTTTAAAAGGGTCGGGGTGCCCCTGGTGGGACCAAGGCACCCATGAGCACCCCAATACTAGACTAGGTTCCCAATCAAAGTGAAAATAACATGAAATGACAAAATCTAATTGGGCATGTGGGTGCAAGAGGTCGAGAATGACACAATAAAATAAAGCAACATGGCCAAAAAATGGGGGTTAATCAGTACTTTCTTCACTCATAAACCTTCTAAATAGTAGTATGAGACCAAGACTAAATAATGTCTAAAGTGCATGATTTTGTGTCTACACCGATTTTATACTCACCAACATAAAGTGGGGGTGAATGTAGACACTAAATCATGCACTTTGGGTAATTATCTAGTCCCGATTATATACTACTATTAATGTGATTCATAAGTAGGAAAAGTATTAATTAACCCATGTCTTTGGCCACCTTTTTCTTTCCTTTTTGGTGCTACTTTTAGTCTTGCACCCTTTCTTTCTTAATCTTCCTTTCCATACTTCTAAATTTTTCATCCTAAACACTATCACCCCGGCTAGGATGTCGGCGTTAGGTGCCCTTGTCCCCTCGGGTGCTCCTGTCCCCCTTTGTACTTTACTCACTTTTTAGGTTCTTTCAATCCATTTGAGAATCTTATCTTTTTGGTAGTTAGCCTTTTCAGGGTTCATGAAATTCAAGCAAGGGAATCATATAAATATAAATTTATGTGATCATAATAAGGGACCAAGCATTAAGCACTAGCTATCACCACCTAAGGTTGCATCCATCAAGGAATTTAAGAGCTCTATTACATCCATCTAGCACCATCACAAGGAACATAAGGGTTGGTTTTCAGCATCACACTTCATAGGAGGGAAATTTATTTTATTCCATGTACACATTTATTACATTCTACATCTAGTTACTTTTCGTTATCTAAGTATGACACGTACAAGATGTAATCAGATACGATAGAAAAGTGACATGCAAGCATGAGAATCTACAAGTAGCTCTTCTTCGTACCTGACCTCCCGAGGTCGTGCCGAGATAGTCGGTGGAAATGGAATATATGTGGATACAGACAAACTAGTTGGGAAATCTTATATCCTCAATGCGCAATAATGGAATCTGTGAGTCTAAGGAAAAGAAATCTCTCCTAACCTGAATTGGTGTAATGGATCGTTCAGATATAATAGTTACTCGGAGGCTCCAATCAATGTCGAGCTTTGCCAAGATCCTATCTATTGGTTGTTGGATACGTGGAAAATGACTGTAGGTGCTTCATGTATATTTCAAACAAGGTCATGGAAAATGGTAATGAGAGTGGGTTTGTAGAAACTATGGGTGGTTTTGGTCTAGCCCAGAAAATGTTGGATTGATTGGCTTCTATGTTTAATGCGAAAAATTGTGTTATGATATCTGGCGGGAGTGGTGAGGATCTAAATACTAGTGTTTGTAAACTGGTGTCAATACTTAACTGACTTGTAGGCCCGTTGGGTTGTGGGACACGGGGATCTGACCATGAGTTTGTGGTTGTTGTGGACTTGTTATGGTCATGTGAAGAATCAATCTCTTCTTCCGACTATCCAATGGTCATAAGCCTTTTCAACTTCTATGTTTAACACTAGGAGTTGTGCGATCTTCTCAGAATACCTTACGGGTGTTCTGGAAACTTGTATACGTAACCCTATGTCTATGTCGATGAGAAGGTCTCCTACATCTAGCTACGAAACTAATGGATCACAACCAAATATTTGTTCTCTTTCGGGTTCTTGTATGGTCATGCAGATATCCTATCAAGGCAATCTATAGTTGGGTTGACTTTACCAGAATGTGTATGCTTTGTCATCTTCAATATTCAATTGCCTCAATTGTTCACTAATTGCTTGTTGGTTTATTGTCATTTGAAAGACCTGAATCCTAAGCCCTTGATCTATATTTGTTAACGTTGTGAAGAGATTTGGCTGAGGTACTACCGGTTCGAATACGTATTCCCTGGGCTCTCTGGGTCCCGTAATTTCCATGTAACAGATGATTCAATTTTAATTGAAACAAGTAAACTAACTATGAAATATATATCTACACTATGCTTATATTCCTTTTATTTTTGTATTTTCGATGATGTATATTTGAATGAAATTAAAAAGCTGGCTATCTTAATATATTCGGATAATGGACAATTAATCTAATGATAGAATTAAAACAAGCAAGTTATCCGATATACCTATTTTCTGTGCACTTGTGAGTTTATCCTAAATATTTAAATAACTAACTAATCTAATTGAAAATACCTTCAATCTTACCTCATAAGTGAGGAATAAATCATAGCTTCTCGGAAGCTATTATTCCCTGACTTCCTAATAATGCTGAAAGCAAGCTTAACTAAAATAAAATGATTTGCTACTCTATTTGATATATTGTAACTACAACTTTGATAGCTCAAACCTGGAGTTTACAAAACAGTGGTAAATCCAGTCGTGTCATGACTTGTCCCCTCAGTGTGATCTCCTCATTCCTTTGTGTTCTCGTGAATCCAGAAAAGTATGAATGTGATAGCATCAGTAGAAGAAGATACTCGAACAATGATAGCTTTGGATATAAACCGAATACAATGCAAGTAAGAGAGGGATAGTGCAAGTGAACAGAGCTTGACTATGCGATTCCTAGTAGGATTTATTGCAGGGATACAACGCAAATATACTGAGAATTCGGGATCTATTTCTTATGACAAAAAAACCTGCAACTCTAAGATTATCAAATGGATTCTAATCTAGAACTAGAACTACCTTATGCTAAGCTGACTGTGTGGACAACAATGGAGTAAAATGAAAGTATGAGGATCAAATGATCTCTAAATCGAAAGGAGAGGCTGAGAATTCATGCAAAATCTAAACCTATTGAAACTCATAGAAGAACTTCAAAACACACTGAATAATCAAACATGGAAGGAGAGGGGCCATTTGCTTGTGAACAAGTTGGGTATTTATAGCATTTGGATTTACCAAAGGGTAAGTTTGAATTGATCTCTTCTAATATAAACAAAGAGAAATCACTATTTATCAGGTGGCCAAAACATAAATGCAAGCTTTAGTGGTTGAGAAATGCGGGTGAAAATTGAATTTTACGTTTGATGAGATCGTCGCAACATCTACGGAAAACACGCACAAGACCGCCACCCCTACGCGGGGAGGCGGTTATAGAGCTCTTTGCCTTGTCCTAGGTGGTAGTCACGGATCGCCACCTAGGCGGGCGGTGGTTCTATAACTTAAAGACAAAAATGCAAGAAAAAAGGGAGTGAGAGGTCGAACAAAGCAAGCATGCGGAGAATTTGGATAAAGCATTTGGGATGCAAACGTATACTTAGCGAGATTTTTGGATTAGAAAACCTTGCGAAGAGATCGAATCATCATTGGGGTTTCTATAACCTCTTTACGGCGATCGGTACCTACAATTTTGGGTGCGTACGGTAACCTAGGGAACAATTTTGCACACACACACACACAAAACAACATTAGGTGCGAGATGTCTTTGTAGCACTCATTCGTAAGTTCACCATTGTGATAGATGAAGACAGATCGACCCCTCATTCTGCATCTTTCATTTTTTGGGATTTGATATCTATTTGAGGGTTTTGCAAGTTCATTCTTCATTGCAAGTTTATAGTGACCTCGACAATCTTAGTGTGACCTCGGAAATCTTAGTGCAACCTTAGAGTGATCAAAGGAAACTAAAGGTAAACATCTTACGAAACCTCGAGAGGAAGTTTTTCGAGCATTTCCATAGACCTAGACACCTGAAATAGGTCTAGGGCACCAAAGGTGCCCCTATCCCTCTCCAAGTTCCCCAATCCATCTTGTTCTTCCAATTCTACATTTTCCAAGGGTTTAGTGTGACACTTCTTCCTCTCTATTCATCTGGTCATAGCTTGATCCGGTCAAACTCTTACGTGAATTAGCTAAGGCTTCTTACCCTCTCTTTGCACTTAGTTTTTTCACTTTATTACTTATTTTCTTTGGGTGTAATTTTTATATTTCATCATTATTCATTTCTTGTTGTTTTACCATTGATTAGGCTCATATATTTACATTTTAGCTTAATCGGTTTTGAAGTTAGACAAATTTATGCAATGCTGACTTAAGAAAGCTAAAAACAAAGGCTACATGTTGAATGCAATTAAAATTTCTGATTTTAGTGAGTAATGTAATACTTCCTTAGAGGATTTTATGTTATTCTACAAGTGTATAGGGATATCTTTCTATAATAATTACGGAATTCCTCCTAAACGTGAGTTTGACTTTAACATTGACATCAAACCTAGAACCAGAGCCAATATCAAAAGCACCCTATAGAAAGACAACAATAGATTTAGTTGAACTTAAAGCATAACTTCACTAACTTTTTCTAAAGGACTTGGCTCAAACTAGTGTGTATCCTTGGGGAGAACTAGTTATTTTTGTTAAGAAGAAATATGGAACGTTAATACTATGCATTGATTATCACATGCTTAACAAGACAACAATAAATAATATATATCATTTTCCAAGGATTGATGACCTCTTTGATCAGATGATAGAAGCATCTATTTATTCAAAGATCGGTTCACGATATGGTTATCACAAGCTAAGGATAAAAGATAAATACATTCATAAAATAACGTTCAAAACACAATACGAGATATTATGAGTTTATTGTTTTACCATTTAGACTCACTAATGTGCCTACTACATTTATGAATCTTATGAATAATATTTTTCAGGATTACTTAGATAACTTTTTGCTAGTTCTCTTAATGATATTACGATTTATTCAAAGAATATAGAGGAATGCAATGAACACTTGAGAATAGTGTTAGAAGTGTTGAGAAAAACAAAAAATTATACTAAGATTTTGAAAAGTTATTTTTATCGAGAATGATGATCGGTACCTTGAGAAAATCATAAATAAAGATGGGATTTCGGTTGACCCATCAAATCAAGGCTATAAGCGAGTGGTCAAGCACCTAAACGTACATGAAGTAAGAAGCTTTATGGGCTTACTTGTTTACTATAGAAAATTCATAAAATATTTCTCAAGAGTAAATGGACTAATAACTTCATTGCAAAAAAATGATAAAAAGAGTTTTGAACATTAAATGTGAAAATACATTTAATTTTCTAAATGAAAAACTTACAACAACATCAATCTTGAAGATTCTAGATCCCAATGGAATCATTATCATGGTAATTGATTCCTCATGTGAAGGTTTGGAGGAATACTTCTTCAAAATGATCGGGTAATTACTTATAAGAGTAGAAAAATAAAGTTTCATGAACAGAACTATACTCTCCACAACTTAGAACTTTCTCCCATAGTTCATGCATTATAAATTTAAAGGCATTATTTTCTAAGAAAGCCATTTGAATTGAAAACAACCCATTTGGGGTTGAAATACATCTCTTACGTGCCAAATTTGAACACAAGGCGACATATGTGGTTGGAATTTCTATCACAATATGAGTTTGACATTAGTTACATCAAGGAAAGGAAAACCATGTGATTGATGCATTGAGTTGCACAAATCATATTTCCACAATTGTGACCCTCGGATCTTGGTTGAAGGAAGAAGTGAAGAAAAAATAGCAAATTGATATGTATTATCAACATGTGAAAACCGCGTTAGAGAAAAATCTAAATGATAGGAGATCAAAGGTTTTAGTTCGGTAATGAAGGAGTATTACATATGATTAAAAAAATTATGTACCCTTGGGTAATGGTCTTAAAATGAGAGTTATGAAGGAATTTCATGATGTATAGGATTACAGAGCATCTCGAGTAACTTGAAAGCTGTTGGTTGATAAAAATAACAACATTTTTGGAAAGGAATGAAGAAGGATATGATGAACTATGTTGCACATTGTCTTGAATGTTAACATGTGAAGGTGGAGCGATAGTATCTGCAGGTCTATTGTATCCTCATAGTATTCCACATTATAAGTGACAGTAATAAACATGGATTTTTGCAGAGGATTTGGCATTATCCAAGAACAAGCATGACATGATTTTGGTAGTGGTTGAAAAATTGACCAAAGTAGCTCACTTCATACCAAGAAATCTAAAGGATGATTCTTGGTACTTACAAAAAGGTTTCTGTGTGTGATATTATTTGATTACACGGAGTTATGGAATTGATAATTTTAGATAAGGATCCTAGGATGACCTCTCGGTTTAAAAACTTAAAACTCGGCATTGGGAACAAAACTAAACTTTCGTTCACTCTACCATCTACAAAAGCAGATGGTCAAACAAAAAGAGTTAACTAGTTTATTAAGGATATGCTCAAAGTGTATTGCATGGATCAACAATACAAATAGGAGGACTATATATTGTTGGTTAAATTTACTTATAATACACTTACCATTCTTCGTTTAAAATGTCTCTATTTGAAGCGTTGTATGGGAGAAAGTGTAGAACTCACAAGTTGTTGTATGATCAAATTAATTAATAATATAATAGTCTATTTGTAATCAACGGTAGTAATAATAGTATAATAATTATATATATACATACATATATACACATATATGTATGTGTGTGTGTACACACACATATATAATGTTTTGAAAGTTATGATTATACGAGTTCCACCATTTGTTTGTATTGTTTAAGGTAAAGCCATTTGGGAAAGGTCGGAGGACCATTGTTTAATGTTTGGAATAGTTGATCATATACCGCAATGCATTGTTTAAAAATGGTTAAAACATGGTCATCGACCACTTGGCATAGATATTGTATAATATCGGGTAAATGACTGACCATAGACCATATGGCATAGAACAAGGTAAATGGAATTTATGGCATGCAAGGTTTTGGGTTTTAGAAGCCACGACATGGCACTTATAATTTTTAATGGCATTCAATAACTTGGTTCCTTGGGAACCGGTAGCTTGCTTAGGAAGCTAAAACATGCAACCTTCTCTCCCATTCACATTTGTTTGCATTATTGTTTTGTTTTTGGTCTTTGAACTCCGGATGGATATTTTTGAGGAGATTATTTTGAAATTTCTTTTTGGGCCAATGCATGCAAACTTGAAGTTATTTTTATGGCATATTTATGTTTAAAGGATCTTTTGAAAATGTTTTGTGGAGTTTTTTAGGCACATTCAATTTGCAAGAATATTTCAAGGGAAGAATAAGGAAAACAAAGGCAAAACGGCATGGTTTTCTCTCTCTTGTTCTTCATTGTTATTAATATGAAATTTTAGGAATATGTTTTGGTTTTCAAATCAGTTTTGAATCTAGAAATAGATGGCATTATTGTTGAAATGTTCTCTCCTTTTTGTTGGGTTAGTATATAACTATGGAAGAGTTATTTTAAAGTTATTACAACTTGTTAGAGTTTCTTTACTAAATGTTTTTTTAAATAAAACCTTCTTTATTTGATGTTCTAAATCTAGAACGTCTCCTTACTCTTAATGTGAAAATTTGGAAATAAAATCAAAGCAAAGTTTAGAAAATGATATGGGTTTGCTTGAAAATGTGAGATTAGGTTTTACTGATCAATTTGGCATAATGGAGTGCATTTGATGATGTGGTGCGGAACATATGTGGGTCTTAAAGTGATATATGAATCTACGTTTGTGTTGGAATATTGAGTTGGTAAATGTTTGATAGCTTCATATCTCGTATCGAGCTTTCCATTTATATGGTTTTTAACTCGTGTGATTTTGAACTATGTTGTTTTTTGGCGTTTTAATCCCTTCTCTGCGGATCTTGTGAGCGTCACTTAGTTTGTACGTGGGTTGTTTGTGGGCTTAGATTATTTCGAGCTCATTGTTTTGATGGTTTTAACATGTTATTATATAATTTTTATGAAGTTGTGTTGTTATTAAAGTTGGATTTCAATTTCTCTTGGGGTTTGAAGATATCATGTTGGTCTAACTCTTAAGAGCTTGATTGTTGGTGTGTTTTATCTCGATCACGAGCTTTGCTAATATAGCATTCATCAAGTGAGTAAGTGCAAAAATATGGGTGGCCAAAATCGACACAAATCTGCATTTTGTGGCCATTTTTTCCATAACGTTCTTGCGTTATGGCTCGGTCGTGTTATAACGTGAGTATGTTATGGTTTGGTAAATCCAAGTCATATCGTGTTCACATTATTATGTGCTTGTGTTCCTATGTGTTATGTGGTATATGTTCTTGTGGCATGCTTCTATTTTCAAAAATAAATGTTTAAGTATAAGAAATAATAAAATATAAATAATAATAAAAGAAAAACTTATTTAAATTTATTTTTAGTAAATATAAGATGTTAGGTCACTCGCACCTTATGGAACTAGTCTCACGGTTCCATTTGTCATAGTTTAGAAGATAGTTTTTAGATTCTAATATGGTCGATACATAGGTATTTTTTCGGATTTCAGCATTCGGCTTTCAAGCTTTGAGGGTTTAAATTATACGATCGATATCATTTTGCAAAATAGTATAGGCATTGTTTAATTTTTGGGGCCTTTAGGATTGGTTATTGACATTTGTAGGAGTGTTAAATGTGTCAAAACTATATATTTTAAGCCTCACAACTCCTAAAGGTAGAAACAATCACTCAAATATATGGACTCATGAAATTCCTTATAACACATAATAAATCAAAACACATATGCAAGTTTTTATCAATTCAAATAATCAAGGGAATGGCTTTTATGAGGTTTGTGAAGAATTTGAAACATCATGAGGACAATGGGTGCAATTAGAAAAATCATGATGTCTTCCTCAAGGCTTCCTTCATTCTCTCAGTGTTATCCCTATCCCAAGAATTTCCTCTAGTGCTATGTTTTGGTCCAACTCTACCCTAACTAGTTCAATTGGGTTTGTTTCCTCAACTAAGAAGCTTCAAATATAGGAACCTTTGAATCTATTCCTCTCTTTTGAGATATTCTTATCATTCCATCATGTTCTCAGACAACTAAACCACCTATTTCACTCATCTAGTTGCTCAACATTCATCCAAAGACTCCTCTCACTTGCCTTTACCAAAATTGCCCTTACATTACACAAGAGCAAGGTTCACTAGTCACTTCTTGGTTTTTCTACTTTGCAAACTCTTCATGCAAGATAAAAGCATCCCTAAACACCCTTCTCAATCTCAAGGAGGTATGAAAAGTTTGGTTAGCATATATCCACTTGTATGAGGTTTCATAGGAGAGGTATTCGTAATTATGGGAGGCTTTAAGGAGTTGCATCCACCATGCCACAATAATAATTGTATTCTCATGAATAAACCTGATAGTGATTTGGAAATCTCAAAAATGTACTTATCATAATAATGGAAAATAAATCCAACTAATAAAAATTAATCATCTATAAGTAAATAGGTAGCGAGAACAATCAATGTCTACCACATGTCACCTCCAAATTCCAAATTTTATTTCATTTAAATTCGCTTTAAGAAAGGTCGGGGAAATGAACTCGCCATTTTCTTCACACTTTCATAGGTTGAATTTCAATTCAACCCAAATTTGGAAAATATGGAGATCTTGGTTTATCAAATTGCATTTATAAAGATAAGCTCGAAGTGAAGAAATGCATTTTGTAAGTAATTACAGTCAAAGTTGTTTTCTTTTTTCTATTAATACCCACTAAAACTAGCCTTGTTATTGTATCCTAATTAAAAAAAGTTCCCAGGATCCAAGGGATCTTTTAAACTTATCACATAATCATGGGGATTTCTCTCCGATAATACCAGAAAGGCTACCTATGATGCCATGAGAAAAAAACCAACAAGGGCACAACCCCACCTTCCACCAACCGAATTCCATAGGAATTGCCACTGCCATTGGCATTGCCAACAATCTAAATGGGAATAATTCTTCAAGTGTGGATTCCTTTCCTGAAACTTCCATATTCAATGACCACGACCAAAACCAAAACTCAAAATAGAAACAGGACCAAGAACATGACCTAGACCAAGACCTAGACTGGAAATTTGAGAGGATTTCTGAGGTTCAATTTTATTTTCCAAGATGCATTACTCCAATGTTTTAGAATGTTTCTCTAGATGCAACAACATTCTAATTCAAACACTCAATGATTCCTAAATGTCTAATCCTTCCACATACCCGCATAGTCCTTGATCCTTGGATATATGAAGACACCATTACTTGGCTTCCATTTATAACAATAGAGATATTTTTAAATTCATGTTATGACCTCTAAATCTATATGCATTTCAAGTTTTTTGGAAATCACATCACTCCCTTCACTAGGATTGATGACTACCCCTATCTTTTTGAAGGCACTTTTGAAAACATCCATGGGTTTATCATAGGAGAAATTATCAATGAATGAAAGGTCACTAAGCCATAGACCAGATGACTCCTATTCAAAACTAAACAAGAAATATTTACTAGGTGATTGATACCCCCTGTATGTTCTTATCCATTCCCATTTTTCTAGGCTTATTTTGTACAAACAGATTCTATGATGGTTCTACGCATGAGACTAGGAAATATGGTCCTAATATTTTCATACCCTCCTAGTCGATTATTCGAAGCTTGATTGGTCTTGTTGATACTTAGAACTAATTACCCATGAAATTTAATTCTCCAACTTTCATTTTATTGTCTCGTCTTCCACGTCATACTAAATAATTGATTTGACATGGGATTTTACCTCTTCGATGACGATACACCGAATATGAATATGATCCTTGAGATTCGACCCTCATCCAACCATAATATTAGATGAACCCTTGTTAGTTGAATACTAATAAGAATGGATAAGACATAGAATAATACAATGAGTGAAATAGTTCCCATGAAATGGGAAAAAGAAGATAGTGGTATTGGGTAACATTTCTTTATGCAAGATTCTCATAGGGAAGGGGTTACTTAGAAAAGGGTTGTACCAAATTTTTATTGGATATCGGCATTTCCCTCCTTCAAAATTTTTGTACCAATTTCAATCATTCTCATTAGTATCTTTTTTTAGAAGTCTTTCCAACAAGCTCTATAGGCTCAAATATGAAAAAATGGCATCTACCTTGAGTCTTCTTGTACAACTACCTTGTTTATGAGGGGTGGGACAAGTAACTAAATGGATATGGCATCTACCTTGTGCCTTGCAATGCATATTACACATCTATGCCAAACATATTTCTCCCCACATATACTTGCACTCTTGAATGTCAATTTCTTCACACTCTGAAACAAATTTCACATTTCTCATATTTCCATGTATGGTATTATGCAAGCCTGGATGACCCATTGGAATCTAGAAACAATAACCACATGCTCATATTCACATTCATGATTCACTTTGATACATGTTCATATTCACAAGAACCTCTTCTTCCTTGAAAGTGTCTGGTTTGTCTTAGTAATGGTGTCTCCATATATCCAAGGATCGAGGACTATTGGGGTATGTGGCAGGATTGGACATACAGGAATCAACAAGTTTCTAAATCATAATTTCATTGTATATGGAGAAACATTTTCAAACATGGGAGTAATGCATCTTGGAAAATAAAATTGAACCTCATAAATCCTCTCAAATTTTCAGCTTACACAAGCACTAAACATATCAATTTTTGTTCTTCGAATGAAATATTTGTTCTCAATAGCATGCAATCCGAAAGAAATACTTAAAAGAGCATAAAAATGATTAAATTTTATCGGTATCATAATCCATCATACCCAGAAATTTGTTTGGGGTTTAAGAGCTCATAGTTTAGGGTTTAGGGCTTAGGGTCGAGGGTTTAGGGTTTAGGCCTCAAGGTTCAGGGTTTAGGGTTTAAGGTTTAGGGATTAGGGTTCAAGGATTAGGGTTTATTGTTTAGTGTTTAGGGTTTAGGGTTTATGGTTTAGGTCTCAAGGTTTAGGGTTTAGGGTTTAGGATTTAGGACTTACGGTTCAAGGATTAGGGTTTAGTGTTCGGGGTTTAGGGTTCGGGGTTCGGGGTTCGGGGTTTATTGTTTAGTATTTAGGGTTTAGGAATAAGTGTTGATGGTTTAGAATTTAGGGCTCATGGTTCAAGGTTTATGGCTTAGGGCTTAAGGCTATTGGTTAAATGTTTAAGGTTTAGGGTTAATAACTTAGGTTTTAGGGTTTAGTGTTTAGGGTTTAGGGGTGAGGGTTTATTGTGTAGTTTTTAGGGATCAGGGTTTAGGGTTTAGGGTTTAGGGTTTAGGTTTTAGGTCTCAGGGTTTAGGGTTTAGGTCTTAGGGTTTAGGGGGTTTAGGGTTCGAGGGTTCGGGGTTCGGGGTTTAAGTTTATGGTTTATGGTTTAGGGCTTAGGGTTTAGGGTTTAGAGTTTAAAGTTCATGTTAAAAGTTTCTTCACTCAAAAATACAACCGGAGTGTTAGGAAGGTGTTTTCAACTGAAAAAATGGCCCCATCCTCATGAGATCCTTACCCATGGTAAACAATAGTCTATTTATGATAGTACCCATTCCCAGGAGAGGTACTTATCAAGCGTTTACAAATATTAACCTATCACCATGTGGTGAACATCTCTCTAGTGCTTACAAATTTAGGGCCACTTTTTTGGGCGAAAGGGGTAACTACACTATTGTAAACACCTATAATTTGGATCAAACAATTTAAATACTTAAATTGCGTTAATCAAACCCTTTCCCACAAATTGACGACATATAATTTATAAAGCACCTTTTTCTTATCTATCCCGCTAATTAGTTACATTAGGCTAATTAATTAATGACCTTCCATTAATTAGTCCCCCTTTCTATCTAAATTAATTAATTATTCCTAATTAATTAACTCTCTCTTTATTAGATTAATAAATCGTCATTTATTTGATTAAATTCCTCTCATAGCTTAGATCATGCTAACTTTCTTCTAAAAATATTCTATAAGCTTGCACATCCCTATTAATTAATCACTTTGATTTAATTAATGCACCCTCCTCAATTCCCATGAGTCACTAAAGGACAAATTAAACTCTCCTAAAGCAAACTCAACCACTCTAAACCATGCTTATCCATTACTAACCTAGCTTTGCTATTATCCCACATACAATAGGATGCAAAGATTCTTCAAACCATAGGGTTATATAAAGAACCCTCCTCTACCTTTCTTCTTACACCTTTTGTAACATCCACTTTTATGAATTAGAAACAAGGGAATTTCATTTTACATAATGTTCTTTGTTCTAAATTCATACAATTCAGAAAACACATTCCATTGAGTCTATCTCATAATAGAAAACCATATGCAACTGTAATGACTCGGTGTAACACGATATCTCATTTCATGACTCAGTATTAAACCGATCTCTCATGTTTAACTTGTTCTTGTGTATACAATGTATAATTTGGTTCCTTTACCCATTACAAGTCACTCAAGTGTTACTCGTGTCTAAGAAGCCTATTTGAAGTATATGTTATCGATACTCATCGAAATCTTGCAATCTTAGACCAGGTGACATAAGACAATGCAACCAACAGTTTGCGATACTTTGGCCAAAGTGAAATGGGAGTGAAAGTGATGGTGATGACCAAGCTAATTGGGAAACCTTATGTCTTCGACATGCAATAATGGAATTTGTGAATCTAAGGCAAAGAATGCTCTCCTAACTTGAAGGGGTGTAATGGTAGGGTCTAATATGATAGCTACTCGGAGACTCCAATCGATGTCTATCTCAGCTGAGATTCTATTGGTGGGTTGTGGAATACGTGGAAAGTAGCCTACAGGTGCCTCGTATGGGTTTCTAGACAAGGTCATGGAAATTGAGACAAGAGATGTAGCGGAGCTGCAGGAACTAAGGGTGATTCTCTGGTCTCATCTAGAAAGTCTTAGCCTGATCAGCTGTTATGTTCAACAATGAAAGTTGTGTGATAATATCAGGTGGAAGTGGTGAGGATATGAATACTGCATGTGTAGGCTAGTGTCGATATCTAACTGACTAGTAGGTCCATTGGGTTGGGATTTGTGGGTCACAACCAAAGACTCGTTGAGGCTGAGGCCCTGGAATGGTCATACATGCAGTCAAATCCTATTCCCAGGAGTAGTCCAAAAGTCATAGGCCTTGTTAGCAGCTATGTTTAAAGTCTCTAACTATCTTATTTTCTCTATGTATGTGGCGGGTGTGTAAGATTGTTAAGCGTAGACTTGTGTCAATGTCAGTTACTAACTCTAGCCCGTTGGGTTGTGGGACCAGAGGATCACAACCGTAGGTATTTTCCTACTATGGACCATTGATGGTCATACAAAATGAATTTGATTCATTTTCGGTGAATAAACTATCTATCAAATGAAATCTAAACTATATTTTTGGTGTTTTCTCAATATATAAGAACAAAACAATAAAACAAGCTAATCTATGGAAATAAATATTTTTGTGCTTTTCTAACTTTTCAGACAATGCATCTAATCTAACAAACAATTTAAAGAAAAAAAATAGCTGGCGGATGTAGCTAGCTATCTATGTGTAGATGTGTGAATCTAAATCTAAGATCTACTCTAATTCAAATAAAATCTCTCCAACTCTACCTCAAAAGTGAAGAATAAATCATGACTCTAACAGAGCTATCATTCACCCACTATTTCCCTAGCAATATTGAAGAGAAAACTTCCTATTGACTTGATCTACTTGTAACTATCTGATTAATTGAAATGAATTGTTTCTCTACTCTATTTGATATGCAATTTGACAAAACAAAGCAAACAAATACACAACTCCAACCTGGAAGAGCAAGAGCTTTGGAAAATCCGGAAGTATGAGTATCTATCCCCTCAGTTCTTTCCTTTCTTTCTCTGAGCATTCATGTGAGTCCAAGGATGGGAATGCAAAGAAAAACAACAAGAGGATGGCACTTGAGTGATGGCAGCTTGGAAGCAATCTGGGTGTAATGTAGGTAGAAGAAAGATAACACAAGAGATTTGAACTTGGCTATGCAATTCCTAGCAAGATTATTGCAGCACAACAATGCAAGATACACAAAATTCTCAGGCCTTTTGCTTGAATACAAGCATGGAATATATAGGAATGGAGGCTAGAAGGTTACTTCATGCACAAGGAATTGAAGAGGTAGTTCCACTCATTAAATCTATTTAAAAATAGAAGGAACTAGGAGAACCAAGAAAATGAAGCTATTTTTAGCAAATTTGACTCATGGATGTGTTCAAAAGATAAACTTAAGTGAATCATCGCATGTAATTTCTCATGTGAAGATTCTGGAAAAATCGATCAGACCACCCCCTATGTAGGTGGAGTTTCAAGAGCACCCCGGTCAGGATGGCGGCGGTTTTACCGAACCACCGCCAGTGCAAGGGCAGCGGTCCTGGCATCTTTGAAGGCCAAAACAAGCACATAATAAAAAGGGAAAAGGGAAAAATGCAAGGAAAAGATAAGTAAGGCTATCTAGGCCAAAAATATATACTACAAATGGGTTTTGGAGCTCGAACACCTTCTCGAAAGGATTTTGAATCATCATTAGGGACCTTTATAACCATTTTCCCACCAATGTAGCACATGTAATTTTGGGTGCATACATATTGCCCCCTCGAGAAGCATCTTAGCCATGAAAGAGGCATAAAACGTAAAGTCGAGTATGGCATTCCAAAATGGGGAGTTAGAGGCTATACTTGACATGCCCATGTGTCGAAATCTCACCGTCCAAGCTCCCACTACCTACAAGAGAAAAAGAAGACTCAAGTGTAGATAGATAAAATATCAAAAAATAAACACTAAATTAAAATGACAAGAGGACTTACCATTTGTGTGGGGATGTAGAAATATACCTGCACCAATGCTCCAACCCTGTGAACACATATACTCAAGATGAGGTTAGAAAGACCATATATATATCAAAACAAATTCATTTTCTAATTCATTTGTGCATTGTTGATTTGGATTGTTTGATTGATTTGGAGCTCTGGATTTATGGTGACCATTTTTGATGAGAATATAGTCAATACGTTTGTGTCGAGATCGTGATCATGCCTCCATGTGTGGGAGATCGACCAACGTGCTCCCAGGTTAGTTATTTCCTTCTTTGTCTTTTTGTACCCTAAAAGTTTAAATGTTGAAAACTTCACCTAGGGGGAGATTTTCAAAAAAATTTTTGTCTTGAATAAGTCTTTAGGGGGCACCATAGGTCATGCTTTTGTTCTAGCAAAAATGGTCAATTTTATCATTTTTTGGTCTTCCTTAGGGTTCATGGTGTGTTTTGAAATTTGGTTTAGGACCGCCGCCCAAAAAGCGGGGTGGTGGTCACCAGGGGACCGCCGCCAACTCGGGGTGGTAGTCCAGGAACCGCCGCCTGCCTTTGGGCGGTTAGGCGGTGGATGGTTAAAACATGTCAAAACATGCTCAAAACTTGACCTTTTTGGATTTTTGAGAGTTTACTATGTTTTTGATGAGCTTATTGTGTGGCGTGCTTTACTAACTTGCTCTTTTCTCATGTTTTGGTGGATGTAGAAAAAGGTGGAGTACATACGTTGGAGAGAGAGAGAGAGAGTGTGATTGGCTCCCTGGGATTTTAGATCAGCTGACCCAGGCTGAGATGGATCTTCTATAGTAGGTAGGCATCTGGTGGATAGCACGGGTGCCCCATGTTGCTCCTACTAGTCATATTCTGTGTGACTTATTTTCTTATTGGGATGCAAACCGGAACACTTTCCGGTTCCCAGGTGTCAAGGGGGAGTGGACCATCACTTTGGAGGATGTCTATCACATTCTTGGTCTCCCAGTACTTGGTAGGAAACTGACATTGGAGACAGTGGGGTCCAGAGCCATGATGAGACAACAAGCTACATACATGGGAGATGTTATTGTCTCTTCTAGCTTGAAGAAGGGAATAAAGGTTTGGTCTATTGCTACTGCTCCCATTCCTACCCTCTGAAAAGCCATCATGGGTATCCTATCCTCGAGACTGATCGGGGACAAGGGGGAGATACACTTTTGTACTATTGGGGCCCCATCATTACATAGATCGAGGCTCATGGCCGTAGGTATGCTGGGGAGAAGATATCTGGGGACCACATACCATGATTTATATAGAGTTGTGAGATTGTAGGGGTAGTCCTTGAGCCACCCCACTCTAGTTATGAGTTGGGTCTATGAGTGTTTCATCCCGTATGGTAGGGGGTGGAGGTGTCAGATCAGGGGCTGTCAGGAAGCTAGATGGATAGGCATGTCAGTGCTCGGACTCCACATCAGTCGGTGGCCTCTCTGACTATGGCCGACATGACCCCCACACCCTATCAAGATATGGCAGGGATATGGGGTGAGGAGACTATGATGATGGTAGCTTGCTCTTCCATGAGCAAGCTAGTTGACAGGGCCGGGAGACTAGAGATTCATCCCTTTGACTAGGTACCTAGTAGTTTGGTCTTCCATACCCTGTCATGCTTCCTCTAGTGACACCTATTTACAGGACTATCCAGGAGGCACGAGAGAGGTCCTAGAGGGGATCTTGGCTGGACAGTTGTTACTCTGGTGTGCCTATTGTAGTTAGGTGTGTAGTTTAGGCTCGATGAGTAGCTGGTGCTCCTCAAGCACCTTTACTTTAGATTGGGGTGGCTCCTGCTCACAGTGGGGAGGAGGATGAGCCTGATTGACTTGGACTCGATTCGAGGAGGGAGGTGGGAGATGACATGGAGGGGAGTTGGGTGGAGAGGAGGATGAGGGGTAGGACTTCGGAGGGGAGATGAAGTGACCCGAGTGGCATGACACCAGGAGATCCTCAGAGCAGTGCATGAGGAGGTGAGCAGTGTGAGAGAGAGACTCTAGTCTCAGAGGAGACCCTTGGAGGAGATGATGAGTCCGTGATGGGACAACACCATGCCTTTGGATTTGGGGAGGCTCCATAGCCACCAGCAGCACCTACCGCAGTAGCCATTGATCCCACATGGATGCCCAGAGACCGAGTATGTTCAATACTCCTCTCTCTATTTTTTCTTATTGATTTTCATAGGTTTAGTTTAGTATTCTCTTTTGACTTGCATTTTGTGATTTTCTCTTTGCTCACTATCTCTTCTTTTTCCTTTTTGTAGCATCCACACATGAGTGGTGAGAGCTCATCTGAGTATGTGTGGACACCCTGTTGATCCCCTCAGGGAAGACTCGGGATTGAGTTAGCTATGCTGATTAGGGCAGCCCTTAGCCATTGGCTGACATACCGATGTATTTTCTCATGTCTGGAAGATGCGGAGATGGTGACCTCCCTTCGTGCCATAGTAGCTGGGTATGAGACCCGAGAAGCACTGATGAGATGAAGCCATTCTCATAGTGAGGCTATGGGTAGTGGGTGCCACCATGAGCACTCACACCATTCAGTCCATTCTCAGTGCCATCGTAGTCACAAAGTAGGAGCCCTAGGCGTGGCCACGCACCATCTGAGGGATCCCACAGGGATTGACAGGCCGCTGAGCCTTTATTGCTTTGATACCATTTTTGACATTATATGATTTTTTTTTGTGTGTTTTGGGCTCATTGTGAGCATTTTTGACCATGCCTAGTGCATGATGACATTATATACAAACTTGATCCATTATGATATACAGACTCTATTTTTGGTTTGCATTCCATTATATCGAGTTGACTCTCTTTGGCTTATCTCTCATGTGTAATCTAGATGTTTAGAATTTCCACTTTCCTATGCTTTTCAGAATGTATGCAATGGATGTGAAATGATAACAAAATGATTTCTTTTTGTATTTCATGATGTTGATATATGATGATGCAAACACAATGTGATCTTAAAACTTAGTTTCTTTTACAATTTTGGTACTTCGTATTTGTCTTGACAAAACGTGATGACATAATGATATGATGAATAGATATGCTTGCCCCACTCCTAACCCCACACAACTAGTAAGATGTGAGGGCTCAACACCGAGAGCTAGGAAGGGCACAAGCCATGAAATTTGTTGAATGGTAGTGGTGAGACGAAGATAGAGGTTTGACAGAGCCAAATTGGGACGCTACAACCTTACCCCACTAATGCTACCTCATAGTTTAGAATGTGAATTGCTCTATAGTTTATCTAGACTTGGATCCATAGATGGCCACTTGGTTGACAAAATATGGTTTTAAGGTTTTGAATTCTTCTTGGAATTTTGAACATCTAATCCACTTTGCTTTGACTTAAGATTTCCCAGTAATTGGTCTAATTGTTTATGACTTTTAGGTTTGTCAAAGAGACCCCCTATACCTTGCCCCATGCTACTAGTAGGAAGCACGGGCTCATCACCATGGAAAAGCATAGGTGAGTAAGGGCATTTCCTTCCTTTCCCAACCCTACGTCACTAGTAAGAGACGTAGGCTCAACACCGAAGGTTGGTAGGGCAAAGAAATGTGTAAAATAAAATTTTTTGTTGATTTGTACTTGACTTACTTATTTGGGAAAAATCTTTAGAATGTTCTTATTTCCAAGGAGATGTATGTGGGATGGATGTGACACCATGAAGCTTCTAGAATAGACCATGAACAAAAGACACCTATCCTAAGAAGAAACCAAAAGTAGAACCAAGTATGCAGGCCTTGGTATGGTTACTGTCAAAACTTTGTCTTATCCTGTTTGGAACTGATGAAATGATGCAGAAATAGTTGATGATACAATGAAGATTTGAAGAGACATGATTTGAATGTTTTCCAATATTTTCAGAAGTTCTTGGGGATTGCTATAAGGATAAGCTCCTTGATCACACTTTTTACAAAATGAATGGACAAATGAAAATGCAATGCAGATGCTATAATGTACATATGAGAATGTTGATGGATCATGCGTAGTATCTCTTTAGGTGAAGGGAGTTCATGGATTCACTAAACTCCTCACCTTCTAGAGTACACAAATGGAATGCACCATTTTTATAATCTTCCACCACTCGATATGGACCTATCCACCTAGGTCTGAACTTTCTTCCCTCGCTCGGTCTTCTTGTCAATTTGGCTATCGAGTCTTAATACCAAATCTCCTTCATAGATCTCACGTTCATACACCTTTTTATTGTATTTTCGAGCCATGTGGTCAGTGTACACACTATGTCATTGCTTAGCATTCAATCTAACTTCATCGAGGCTTTCTAATTGGGAGAGATGAGCTTCTCGATAACCCTCTTCTCCTAGGATCCCATGTAATGAAATGCGGAGGCTGGGTAGTTCGACCTCCAGTGGTAGAACTGCCTCAACACCGAACACTAAAGAAAAGGGAGTTCACTCCCATTGGTGTTCTAACCGATATTGGTAGGCCCACAAGGCCGAAAAAGCTTCAGATGCCAATCTTGTTTATTCTCCTTAATAGTTTTTAGAAGAATGGACTTTAAAGTCTTATTGGTAGCCTCGGCTTGTCCATTAGCCTGAGGGTAATAGAGAGAAGTTGTGTGATGACTTATTTTGAACTTTGCACACAACTCACACACCTCATCATTTTTGAAAGACATATGTGCCATTATCAAAAATAATGACCTTGTGGCACCCCATACCTACAAATGATCTGGTTCAAGATGAACTTAGCGATTATAGAGCTAGGGACAGTGGTAAGGGGCATGGCCTCTACCCACTTGGTAAAGTACTCATGTGGCTGTAATTATGAAATTATGGCCATCCATTGATGAGGGAGAGAATTTCCTATCAGATCTAGGCCCCACGTGGAGAAGGGCCATGGAGTTGTGATCGGTTGTAAAGCTTGTGCCGGTATGTGGATTTCATGGGAAAACTCTTGACACTTGTGGCATCTACGCACACAAACTCTACCACATCATGTTCGAGGGTGGGCTAGAAATAGCCCATCGATGTATCTTTCAAGAAGTAGCATGGCCACTGAAGTGACCACCACATACCCCACTATGTGACTCATAAAGAATCTTTTAGACTCTTCAAAATCAACACATCTCAATAGCATTCCATCAAAGGCTCTGCGATAAAGCACATGTTCTAGGATGACGTACTTGGTGGAAATTATGTGTAACCACCTTCTTTGTTGTGATGTTTCCCCTTCTGGGTACATGTGGTCCATGATGAAATTGATGATGTCAGTGTACCAAGGACATATAGAGATAGGGGGCCTGGTTTCAATGAAATATACACACTCATCGGGAAAGTCCAAATCTACCAAATCACCCCCATCTAATGGATTATCAGCCAACCAATCTATGATGATTTGACCCTTAACTAATTTTTGATTTACAAACGTTAGCTCGAACTCACCCATTAATGTAATGAAATGCCCAACCTTTTTAGACAAGGATCCTTGCATGAGGAATGTCCGTAAGTGGTCTGACTTGATGATGACCCTTGTCTCTTGATTAAGCATGTAATGTCTTAAGCGCTTGGTTGTAAAAACTATGGCAAGGCATTCCTTTTCTACCTACGTGTAGCATGTCTCGTAATCGAGTAATGTCTGAATGATAAAATAAACAACCCATTCTCACTTTTCATCATCCTCTTGTGCCAACATATAGGCTAGTGAAACATCTGTAGCCCATGAATATAAGATCAAAGGGTGATCTGACCTTGGTGGCATTAGCGTGGGAGGGATAACAAAAATCACTTAACTACTTGAAGGCCTCATCACATTCCTCCATCCAATCCATGATATAATATTTCTTTAACAAATTGTTGATTGGATGAATGACAAAGGTCAAGTCAGGGATGAACCTTGGATTACACCAAGTTTCCCAAGAAAATATCTAATACTAGACTCATCCGATGGTGGAACCATTTCTAACACAACCCGGATTTTGGTCGGGTCAACATCAATTCCTTGTGAAGATATAATGTAACCCAGAGCTTTCCACCTGTTACACCGAATACACATTTCTCTGGATTCAATGTGACTCCATACTCAATCAAGTGTGAGAGAATGATACGAAGCACCTCTGGGTGATCGCAACGCTTCTGGCCTTGGCAACAAGTCATCCACGTAGGATTCCACAATCTTATGAATAAGATCATGGAATATGTAGGTCATTTCTCGTTGGTATGTAGCACCAGCATTCTTAAGACCAAATGGCATGATGACATAACAATAAGTTCCCCAAGGAGTTATAAATGTAGTTTTAGCTTGATCCTCGGTAGAGATTTTGATTTGATTGTATCCCAAAACCCATCCATGAGGGACAACAACTCAAATCCAGCCATTGCATCAATGATAACATCAATGGATGGTAGTAGGAAATCATCCTTGGGACAAGCCTTGTTGATGTCCCGGAAGTCTATGCAAATACGGATCTTTTTTTTTGAGAATGGGGACAATGTTAGATACCCATTGTGAATAATCAACTAGCTTGATAAATCCTACTTGGAGAAGCTTCATTACTTCTTCTTTTACCATAAGGGCTACCTTTGGCTTCATAGGTCTTGATTTCTACTTAATTGGTTTGGGTCTCGGCTTAGTAACAAGATTGTGAACTATGTGATGTGTGGTGTAATTCCCATCATTTCCTTATAACTAAATGTGAAGGCTTTCCGATGTTCCTTAAGGACTTGGGTATGAATTTCTACTTCCTCTAGAGTTAAAGAGGACCCTAGTTTTAAGATTTTGGTTCCTCCTCCATTCGATGTTTATATCAATCGTTCCCTCAATTAAGGAGGCATTACCCTCCTCAAACTCAGGTGGGGCTGGTGGAAACTCCAAGTCCCCTTCCTCTTCTACCTCATAAATTTCAAGATCTCTTCCCGGAGATGACTCAATCATTGGATTCCCAAAATAAGAGGAGGAACGTGGAATTAAGGAAAAGTCTACCTCTTGACAAGTAAGATGTAATTTCCAAAATCATTTAAATAAGTTAAAGTTGACTCATCCCCATCGATAGGGTCCGAAGAGTCAAACTGGCCCTCAACTTCCACATATGTCAACATTGATGCCACTGGTGCTTTGCGAATCAAGGATTCAGTGCGGAGTGAAACCGTGAAGTTGGTGTCCTCTAAATCATTACTTGGGGTGAAGTGTGAGGTGGAAGTCAGCTATAGAGTCTTCTAGAAGGTTCTATTCATGTGGAACTACCTCGATTGATATGAAATCAAACCCCTTAGTTAGGTCCAACATGGCAGTTTTATAGAGTTGTAAGTGTTTAGCCCTAGTCTCGTATACCTCGGATACCTGATTTGTGACTAGTTATGAATCACCCAACACCCTAATATTGAGGATGCCCATTCTCTTGGCTATAATGAGACCTAATAGAAGAGCTTCATACTCATCCCCATTGTTTGTGCATTCAAAATTCAATTTGAAAGAAACCTCCCAAACCCGATGCATAAGAAAAGATGCAGCAGGGTCTCCAAAACCCCGAAAACAAAGGAAATTTGAGCAAGTCGGAGAATACATGTCGGAGGACCTCCAAACCCGACACAAAGGAAATGAATACATGTCGGGGTTTCAAAGGAAATCGGGAAAGCACGAACATCAAACACATGCCGCGGTGTCCTCCAAGCCCGAAATGCGGATGAGGAGAGTCCCGAACCCGACTCGAACGGGGCCTCGACGCGGGAAATATGACAGTTCACCATTTTTTGGGTCGTTGAGGTTCTTACCTACCGCCATGATGAATCGAGTTAGGCGCAGTCTTGGAGGTGGTTGGGCAAATCTCGATTTTCTCACTTCTCCATCTCTTTCCCTTCTATAAATGTAAGGATGGGCTTTTCTCAAGGTTGGACATTTTGTTTTTGCATCCTCCCTTCTCTCCCGCCGCAAGAGGATTTGTGGAGCAAGGACCTCCCATTTGAAATGGAATGTAACGCCGTTTTTTGCCTCTCGCCATTGCAATGTATTCAATCGATCCTCGAGCAATATATGTATGTCGTGATGTTGCTTCTAAACCTCTCTATATATTTATTTTGTCTTCCGATCTTTTATTGCATTTTGGCTATCTCGTGCATGGTGGTATATTACATTTTTATGGTTTGTGTTTATTGGCAAAGCATATGTTCTTCATTCCTGCATCACCTCCTTAGCTTAGGTTTATTTTTATGCATTTCTCTCCCTGTCTCCTGGTAGTTAGATTAGGTTTTTGGGTAAACTCTGCGTTTTATTGGTGCATCCGAACAGAGGAATAGGAGCCGGCCTTCATCCGAGAGCTTTTCCGATTTCGCGAGGTCCCACACTGGGAAAAGCTCCATGTTGTGCAATCGCACCGAGACTTTCAACCATCGCGTCAGGAGTCCTGTGGGTGCGATTTCGACACCAACAATTTTGGCACACCCGGTGGGACCAAGAGGTCATTCCATCAAATTCAAGGAGTTTTCATGAAATTTGCACAAAAATTGCAAGTTTTTACAAATTTCAGATTTTGCACCTCCTAGCCTGAACTCCGAAATCAATTTTCAAGGGTTTAACTCGCTCAAAACGAGTCAAAATTTCACCAGTTGGTAGATCGACTGTAATCTTCAAAAGGGTATTTTTAGTTTTTTGATATTTTGATTTCCAAAATTTCGGGTTTTTAGTGATTTCGGGATTTCGGGATCCGAGAGCATCAAAGCAGAAGCAGTAGTGTTTCGGGTTTCGGGGGATGCATTGCATGGTCCTACCCCGACAAAAGTGATTTTGGGTTTTGGGGTCCGAAAACATCAAAACAAATTTTTCAGGTTTTGAGGGATGCTCTGACATGTTCCAAGTTCCACACACATAGCAATTCGGGTTTTGTGAGTGCAGATCGCATGACCTCGAGTTCCGCCTGTGATTTTCGGGATCCGCACTGCACAACAAGGTCCGAATTCGATCAGAAGATTGTCTCTCCGGGTCCTTCAAATTTCAAATTATATTTTCAATACCGTCAAGTTTGGTGTGTAACTTGGCAAAATCCAGCCTTTTAGAGGCTTGTTCTCTAACACATCTGGCGACTCCGAAGGGATAGAGTTCAGTGGTGTAGCAGCACAAGTTGCCCAGGCACATGAGAAGAATTCGGACAAGGTCTTATACTCGAGAAGAAGGGCTATTTGTCCACTTGCAACTTTCACCAGGTTGGGGAAGGAGAGGAAGAAGATCACAAAGATCACCATCCCCACCTAACAGGACTTTGTCTACACCTCCACCTGGTAGGCCTTTTCTCGCATCAACCAGGGTTCTTAGGCCAATCATAATGGCGCATCTACCACCGAATCCCTTTGTCAATTTCACGGGAAGTAGTCCACTTGCCCTAAATGCTCAGAACCAAATTCCAGTTGCAGCGCTAAAGAATATCCCCTATTTCACAGGAGAAAATCATACTACTCCTATTGATCACATCCAGGATATTGCTAATGTATGCGCAATCCACGAAATAAATGAAATGGATGTTGCAGTCAAGTTGTTGGCCTCATCTTTCAAAGGCAAGGCCTTACAATGGTTTAGAGCCTAGCAAACAGGTCTATTACTTAATCGGGACCAACTTTGTTCAGCCTCTTCAGAGCCAATTCGGGAGAGGGCTGACAATTTGTCCTTATTGGAACAATTGACAACAATCAAAAGGGCTCCTAACGAACAAATGGCAGATTTCAACTTCAGGTTCCAACGGACATGGGACAGGATCCCAATAACTGTTAGACCAACCGCCGAAGGAGCATTCCTTTATTTCTTAAAGGCTATAAATTGCACATAGCCATGATGATCCAATCAATGGGAGGGACAACTGCTGGGGTCCTATGACACAAAGAATCAGAGCAGAGAACTGTTTGATCCAAGCTGGCAAGCTTGCACCAAGGCCGCCAATGCCTCTCTATCCAGATATGGGAAATCCTACAACCAGTCAAGCACCAGAGTTGAATCCCATTCCAACTCCTAGAAATCAAAGCAATAATGAGGCATCCACATCTTCAAATACTTCAAAGGAATTGCAGGAGGTCATGAAACAACTGCAGAACCTTGGAAATGAGCTAGTGACTATCAAAAGACAGCAAGCTCAAAGTGCTAGACCATATCAGCCTCAAGCACAGTACCAAGCTAGGCCCTCATACCAACAAAATAGACCACCACCACCTCAGGCTGCAAATCAAAACCAAAACCAAGGACAACCTCAAGTCGCTGTGCCATTTCGGCCGTATGATCCAAATACAGTGACGTCCTCAAGAGCCTTGGTTCCAATACAAAATAACATGGCACAGGAGTACGACTGGTGTTACCCATGCAATCTCCCTCACAATCAGTCAGCATGTTTCAATGGTGCACTGAATCAGGCCTTGATGGTGCAAACCATTGGTGTGCCTCAAGAACCAAGCCAAGAAGGAATCAAGAAGAAGAAACGCAACAAGAAGGACCTCCAACAGAAACCACATTGGCCAATTGGCAAACGGAAGACTTCTGTGGAGTTAACCAACAGCCTTTTCAAGGCGTGGCTGCCAACACACGGTCAAAGAAGAGAGGCATAGTAGAGGAACAACCGCCCAATCCAGTTGTTTCTCAACCCACTCTTACACAACAAGGGGCCAGCAGACCAAACATAGCTCCAAATGTGCAAAATCAGCTTAAGGTACTGTTGTCAGCAACAACACATGCACTGCTCAAGCCCGTAAAAGGTTGCACCAAGTAAGGGGCAGCAAAAGGACAGTTCATCCCCTTTCAACATCATCGATCAAATGAAGAAGACACATGTGAACATTTCCATGTGGGAATCACTAGCGATCCCAGGACAACGAGATTTATTGCAAGCTGCAATGGCTAATTGGTCTGCCACAAATGTATCAAACCAGGGACATGAGAAAGTTCTCACTAATGCAAAAAGGCAACATGATGGGGGCCGATAAGAAAAATTTGAAGCCTCCACCATTCTATGTTTCATTGATTGTTGGAAACCACTTGGTACACAACTGCATGATAGATTCAGGAGCAAGTAGTTCGGTGATGCCGAAGCAAATAGCGGATCAACTGGGTCTGAAGTATGAGCCAGTGCTAAAAGGAGTAGTGCAACTAGATGGAACGGCAGTGGGAACAGTTGGGATCATCAAGGGGTTAAGCCTAACACTACATTCATGTCCTAATGTTACAGTCCTGCAAGATGTGTCTGTAATTGACCTCCCGCCACTCTTCGCGTTGTGTTTATCAAGGGACTTCACTGCAAAGATCGGTGGATATTTATCTGCAGATTGGTCGCACATGATTTTCAGGACAAGGTATGGAGCCAAAGCAACAATCAGATCAGAATCAATTGCCAATTTCCATATTGAGCCTCATGTACCAGGTCCTATCAATGCAAATTGCTCAGCTTTTGATCAGGAGGAGTGTTCAAATGATCTAGAAGCAGGTACTAAGGTCGAGGGAATTCCTGATTTAACTTTGGATGAATGGGCAAACAAAAGTCATGAATTTGACCCTATAAGGAAATTGAAGAATGAATTGGGTGTGTATTGTATACACGAAGAGAATTCACCCATTCCCGACATCATTCAAATTCGAACAAAAGATGAAAACAAAGTTTGGAAATTATTCTTCGATGGTTCGAGAAGTGCATAAGGTGGCTTGGAGGTGGTGCAATGTTGATTTCACC
Source organism: Taxus wallichiana var. yunnanensis (assembly GCA_018340775.1). Taxonomy (NCBI): domain Eukaryota; kingdom Viridiplantae; phylum Streptophyta; class Pinopsida; order Cupressales; family Taxaceae; genus Taxus; species Taxus wallichiana. Next base: position 60,805,991 of record CM031241.1, read on the forward strand.
ACAAGACATCAAGTATTATTCACTTTTCGCTTCAGCTTTTCTTGTTCAAACAACACACCAATATGAGGCCTTGATTCATGGAATTCATGGGCAAGGAAAAGGGGCATAAAGAACTTGCGCAGTGTTCGAGATAGCGAGCTAATCGTCAACCAAGTTAGGGGACAACATGCTACAAAGAACGACTTGCTAAAGAGCTACAAGAATAGGGTATGGGACCTCATTGAGGATTTCGAAGCTTTCAACATTGTGTCCATACCCAGGAAGAAAAATGAAGCCGCAGATAGGCTCGCAGCAGTTGGAGCAACCTTCGATGTGGTTGACAACATCAGAAGAGAAAAAACGCAGCCACACATCCATGTGGTTGTAAGGCCAGCAGTTCCAGATAATAACACAAGCTGGCAGGTGTTTGAGAACGATCAACAGATCGTCAATTTCTTGCAAGAAGAAGCTGAATTCTCAGCTAGAAATCAGGATAGGCTAGAGCAGCAATATGGAGATCAAGTAGTGCACTACGGACAAACAAGCTTCCTAAGGGTTTAGTAACGTTGAGTCTATCTTCAACCCTAACGACCAGCCTGTAAGGAAAAGGCTAACATACAAAGTCAAGAGAGAAGATTCGTGAGCCAATTCGGTCTGGGAAGGCAAAACACTTCAAATTGGTAAAGTGGCCAAGCAGAGAAATCAGATTTCATACAACTTTGCCAAGAATTTCCGTGATGTCTTCGCTTGAGCTATGAAGACTTAAGAGGATTCGATCCAAATTTGGCACAACATACCATAGAATGGATCCGGATGCTAAGCCCATCAAAGCGTAAGCAGAGACCACCAACCTCACATCGAGCCTCTAATGAAGAAAGAGCTTAACAAGCTAATAGAGGCAAGCATTATATTCCCGATCAAGCACTCAAGCTGGGTTGCGAACTTGGTTCCGGTCAGGAAGAAGAGCGGAGAAATTAGGTTATGTGTGGACTTCCGAGACCTCAACAGGGCATCTCTCAAAGATCATTACCCACTTCCTTCAATGGAACAAATATTGCAAGTAGTATCCGGTTCAGAGAGATTCTCTCTCCTAGATGGCTACTCAGGGTATAATCAGGTGATGGTGAAAGAAGATGACCAATTCAAGACGGCTTTCACCACCAAATGGGGGACATATGCCTACAAGAAGATGCCATTTGGGCTATCAAATGCTGGAGCCACCTTCCAAAGGGCAATGGATATGGCATTTAAGGGGTTGATCAATAAAATAGTTCTAATATATCTTGACGACATCACTGTATTCTCAAAAAATGCAGTGGATCACCTCTTTCATCTAAGGCAGGTATTTCAGAGGTGTAGAAGATTTGGGGTATCATTGAATCCCAAAAAATGCATATTCTTGGCTCACGAGGGAAAACTTCTAGGCCATATTGTTTCAAAGGAAGGGTTGATGATTGACCCAGAGAGAGTCGAAGCAATTCAAGCTTTGCCATTGCCAAGTCACAAGAAGGCTCTTCAAAGCTTCTTAGGAAGGATCAATTTTGTCCGCAGGTTTGTTCCAAACTTTGCAGCTCTCGTAAAACCAATAACGTTGATGTTAAAGAAGAGCATGGCATTTAAGTGGACATCTCAAGGCAAGGCAAGTTTTGAGGCAATAAAAGAGGCTATATCTCAAGCCCCAACTCGTCAATCCAGACTTCTCCAAGGACTTCGTGTTATATGCCTTCGGTGGTGGAGACACAATTTCGCAATCCCGTACAACAAAACAAAGGAGGATTAGAGCAACCAGTTGCTTTCTTCAGTCAAGGCTTGGAGGAATATGAAACTAGATACTCTTTCATTGAAAAGCATGTCCTTGCAGTGATCAGGAGTTTAAAGAAATTCAAGCACCTAGTCTCAAACAACAAGATCCAATTGATGGTCTCTCATGCGGGAGTCAAGGACTTCCTTCTAAACAAGGATCTGAATGAGAAGCGTGCAGGATGGATCACTCGTGTCATGGAATATGACATCGAGATCAAGGTCACAAAGCTAGTACGTGGAAAGGGACTATGCGAACAACTAGCCTCGAGTCAACAAGTGAAGCAGTGATGAAAAAGAGACTCGCCTGTACTACACAGATGGTCAAGAACATGAAAATGATGATGTGCCTACTCCTTGTTGACTCGGATATGATACACTTCCTACACGCATGTGCCTATGCCCTCCGTAAATGAGCAAAGCAAAGAGGAGATACTTTAGATTACAAGCCATTCCATATGTGCTTGCTGATGGTGTTTTGTTCAAAAGGGACATCAATGGAGTTCTATTGAGGTGCATGGGACAGTCAAATTGAGAGGGTGTTACGAGATTTTCACGATGGAGATTCTGCGACATTTTTGCCCCACGAGTAAAACTCTCAAGATAATGAAAGTGGTATTATTGGCCCACAAAGTTGTTCAATGATCGCTATACATGGATAAGAAAGTGCAAGAAATGTGCACTCTTCAGTGCAAAGAAAGACTAGCAAAGACTTCCATCGCACCCAATTTTGGTTGACCAACCATTTATGCAATGGGGATGGACTTCGCTGGGTCATCAACCCAAACTCAAGCCAAGGCCACAAGTGGATTCTCACGGCAACGGACTACTTCACCAAGTGGATCAAGCAAAGAGCGCTCAAAGAGGCCAACGAGTCTAATATACTAGAGTTTTATGAAGGAATAGTGACTGTGTTCGGTGTGCCGCCACTATCATATCGATAATGCATCGGGCATTCATAGGTTCCAGGATGCTGTAATGGGCTATCAAGAATGGAATCTATTTGAGCACCTCTTCAAATTATTACCCGCAGGGTAATGGACAGGCAGAGTCCACGAACAAAAATTTGCTAAGAATCATCAGGAGGACTCTGGATGAAAATCAAAGAACATGGCATACCAGGCTAAAATCAGCATTGTGGGCTGACAGGATAACACCAAAGAGGTCTACAGGCAATTCCCCTTACAAGTTGGTCTATGGAAAAGAGGCAGTATTGCCTATATCATTAGAACTGCCTGCATTGGAGTTCATGAAGCAATTGGAGTTGGCTGAGTTCGAACCAATGGAGGCTAGGTATGCAGAGTTGATGGAATTGGAAGAAATTAGAGAGCATGCAGCTCAAACAATCGAGAAAGATCAGGCCTTAGTGAAAAGATGGTTTGATAAGAAAGCAAGAGCGAGGACCTTCCTGGAGGGGGACTTAGTTCTGAAATGGGATGCAGATCGGGCAAAACCGGGAAGGCATTCCAAATTTGATGCCATTTGGAGTGGCCCCTACATGGTCACGGGATGTAAGAATAGCAATGCCTTCCAATTGTCTACATTGGACGGAGAAGAACTTCGATTCCGGTCAACGGAATCTATCTTAAACATTGCTACTGAAGAGAGAAAAGTTCTACCCTTGTAAATATTAGCCTAGATTTCAATTCCTCTAAGTGCGTGTGCACATTGTCTTGTTGTAGTTAGGTTTCAGTTTCCCTAAGTGCTTTGGCAATGTGTTTTGTTGCTCCTGGGTTGGTTTTCTACAGTTCAACGTGTTCTCGGAGAAGGAGTTCAGGTATCAGATCGGTTTCAGGTTGTTGCTTATGACTCCGTGCCCAATGGATCGCTAAAAGGCCATTGATCTTCTACCTAGCAGGCAGGTAACCCCGTGAGTCGCCAAATTGTTGTATATATTTACCCCCGGGTAAATATGGATAAAGCGAGGCAAAGGGAAATCGGGTTTCGGAGGCGGAAAACACGGATCAAAAACATGTCGAGGCCATCCCCAAACCCGACGCAAGAAAAGATGCAAGAGTGGTCTCCAAAACCCGACGCAAAAGGCAAATCGGGTTTCTAAGTCGGGAAAGCAGGTCGGGCGAGCAAGTCAGGAGAACATGTCGGAGGACCTCCCAAACCCGACACAAAGGGAAATGAATACATGTCGAAGGGTCGCAAAACCCGACAGCAAAGGGAAATCGGGTTTCCGGGTCGGGAAAACAAGTCGGAAAAGCATGGGGGAAAACATGTTGTGCCACCTCCCAAACCCGATGCATATGCAAGTCACACCCCGAACCCGAAAACAAAGGAAATTTGGTAATAGCGGCGGATGCGGGTTTCGGGAAAGCACGAACATCAAACACATGCCGCGGTGTCCTCCAAGCCCGATGCGGATGCAGAAGAGAGTCCCGAACCCGACTAGAACGGGCCTGACGCGGGAAATATGACAGTTCGCCATTTTTGGGTCGTTGAGGTTCTTACCTACCGCCATGATGAATGGAGTTAGGCGCAGTTTGAGGTGGTTGGGCAAATCTCGATTTTCTCACTTCTCCATCTCTTTCCCTTCTATAAATTGTAAAGGATGGGATTTTTCTCAAGGTTGGACATTTTTGTTTTTGCATCCTCCCTTCTCTCCTACTCGCAAGAGGATTTGTGGAGTTTCCAAACCTCCCATATGGACTGTAACGCCGTTTTTGCCTCTTGGCCATTGCAATGTATCAATCGATCCTGAGCAATATATGTATGTCTCGTGGATTGCTTCTAAACCCTCTATATATTTATTCTGGCCCTTTTGATCTTTTATTGCATTTTGGCTATCAGTGCATATGGTATATTACATTTCTTATGGTTTGTGTTTATTTGGCAAAGCATATGTTCTTCATTCCGGTGCATCACCTCCTTAGCTTAGGTTTATTTTTATGCATTTCTCTCCCTGTCTCCTGGTAGTTAGATTAGGTTTTTGGGTAAACCTCGCATTTTATTGGTGCATCTCGAACAGAGGAATAGGAGCCGGCCTTCATCCGAGAGCTTTTCCGATTTCGCGAGGTCCCACACTTGGGAAAAGCTCCATGTTGTGCAATCGCACCGAGACTTTCTGCGGTGTATCTAAGGGAAACCAAGAATCATATTATAGTTGGTTTCCCGATCTATAATATAAAACTCAATAAGCACCATCTTGGGTCCAAGAGTGACCGGTAATACTATGGTCCCAATCGAGGTCACCTTGAGACTATCATAGCCTCTTAATGTGTTTTTCATCGAGGAGAAATTAGTCTCCCCATATCCTAACTTCTGAAGTAAAGAGAAGGGGATGATGTTAACTTCTACCCCATCATCTATCATCACACACTTCACATAGTTGTTGTAGATCCAAACTTGCAAAAACAGGACTAGATCACCTCTACGAACTATTTCGGCATCCGTAGGCATCTTGCTTATGTTAAATACAAACCCAATATCCCTTTCGGGCTGCCTTGGAGGGAAAACGTCAAAGTCTATATGGTTTATATGTGCCTTTAGCGGTGGGGTAACATTAGCCAAATGTTCGAGACCGAGCACTTCAGAGAGAGCAACTTGATGAGAGGGAGAATTCTTCAAGAGATCTAAGAAGGAAATGTGTGAAAAGGTCTTGGCTAGATCACCGATCAAGTCATAAGCCCCTTGGCATGCTTAGCATGTCATGAGAATTATTCAAGACAACCGGGTAAATCAGATCGATTGCGATGAATAGTCTTTGGCTCTTGTTGCAGATTAACTGGAGTTCGGCGTCAACTCAACCAAACCTATGATCTTCGCTTGTTGGTGATGATCATGATTCCCTATTACAATGCCATTATTTGAACCATTAGGATCTAGTCTTTCGCCCTTCGGATGCGTGGGGAGAGGATCATTGAAGATTCCCAATAGCGTGTTCTTGGGAGACACTAGTCCCATATAGGTGTTTTGATTAGGTGTAATTGGGTTGGCCAAAAACATGTCAACAAACAACCGTATTTGGTCTTCTAGCAAACACTGTAAAAACTTATTACAATCATGGCAAGTTCTTGTGTCATGCCCATGAACCCTATGAAAACCACAATACAAGTCAGGATCATAATCCGAGGCCTTTGGTTTGTTCCTTGTTGTGGTCCAAAACCACAGTTATTGTTTGGTTGTTGATGTTATAGTGTTAAACCCTTGCCCCTGGTTCTAGAATTGGTTAGGGTATTGACTAGGGCTTGGGGTCGGCATTTGTCTTTGTGGCTGAGGTTGTTGCTATTGTTGGGGATGATTAAAATCCATAGCATTTACCGAGGGTGAGAAATTGTTGCTCCTCTAATGCCATTGTTATTCCCATTGTTGTTGTTATTCGTTGTACATACGGTGGGATTAACAACATTAGGCTTTTGGGCTGGTCAGTTACACTGTCGGTCATGACTCCATGATTCTTGTTAAGGATCTTTGGTCCTTGATTGTTATTTGTATTGTTGGAGTAACCAGGAGTGTTTTGAGAAGGGGTAACTAACTTCCCATTTGCTCCGTAGGTCTTACAACCACTGTCGATGGCCGCTTGGTCGATCCGAAGAGCACCCTCTAGCACCTCTTCATAGCTCCTTAGTGGGAACTTTTGAACCTCTTCCTTCATCTCTCTGTTGAGGGAGTGGAGGAACAAATCACAAAGTTCCGTTTGGTCCATGTTTGGAGCACTTGCGGAAGAGTAGAGAACATGTTGCCACCTCTAAATGAAGTGAGTTGTAGACTCGTTATGTTCTTGTTTGATATGAAGAAATTATCTTGATTCTATTCATAAAAGCTTGTTCATATCAAAGGCTTTGATAAACTCTGACACTAGTTGCTTGAACGAGTGTATCGAAGCCTCCGGTATCCTATAATACCAGTTGAGAGCAATACCTTCAAGTGTCTTAGGGAAAATCTTTGCAATGACTGCATCCCATGGGAGCAGCTCTCGAATGGCCATTGCATAAGCTTTGATGTGGGAATTTGGATCACCCTCCCCCTTGAACTTCGGGAGATCAAGCAAGGGTCTCGGGAGCATGACTTTCCGAATGGAGAAATCTAGGGGTTCTTTGAGATATTCAGAATAAGTCCCCATTGCATATGTTTCCACCATTGAAGACCCTTGTTGGGGAGGTGGGGGCTGTGTTGGCTGCTGAAATGGGACAAAGATAAATATTTGGCGAGGCGTATGACATCCCTTGCATTTGTCCATATGGACCTGGGTAGGTGTACATGTCCTCTGTGGAGATTTGGAATACATGTGTATATATGGGGGTTGACTTCCTTGATATGGAGCTAAAGGTGCAAAGCCAGGGAACGTCACATTTTCGATTTGGTAAAGTGTTTGAGAACGCACTTGGCCGGCTTTGTTGTAGATGACCATATGCGGCTTGAGGAGGCATACCCAAGGTACTCATCCCAGTTAACAAGTCTACATAGTTCGGATTATTCATGTAGATTGGCGCTTTCTGGGCGATCGGTATTTGCCCATGGTTTTGTGGGTAGGAAGGAGCCCACGCTTGCCCTGCGTATGAATTATGTGTATTCTAGGCAAGCTCTAACTCCTTGACCTTATCAACCAAAGCTGAAATGACATCGCCGTTGACGGGGTGGTGCCCTGCTTAGATTCCTTTGGTTGAACCCTGAAGGTTATTGAGGAATATGGTGTCCCACTATGAATTGTTCACGATGTTTCCACCCCTCATTGGTTGTATTGTCAATTGGTGGTAGGGTAGCATTATTGTTTTGAAGTGGGACACTACCTTGCCCTTGTAACCTATCAAAATATTGGTTCATTTGTTGGAATTGTTTCTCACTCCTAGCATATCGTGCTAGATACTCCTCATCAAGATGGGGGAGTGGATCGGATTGCACGGTGATGGGTTGTCGAAACAATACCCAAGGAGATGAACTAGTTTCTCCAATAAATGTCATGTTATTTGAACTTGATTGTTTAAGGGGGTAAGTCTAAGTGATCTGATCCAATTCTTCGATGCACACAGAAGAACCAACATTGGTTCCACAAGCTTGAGAGGGTTTTGAGTGGATGAGCGGTTGTATGCCCACATTGAAAGCGAAGGTGACTATTGTGGTATGTTTGAGTGTTGTTGGTACAAGTCGAAACACGGGATGAATCGACCGTACTCATCATATCCCGACATTTTTGGGGGTATAAGAATACCCGCATAAAAAGGATGGACGAAAGTGGAAACGTTTAAAGACTAGCTCTTCACGTTGCGTTCACTAATTTGTATGACAAAAAATCAACATGTGACCTCTCGCGCAATCGACTTCCCGAGGTCATGTCAAGCCGATCAAGTGCAGAATTTGAAATGGGAGTGAAAGTGATGGTGGTGACCAAGATAGTTGGCTAACCTTGAGTCTTCAACACACAATAATAGAATCTACGAATCTAATGCAAAGAATGCTTTCCTAACTTCAAGGGGTGTGATGGTAGGGTCTGATATGATAGCTACTTGAAGACTCCAATCGATGTCTAGCTCAGCCAAGATTCTATTGGTGGGTTGTGGAATACATGGAAAGTAGCTTGTAGGTGCCTCGTATGGGTTTCCAAACAAGGTCATGGAAATTGAGACAAGAGATGTAGCAGAGCTGCAGGAACTAAGGGCGATTCTCTAGTCTCATCCAGAAATTCTTAGCCTGATCGGATGCTATGTTCAACAATGAAAGTTGTGTGATAATATCAGGTAGAAGCAGTGAGGATATGAATACTGTGTGTATAGGCTAGTGTCGATATCTAACTGACTAGTAGGTCCGTTGGGTTGCAGACTGTGGGTCACAACCAAAGACTCGTTGAGGCTGAGGCCCTAGAATGGTCATACATGTAGTCAAATCCTATTCCCAGGAGTAGTCCAAAAGTCGTAGGCCTTGTTAGTAGCTATGTTTAAAGTCTCTAACTATCTTATTTTCTCTATGTATGTGGTGGGTGTGTGTAAGATTGTTAAGCGCAGACTTGTGTCAATGTCAGTTACTAACTCTAGCCCATTGGGTTGTGGGACCAGAGGATCACAACCGTAGGTATTTCCTGCTCTGGACCATTGATGGTCATACAAAGTGAATTTGATTCGTTTTCAGTGAATAAACTATCTATCAAATGAAATCTAAACTATATTTTTGGTGTTTTCTCAATATATAAGAACAAAACAATAAAACAAACTAATCTATGGAAATAAATATTTTTGTGCTTTTCTAACTTTTCAAACAATGCATCTAATCTAACAAACAATTTAAAGAAAACAAATAGCTGGCCGGATGTAGCTAGCTATCTTTGCAGATGTGTGAATCTAAATCTAATATCTACTCTAATTCAAATAAAATCTCTCCAACCCTACCTCAAAAGTGAAGAATAAATCATGACTCTAACGGGGCTATCATTCACCCACTATTTCCCTGGCAATATTGAAAGAAAACTTCCTATTGACTTGATCTACTTGTAACTATCTGATTAATTGAAATGAATTGTTTCTCTACTCTATTCAATATGTAATTTGACAAAACAAAGAAAACAAATACACAACTCCAACCGGAAGAGCAAGAGCTTTGGCAAATCCGAAAGTATGAGTATTTATCTCCTCATTTCTTTCCTTTCTTTCTCTGAGCATTCATGTGAGTCCAAGGATGGGAATGCAAAGAATAGCAACAAGAGGATGACACTTGAGCGATGGCAGCTTGGAATCAATCAGGGCGTAATGCGGGTAGAAGAAAGATAGCACAAGAGATCTAAACTTGACTATACAATTCCTAAGCAAGATTATTGCAGCACAACAATGCAAGATACAAAAAATTCTCGGGGGTTTTGCTTGAATACAAGCATGAAATATATAGGAATGGAGGATAGAAGGTTACTTCATTTAAAAATAGAAGGAACTAGGAGAACCAAGAAAATGAATCTATTTTTAGCAAATTCGACTCACGGACGCGTTCAAAAGATAAACTTAAGTGAATCTTCGCATGCAATTTATCACGTGAAGATTCTGGAAAAATCGATCAAGACCACCGCCCGTGCGGTGGTGGTGGTTTTAGGACCCATTGCCCTGGATCGTGGCGGCGGTTTGCAACCACCGCCTGTGCAAGGTGGCGGTCCTAGCACTGAAGGCCAAAACAAGCACATAATGAAAGGGGAAAAGGGAAAAATGCAAGGAAAAGATAAGTAAGGCTATCTAGGCCACAAATATATACTGCAAATGGGTTTTGGAGCTCAAACACCTTCTCAAAAGGATTTTGAATCATCACTAGGGACCTTTATAACCATTTTCCCGCCAATGTAGCACATGTAATTTTGGGTGCGTACAATTAGCTTCACAATATCCTCATAATGACTCCCATCATTAAGAGGGTACTCTGCAAAGCAGATATCTACTCTACAACAACCTACTAAGTTCCTTTAATGAAACTAACATACTTAAAGAATCATTAGATTTTTTAACCTTCACCTAATTAATTGGTTTAATTATTCATTAAACATCATACCTAGGGGTCCACTAAGTACGTATGATTGATCCAAAAAAAGAAAGGATCTTAAATACACTTTTACACCAATTGAAGGTATGTAGATAAATTATGCGTTCATACTTATGAACTCATTATTTCTTAACCATTATTTCATTGAGCATTATATATCATTCTAAATCAAGAAGTAAGATCATTAAGTCTCTTTACTTTAGTTTATCAATGTAAACAATCTTGATTGAAAACTCGTTAATTAAACTTAGTGTTATCATAATTTTTGAAACCATCTTACTAATTCTTATAAGCTTCCCAATTACCATTTATCATTCCCATAAAGTAGAGCATACAACCAATCAACAATATTGATTTATACTTTATCACATAAATAAGGATAACATACTTGGTTCTTAATTAATGATGATAAGGAAGTATTCTCTTCTTCCTAATTAAGGACTATTGTCCTATTCATGAATTCGAAAAACATAAGGAGTTTAAATTTAATAAGAATGTCACATCCATCTTAATAGTATACCATTCTAATTCCCATTTCCGAATAAGGTTTTATATATTATAATCATCATAGTCTAACCATTACCCATAATTAATTGGTTCAGATAAATAGTTTATTACTCAAACAACACTTTGTCTCAAAGATAATTATTAACTCATGTATGTTAATATTTTAAGAATATTAATAAAATATAAATCATATATGTTGCATATAAGCCATATATCACAAACCAATCATACAACAATTCATTATATCAGAAAAGTTATTCACTTCATTCCATGCTTAATAAGTGTTTTCATAAGATTTTTAAGAAAATATTTCTCAGTAGTACAAAATACTAATGTGATATGCCCACATAGTTTATCCAACAAGTTCCTTTTAAGAGAATTTCAATACATTAAGTATCCGAATAAAATAAATGACTTCATTAATAAAACAAATGCAACTTTCTATAAGTCTTTCTCCTTTCACTTTTCGAAGTCCATCTACAAAATTGTTAGCATGAGTCTAGTTCACAAGAATTGGGCATGATAAGCGCTAAAACATTAAAAAATATTCTTTTATCTAACCACTTCGTAAAAGGAACATTGTTGATTATGAAAATGTTCCAAGTACCCAAAATAAGAACAATTAAAAAGTCTTCCCAAAAAGCCACAATGTCAGAAATAGAAAGGAAGTCATTTAAGTCTCTTTAGGAACCAATTGCCCATAAAAGAAGTTAAGTAAACCAAAAAAATTAATTCCATCTATGTTACAGTCATGATAATCATTTCAAACATGATAACATTTAAAATTACAGCTACCAACTATTAAAGAAGAGGATTAATAAAACTTCATGATCAATCCTCATCAGTATCGAATTAATTCACCAAGCCATAATTTTCCACTTTATTACTAACCAATTCCCTATCACCAATCCATAAGGGAATACCATTAAAACAAGAAAGAGTCGGCATGGACATAATACAGGCATAATAAATTTCCACAGGAGGGTTATTCCATCCAATAGTGAGATGATTCAGAAAAGCTAAGATAAAGAACCCAAGAAAGGTTTATTGTAACATAATAAGATAGAGATCTAAATCGACATTGATCAACACAATTCAATTGAACCGAGTCAACTACAAGATTCCTAACTAGACCAAAAGCTCCAAGGACTCAACCAACGGTTGAAATCACAAAAAACTCTCACAACCAAAACTTACAGGATAATAAAAACCAAACCGCATAAAAGATCAAATGCGTATACTATGACCTTCACTTGTTAAGATCAAGGTTCCGGACTTAGGTAATTATTAAACTCTTAAAATGATCACAGAAAAATTCCCCACTCCCAACTTATTTAAAATCGACCCCAAAATCTAAGCACAGTCTCAATGATACCTTTTGCAAGATGGTAAAAATTCAATAAAGGACAAATTTTAGTCACCAAAGAATACGCCCTATGGGAATAATCAATTGACCAAAATCCACAAAATCTCCAAAGTTTATACAAGAATCACTTGCCGAAACAATGGTATCCAACCCAAGAAACTTATCAACTAACAGAGCTCAAGGGAACCTCTTAAACAAAAGGAGTGTGAAACCCAAGAGCTAATAGCAAGAAGACCTAAGATGGTCAATATCCAAAAGAAGTCTAGATTCAAGCCAACCCGAGAAGGGTAATAACAAAACAATACGCCACTAAAAAAAGGGACATGAAACTTTACCAGTCACCCTTTCCAATACAAGCCAACCCGAGAAGGGTGAATAACCAAACAAAACATAACTAAAAAGGGAGACATGAAACTTACAGAACCCTCACCATTATGCCTTTAAAATGAATTCGAGACATCCCTATTGTGAGTACCAGAATGGGTCTAAGATTGATTCACCGAATTAAAATCAAAAAGAGAAGTCATGATTTCAAATCCATAAACGAATGATCATAAACCAAAACAAGAGCCTATATCAGGCATTAAAAATTCGACACTATATCTATCTTGTTAACACCCAATTTCTCAACAAACCGAATCACTATCAAATTCCAAGAAGACTTCGACCCAGAACCCTGTGATATCATTTAACACCAAAGATAGAAATACAATGAGATATATCAATCAGTAGAAAATATATCACAGTAACAACATAATAAATCATTCTAAGTTTCATATTTTGCAAACACAAACGTTTTCCAATCCATCTTAAAACCCAGTTTCAAAGTATAACAAACTTCATACAATACAGTGTTATTCTATCAACCAAAAATCAATATCTTTCTAGAAAACACAAAGGAGCAAGGAAAAGCAAAGCAACACACAAACACGAAACCGAATCTCAGAAGTGATTTCATGAAGAGCAAGAGTTCTTTTTATGAAATCATTAAATAAAGCAAGAAATCTTAAAGAGATAGAGCCTATCATGCCTGGTAGTGCTCTGATTTATTTTCCACGCTTCAAACTTTTTTGTGAAGCTTCCACTGAAATATCTCCACCGAAAACTCCAACCAAATCTTCTAAAAATCCCCCATCTTTCCTTTATAGTTTCCACAATAATTTTTGCCATTATTTCTGCCATGCAATGGAAAACTTGACTTTGTAACAGAATCGAATCGATAGTTTGAAAAATGGAAAAACTACATGCAGAGCCATAGAGCTCAAAAAATCCGAATGCAAAACAAAACCAAACCATTCCTTTTTCCCCAAACCCATCTTGTCAATTCCTAGGTGGTTTTCACTCAAGGGTCGAGACTCATTAATGTCAGTCGGACTACCAGTGGCCTCCTAAATTCTTTCTAATTTCCATCTCATTGTTAGTTACAACTAATAGTTAAAAATTCATTTACCAAAGCTTAACAAAGTTACCTTTTTAGCACATTCCATCATAAACCATGCCCCGGCCAAAAGTGTGCAATAAAAATATTAATTGATCGATTTAAATCTCTTAATAGGCCTTTGGAATGGTGCCACCACCCCATTCTCTTAACTTTCCATCCAAGCTAACCATAGTCTCCTTAGGTTAGTTTGATGCCACCTAGGTTAGGCATCTTTAGCATTAGATACAACCATAGCTTAGGACCTTAGCAATTCCCATTAATAGCTTAGGGTAAATTAATATCAAATGACTTAGGATAATCCTTTTTAAGAATTAATATCCTTCAAAATTCATTCACTTAACTTAGGTTAAGGGTAATGTAAATAATCAAATGCATTTAGATTATTTAGGTTCCACACAATAATCAAAAGACATTACCTTAAGTAATTTTATCAAAACAAGGTAATTAGATCACATAGAAGGATGCATCCGTAAGATGCTATAGGACGCCCTATGATCTCCTAAAATACGAGCTTGAGTACGAAGACATCTCAACAATAGAATATGTTGATCTGGCTTAGCAAAATGATCGAAACATCATAGTAATTATACACATGCCTTGGATCACTGCGATTGATCCAAGGTATGGTTGTTCCTATATTAGAAATTAAATAGACTAATAAATAAGTTCACTAATGTGAATTAGGCAGTGTACTAGAATAGTCTTTTAAGAATGAATTTATTTCCTTCACTAGTATACAGAATGTCCTACAAAGTTCAGCATAAATTGTATATGAAATACTTCGATATCAATTCAGAATTTCCATAGTATGATTTAATCCAATTTTAGAAGATAAAACATATCATCTACAAAAACATGATCACTCAGTTCTAAAGAGTACATCATCTTTAAAACAAGAATCATTTATCAATGTTTGTAAATTCAGTTACGAGAAGAAAGCAAGGATATCAACCATGGAAAAGGTATTACACCTTTACATGCATATAGCATAAACTATAGGTATTTTCATCTTTGAGCATCTTCCATTAGTGTTGAGCTAGGTATCTTCATCTTGCATTTCATCCATCCAAGCTTTTGAGTCATATGAAGGGAATCAAAATGGTCTTGTAGCCATGTCTTGATGAGCCTCCATTCTCAAACCCTTGAAGATCAAACAATCAACTTTGATTGTCATGGATCTATCTAGGTTCATTTGTAGTTGCAATCTAAAGAGTAGAGGTTAAATGCTTAACATATTAGTTTGATTTTCCTTCAAATTTCTAATGCATAATGTTGGTAGTTAGTCTCTTTAAGCTCTTAGCATGATGATCTTTGTGTAGTTAGCTTTTTTTTGAATTATTAAGGTGTTAGTTTCAATTCTCTTAGCATAGTTAACTAATACATTGATACAACTATATTGAAATTATTCATGAAACCTTCAAGTCTTAGAGAAAAATGGATGTTACCAACATGTATAGGATTCACATATCTTTCCAATACCTATTTTTTTCCTCCTAACTCTTTACGGAGCTCCCAAAACCATCCGAAGAAGTCAAATTTCAACATTAGAGTGTTTGTTCCTTGCACCTAGAAAACCTGTTGTTAAGAAGATTGTCCTTGAATGAGTAAACCTTTCTAAAATCTTCTTAAACACTCCTACAAATCTCAATTACCAATTGAAAAGGCCCCAAAACCTAAACAATGCCTATATTCTTTCACAAAATAGATAATTATTGTATAATTCAAACCCTAAAAGCTTGAAAATTGAATGTTGAAATCTGAAAAAATACCTATGTACTCATGATTAGAATCTGAAAAAGTATCTTCTAAACCATGATAGGTGGAGCTATGAGACCAATTCGTAAGGTACATACGACCCTAACATCTTATATTTACTAATATAAATTTAAAGTATAAGAAATAATAAAATAAAAACTTATTATTATTTATACTTTATTATTTCTTATCATTATATATATTTTATTATTTCTTATACTTAAACATTTATTTTTGTAAATAGAAGCATGTCACAAGCACATATGCCACATAACACACAGAACGCGAGCGCGTTATAACGTGCTCGTGTTTTCCTTCTATGAGTTTCGAATCCCAATCCATACCCTATGGCTTGGATTTTCCTTGGATATCCTACCCTATGGCTTAGACTGTGTAATCCGTGATTTACAAAAAAACAACAAAATGTCACGTGTACACCCCGATAAAAAATGTGTTATAACATAATATTCCAAAAAAATTATACTATGACGTCAAGCTTGGTTTTACCTTGGTGACGATATGCTTCTTTCTAAAATCTGATTAGTTTAAGGATTTCATCCATAATTTCTTTTACTAGTGCCTTCTTTTTTGCAGAAAACCTATGCATACATTTTGGTGCACAATTTATGATTTTTTCATCCGAATTTCAAAAAAAAAATCCTCTTCAAAACTCCATTCTACACGCATTAAAAAAATGACTTTTTCTCAAAGTTACGGGGTGTACACACCAATATTTCATTTTTCGGGATGTGTGCACTTTGAAAATTAATTAAAAATTATATATTCATCCAAAAATTATGAAAAATTAGTGGGACCTCGTACATGGAATTACCTAACTTTCTACTGAAGGGATTTGAAAAATAATTTATAAAACTCAAAAAATGGGGGGGCACACACACAATAGGTTCTTATCTTTTTGACACAAAAATAGACATACTTTGTGTGTGCACCACATTTGACCCTCTTAATCTCCACCATTTTTGAAAAATTAGTAGTTTAGAAACTAGATTCCAAGCTCTATGGTACTTATTCTTATCACTTTGTCAAATTTTGAGCATATGCATGCCAAATTATTCGATGAATTTCAAGTTTCATTGATTTCAGGAAAAATCTGTCATTGTTTTACCCCCTTTTGGCCCCCATTTCCATGCACTTACCCTATAAAAACATGAATTATTGATCTCTATTTAAAGCATTGATGGTGGAGTTAATTACTACAAACTAATTTAATTTGGTTATTTATTTGTAAATGTTATTAAGTTGATACGGCTTTAAGAATTTGTTGTTTGGAAGATTTAACTCCTCAAGGATATTGTGATAGCATTGATTTTAGTTTTCTTTAATCATGACTGTTGACTTATCTTGATTGTGATTTCTTTTAGATTCACAACTATGAAAATATGGGGAACAATATGGTTTTATTATAAGATAAGATGTTATGTCTTTTCCTTTGTAAATTTTGTGGGATTTTAAGTAGGAAGTTGGATGCAATTTACTCATTTGTAATGTTGTTCATAAGTTTGTGAATGTTGTTAAAACTTAGTTTTAGGATTGAGAAGCTAAAGAGTGAATCAAAATTTTGGCTCTCTTTTGATCACTTGTGTTTGAGTTTGCTTAATGAAATTTTACTTAAGTATGCTAGATCTATATTGATATGCTCTTTCTTGATACTATTCTTTTACGAAAAAGTAAAATGTTCACAAACAAAATTTAAAAGGAATTAAATGACATAGATTGAATTATAATCTTGAATTATTAAATTACATGACAAACATAGTATGTCACTTAACAATCTAAAGGTTAAGTCTATCAGTTGAATTCATGCACTATTTATAAACATACTATACAATATGATACATATCATTTCATATGTGCATGAGATAGATATCTTATTAATAAACTAGGAAGTTTATTTGTTTTCGATAAGTTAACCTTAACTTATTCTATTATTTCATTTAATTACAACAAGAATATGAGTTAGTGAACTCATGCCAATTCTTTGAATTGACCCATATATACATTTTATCTCTCATGGTTTGCATGCAGGAAGGAATGGCGTTTATAAAGTGATTGTTTGGGTTATTGTAATTGATTTACGACATGTGATATTTGTTATAAATCTAAAAAGGATTGTTGTATTTATTTGATAAACGTGAATGAATTATCTTCGCAAGTTTTTATGGGAATTTTGCCTAATGTATTATTATGATGATTTGTATATCATTATTTATGAAAATAAGGGATTATCCTTATTAAATTTGAATATATTACTTGGTTGTTTTGTAACTTATATTTATGGATATGAAAGAATGTATAAGATGTTATACACCTTAGTATAAATAAAGATGATTAAACTTATGTTATACATTTATTGATGATTTCATTGATTCATTTTTAATGACCCAATATGTTGATTGACAAAACATAGAATGGCAAGGACAACACAACAATGAAAATAAAGTATAATTATCATAGTACCCGATGGATTTAAATGGCCTAATCATGACAACTAATTAACTTACGAGATTAAGGATTATCTCAGTAGCAAGTAATGTAACCGAACAACTCAATGCGTAACATGGTTAGTAAACATATAATTAACGATGAATAATATGTTGTGTTAGTTCTAAAAGAGGAATTAATGAAAAATAGTCACTCATGGATTTATCGTAATCCTCTTTGGAGAATCTAATATCATGTAACGATACATTTTAACTTTGTCACAAAGATGAACTTATTTACTTTACATTTCGTGGATATCTTAAAGTGTAAATGAAGCGTAGGTGCTATGTCATATCATCTTCTCGATAATATCCTACACATGCCAACTTAGGATGGCTACGGGAAGGGTAGTGAGGACGTAATGATGAAAATAATTACATGGTCACTATCTTTCCCATAGGGATCCTAAGGTGGAATTGATATGATCCTTTCGATTAGTAGGGTGAGTCATGGACTCTACTTCTTCAAAACTAAAACTTAATTTCTTAAACAACGAAATGAAATCTAGATGACTGTGTAGAGATGGTTGTGCGGTGACGGAAGACAAGTTTCATTGACTTGTGTGTGGTCACGAAACTAAGCTTGTAATGCAATGCTTGAATCTTTGGCCAAAGTAGTGTAACTAGTTGATTACATTTCTTGTCCACCATTCCCCTAACTCATTATTTTGGATACTGGATGGAATGCAGCTTGTATGTTTTCTAGGTAGACACTTAGGATATGCACATAGTTCTCATGAATTGTTAAAGGTTTAACCAAAATTATACAAGTTATACCCACTCAATTAGTGTGATTTAAGGGAGATCGGAAAGATCTAGTTGACCCTTACAACTGCACATGGTTATCATTTGTTATCAGATGGATTATAAACATTTAACTATGTTGCATTCAAATCTTGCAAGATGAAATCATTGAATGCA
The DNA here is from genome assembly GCA_018340775.1 of Taxus wallichiana var. yunnanensis. Lineage (NCBI taxonomy): Eukaryota > Viridiplantae > Streptophyta > Pinopsida > Cupressales > Taxaceae > Taxus > Taxus wallichiana. The sequence goes on from CM031241.1 coordinate 60,824,718, forward strand.
TTAATTGTACTTAAGATGTTCGCCTTAAATTTCTTTCCCCTTAATTTGTCGAATCATAACATGGGTATTACATTTACAAATTTAAAATTTTAGTGTTTCTCAAAGATTCAAAAGACAAAACATGTGTATACATATTCGTTGCCCCATGAACTTACACAAATATTGTTTTAGACAAGCATTAAATAGAACTATACACATTTAGATTTAAATCCACATTGTCTCATCGTTACATTCCATACCATGTGAAATTTCTTTCAGTGGATTCCACCAAGCAATTCACATTCCTTGCATGCGCTTCCACATTTTCAATATATATCTACTAGGGTTCTCGCAATTATAACATTTGACAAAATTCCTTTCTCCATTATGCTTTGATGTCTATCCATACCTTATTTCAAAGCTCCTATTTTGGTATAGGATGACAACATGATAGCACATGTTAACTCATCACGTTGGACACCCACTAGTTGCATTTTATAAAACAGTCCCCGCTTCTTGAGGATGCCCATGTCTCTAATAAAATTTGAGTATGATATTTCACGAAGGTATATATAACAAACCAAAAAAGTAAGTGTAAAAAGTGAAAAAAGTAAAATATTTACTATCCATGTGGTGAATGAATGGTAATGTGTTACACTTTCATATTAAAAAAAGTGACAAACCTTTTCTTAAAAATGAGAGTTTACATAAATTCTAGTGATGATAAGTGATACATCAATTTAGAATTTTGTAATTGCCCAATCCACTACATGGCATTACATTTAAGCATCCATGACAAAAACATCCAAGCCGAGTTCAACGCATAGAGATGGTTTATGACCAAGCAGATTAGGAATAACATGTTTGTATCTCTTTATTTTATTTTATTTTTGTAAAACCGAATAGGATTTTAGCTTTAATTATCTCTATAGAGTATATACCAATGTCTTACTTGGTCATAAAGTAGTCTAATACACGTATTATGCATCAAATTTAAATAACATGAATTTATATACAAGATGTTTATATTAATGTGTATCATGGTAGCAAAGTTTTATATATTATATTGTAACACTATAATGGTAGAAATGTTTCCCCATACTTGATTTGAAAAATGGTGTAGACAATACGGAAAAATCTTATCCGTCCACATATATGCACATTGGTCATTACACCCAGCCACCAACCTTTTAACCCAACCACTTAACAAACGTAAAAACTTTCACCCAAGTTTCTTTTCCGTTAAAAGTAATGGTAAAATAACGTCTACGTGGAAAAACTTAGAGGATGAATTCATCATCTTATTTTTCTATTGTCTTTTTTGTGAGAAGTAATCTACGACAATCAAATTTGATTTTTGGCGTATTAATAGACCATCTCGACACCATTTCTCCCAAACAAACTACGTTTTATGTGTTTTTTTACTTGTAGGGATTCACTATTTATTATGTTACGTGTGGAATAATAATGGTAAAATATGGCAACAAACTGTGTGTTGTACATCCACGTGATGACAATCGGGAAGAAGAGAACATTTCTATGGTGAGCCAAATATCAACTAATTACCATGTGGCTTTGTTGCATCTCGATGTACTTAGATTTAACAACACTTTTATTGGTATCTTAAATCCAGCGATTCCCTCATCACTCGGTGTAAAAGCGAGGACACATGCTTTGTCTCTAACTAATTCAAGAAATTTATAAGACCCAAATCAAAAAAATTATAAGACCAAATTCTAGAAACTCTTAAACCCAATACAAGAACTTCATAAGACCCAATTCAAGAAATTCACTAGACACAATAGGATAAACCATTTTGTTTTGACTTAAGTGCATTGTTGGCAAGTCTAATGGCTATAGGAATTGATTCACCATTTTTCTTTTGAATTGAACAGGCTGAAGTTGTTGGTGTTGATCCCAAGGAGGTTGATGTTCCAGTAGTAGGTGGGCACGCAGGAATAACTATTCTTCCCTCAATGTCATCAATGATTTTAGAGAGCTTGTCATTTAGGAAAGAAGGTCCCACAAGAGGGTCACGAGTTCCCCTTTCCACCTTGGAATGCACCTTTTGTTTTCTTTCCTAGATCGTTCTCCTTCGTAAACCAATGTAAAATGAATTTCTCATCCGACCCCTTTCTTACACTTGGGTTCATGTCTTGCATCAAATATTATGGTTTCATTGGGTTCAACTAGATCTACTAATCCAGTTTGTATTGGATTTGCATTTGGATCCAGGATCAACAGTCAGCTACACATTTCATATATGCCTGCTCATAACAAAGAAGATTTTAGCGTAGGTTCCACGAACATTTCCAATATCCCTCAACTTCCCCTCCCTCAATCTCCATCTTTATCACCTCTCTTTATCCTCTGATATTCATCTCCTTTAAGTTTAACTTCTTGACACATCCCCTTTGGCATTTTCATTGCACATTTCACATGCGATTACTAATAAATAAATAAAATGTGATTAGTTTTCATGTTAATAGAATTACCTCCGAAAATAATTGTGCATGGATAATTATATCCAAAAAACAAAAACCAAAAACAAGACTTTGTGTAGATAATGGTTGACTCTGCTAAGAGTTAGGTTAATCAATGTACGCACAAAAATGCATTGGCTCAAATTTTACAAAAGTATCAACAAAGAAAAAAATAAAAATAATCATTACTACTAATTATCTACTCCTACTAGCCACCTACCAAAGATAGTCATTTATTGAACCATAAACGAGTAGCTTATGAAATTTTTTTATAATCGATCAAATGGGTGAGCAATAGGAAACCTTTAAACAAATTTTAAATTACAAAACAAAAGTAATGAAGAAATTTTACATGGTTGAGGGTGACTGTGATTCAAGGTCAAATTTGAAGATCTTCGCCATATTTGTGAGACCCAATATACTTGAATTGAACTTAGAGATTTTCCCATCAACCCAAATCAATGAATGAAGATTAATATTTCTCCAGGGAATTAGTTTCAAGCATTTTTCAATTTCACAGGAGAATTAAGACTATAATGAATTGGAGGGCAACAGATCTTGTTCAAATGTTTTCATGTTGATTGTCCTCAAAATGCTTTGTGGCAAGCTTTTAATTATTATTATTTTAATACTATAGGAGTTAATGACGGAACACAAGCTTCTAATAATTTTTTTAATGATAAACTATGGTGAGAGACGAACTTAAGACATAACACTAGGATCATAAGCCTAACATTGCACCTCACAACACTTCTTGGCAATCCTTCACCCTTCACATTATGGCCTCTTCGTAGTGTTCCATAATTTCATTAGCCTTCACACAAAGAAAGACTTTAACAAAAGATGACACGATCTAAATTTTGTTCACTCCATGTGGAAAGCTTATGAAAGGAAAAACAGAGTTCAGAAATTATTATTTATGAATAATTAAAAATTTATAAAAGCAAGATTCTAACAATCAAATAAATATAATTAAAATTCTCATTCACGGAAATACTATGTGGATAAACCAAAGCTCGTCACTTCTCTTTCCATCTTCGTTGCTCTAATACATGGAATTTTGGAAAGATCAATCCAATCATTTTTGAGATATCAATATACCGATTGAGTTAATTATGGCATATACTTGTAACTTGAGTCAATCAAAGCATTTTTAACCATCTACCATAATTATGATAGCTCAATTACACATTTATTGGCAATGTATATACCGCTATGTATACCGGCAACCGGATGGGAGATCAATTATCCAAAATTACGTATCCAAAGTAAATAAGAATGGAGGTGCTTAACGCATTGTCTGCAGGCATAAACCAAAGAACGTAGAAAATTGCAGCAAAATGATAAATTCTTTGAACAAGCAATATATTCTCGCTACCACCTTAAAAATGAGTGATATAAATGAGATCGAAATAAAAAATCCACAGAAATCATTTTGAAGCTAGACAACCTTGAAAAGAGGCAAAGAGAAGCATTACCATTTGCGAAATATGACTCCTTTTGTAGGGGGTTACATATAATGTCCGGTTATGGCATTTAGTTTAAGCTTTTCTCTCAATTTTCCATCCAAAAGTTTATTTTGGAAGACCTTATTTTGTTAGTCTTAAAGTTTTATATTTTATTTCTACAGTAAAAATAAAAATCATGGAACCCTATTAATACTAAAATATCATATTTTTTCTCTCCTAATCAAAATTTTTAACTCTCCTTTGCATAGTTAGCATGTGCCAAAACAGGGGCTTTGAGATTGGTTGTGTACATCTCACAAAGTGTTGAAGTATGGAGAAGGGACTTGGAAAATGTTTTAGTTGCAACTTCCCCGGCAGATATGTATGCAAAATGGAGAAGCATGTGAACCGTTTCACCAAATGCCTTAAAGATATTTGTTCTCATGGACTGCAATGGTTGTAGAATATGATAAAAAATTGTGTTTGTTGAATAGATCTCGGTACTTTTCAAGCAAATGCAATTACCAAGTTGTAAAGCTCTCTTTGAGAAAATCTTTGCCAACATCCTCCCAATGCCTTTCAAAATGGAAGCTTTACTGAAGACACAACCATCAAAGCATAATGGAAACAGCTTTTGAGAAAGTGCATTCCAACTCCTTTAAAGCAGATGGAAACATCGGGAAAAGGAAAGGTGCCCTCCGGATTTTCCCCGAATATAGATACAAGAACATTGAAATTGTTGCAGTTCTTCCTCCCTTACAATAAAGACTTCTCCACAAAGTTCTGTGGCATGTTAAATGCAGCCTACTATCCATTAACAAAAGCAAGAACCCAAAGTTAAACTAATTTACCGGACTACGGTGACATTTTAGTTTTTTCAAACATGAACAAATTGGTCGGGAAATAAGAGATAAAATATGCAGAATAATCCCTCACATAATCGCAATAAGAGAAACTAATATGCGAGAAAATATTACAAATCTGAAATAAAAGTGCAGATTAATAAAAGAACAACACAAGGAGACAATATTTAACGTGATTCACCCAATTTGGGTTACGTCCACCAAGAATCACTTGCTCATATTTTATTACAAGCCATCGCTCTCTCAATACAATACCCAGATCTGTTTGGAGCTATGCTCAACAAACTCTATAGAATTCACACCGAATTCAGACACATTTGCAATATTACATAATACCTACCATATGCACAAAACCACATAAGTAGACAACTGCTTTAGCAGTTTTACAAAACCGTGGGTATCAAAACCATGGGCCAAAACCGTCCCATAAACCTATGGGTCAAAAATCCCGCCCATATGAGAAAAGCACAATTTTCGAGGCCAAAAAAATATTTCTCAAGGGCTATGCCCGCGCACTTGGCGGCGAGACAACTATGGAAAGTGTACAGTACTCTTAGTGTATAGTCTTCAACATTTTCACACGTGAAAACAGGGTCCACAACTTAACAAACAGTTCCCAACTTTATAATGGAATGTATAGTGCTTAATATCAATAGGAAGAGAATGGTTGAATGACTATTTTGTGTACAAGAAGAAAATCGCGACCATGGATCTACATCCGGTAGGTGAACTCATCCCACAATGTAACGCCTATCGGCTAAAAAAATGATCCAAGCACAAGGGATCTTATTTTCTAAAAAGTAAAACGAGCAAGGAGTACTCTAGTTTGAATCAAAATATGCATAGTAGCAAATTTCGTACAAAGAGTATTAAACAATGAACAAAAATATGTAAAAAAAAACAAGCCACAAAACGGCAAAAATACAGTAAATTGTATATATAAAAAATATAGTAATTTTAATAATTAATAACAACATCAATTCCAAACAGATTTGGTGGATTTTATATTATTTCTAGCCGCAGTTTTTGGCTTTTGGGAAACAGATTTGGTAAAAAAATATTATTTACAGCCGCAGGACTGGGTTTTACTTTTTCTGATTTTTAAACTACCAAATCCCAAAATTTTCGGAGTTTCATTCGGTGAAGGGAAGAAAACAAAAAAATACGGTAAATTTGTAAAAATCGACCATTGAAAATATGTACAAACACAGCACATAATATGCCTTTGGGACATTTTTAATTGCTGTACCAGTATACTTACAAACCTGGAGAAGCTTTAAATTTATAGCCATTTTACAAAATTAGTCACTATTTTAATATATGAGCATTTTAGAAAATAGGGAAAATGTTCTCTCAGAAAATAAACTTTTCCATCACTGTAATGTTGCTGTAGCAGTGTAGTTACGGTGGTTTTGGTGGACAACACTGGGAGAATTAATTTTCTGAACAAATTTAGGTAAATTTATAGCCATTTTACAAATTTATTATACGAGCCCTTAAAAAAAAGGGGAAAATGCTCCTTAGAAAATAATTTTTCCTTCGCTGTAATGTTGCTGTACCAGTATAGTTACAGTGGTTCTTCATGGACGAACCTGGGAATTAATTTTCTGAAAATTTAAAGCTAAATTTACAGCCATTTTGCAAAATTACTAGCTACAAACCTGGGAGAATTGTTTTTTTGAAAATTTAAAGGTAAATTTATAGCCATTTTACAAAATTACTCGCTACATTTTTATATGAGCCGTTTAGAAAACAGGGGAAAATGCTCCCTCAGAAAATAAACTTTTCCTTACCTGTAATGTCTCGTGCTTTTACATGGTTACATTCAAAGTGATGGGAGCCTGGAGGAACTGAAATAGAAGTGCGGTGCAGTGATTAGCAATCTGGTTTAACTCCTTTTGCGGCACATTTCAAAACCTGCTATGTCATATTAGAATCCTGAAGGTCTGCAAGTCAAATGTATCAGCACGCCACAATTTGGGGCATAATATACAATTTATTCGTCACTACAGTCTACACTACCGAGAAAAACAGTTGAGCATCTAGCTGTGTATGTGCAATAGGAGCCGGTTACCTGAGGAGGCAGGAATGAAATAAGCAAACGACTTGCACAAGGGTTAAGAGGAGAAGTGAAATTCCGCCGAGAAGAGAGACGACCAGCCATGGCTTTGAACAGTGAGCCATCTGAAATTGAGCCCATAAAACTCTCCACAACTTTTTGGTGTAAAGATTTAATTCAGATGAAGCATAATCAATAGGGGGAAGGGCACAAGTGCGGAACTTGATACTATAATAGAATTCCAGAGCTGAGCGACCTCCTCGTCGCTTCCAAGCTTGTGGTTGATGATGTCCGCTCGTCTCAAAATAGCTACATCTGTACTAGTATTGATGAGATCATTCATTAGAATGACGTACCTGGTTACTGGTTTCTCCTCCTGTTCTGAGCAGATCTCCAGGGCCATCAGGTTTCTCAGCTTCACCTCTGATGTGTCATCTACACTGAACTTAGGCAAAAACATGGTGGAATTGCTCGTCTTAAAACTAATGTGATGTATTCCTCTCCTCTCCAAGCTCTTGAATTTAACTCCAGCTCTTTTCAATTCTTCTGCAGTGGGAACACTACCCCTACCCCGGCCCTCTCTGTATATATATCTTTACGGCAGTACAGAATTAACCACTGCCAGATAAACCATATAATAAAAAAGGGGGAAAAAGCAAGATTAATACAGATACCACTACCTTCCATATTAGAGACAATGGAGAAACCTTGAAAGGTAGTAAAGTGGGCTTTCGCTTTGATACGGGTTTACTGTGATCAAGGACGGGTTTGGGTTTATCCACAATATAATCATGAAGCAATTGCAAGATATGCGTTATCTCGTATTTCTGGTTTGGAACAGGGTCTACTTCAATGGGGATAAATTTCTCAGTGCTGACTCAAACCAGTTTATTAATAATTAGTCATGTGAAAGAAAAATCCAACTGTACATGATCTCCCTATAATAATGCACAAACCACACATAAGAAGATTAATAAACGGAAAGAACTGAATTGGATAGAAGCAGATAATGTAACAATTGGAGATTACTTTTGCATAAGAATATTTTATGATGATTCATGTCCACAATATAATCAACAAGAATGTATTTCTGAACAGCTTGGAAAGTGCATTACTCTTAATCTATCAATAATGTTTGAAAGCTTTGTTTCAGATATGCACTGCAACTGAAAGATATAGTGACAGTTGTAATAATTACTATCTCCAACTCTCCATAATTTAACTGGTTTGTTAGAGGAAGAATATTGTGGGAAGAAATAGATTGAAACACATTAAAGTAGGTGTGATCTTTTTATCAAAGGAGGAATGCGCTAATTCAAAACGAAAGGACCCCATCTCCGAGCACCATAAGCTCCGCAGGTTACACAGCCACGTAGACTCCCCGTCAGACTCCAAATCAGCATGGGTCTTATGAATCTGAAAATGTAATTTTTAAACCTGTGCACATAGTTGATTGACACGTGTGGGACGGATTCCATGCAACGCATTAAATCAGTCCGAATTTTGGACAGACCCATCACCGCGGCTTATTCAACCCGATGACAACACGTAGAATAGTGGGGACGCGCATTTTGTATTGAATGTATTGAATGTTGTTTAATAAAAGCTCGAACAGGTGGTTTAATGCCTCCACCGACTCGCCATTATACTCCACCGCCGACCCTGCAACTGTGCATTCATCCTCCCAGAAACTGTGCATTCGACCCCCATAACTGTGCATTCGACCCCCATTTCACAGTGGCTTTTCAGAGTTGCATAATGTCTAGCTTTTTCCATTGACGTGTTTGCTGTCATCGAACATGGAACTTGAAGCCGAACCTTGTCGCTCAGGTTGCAGGTATTCACTGCGCTTCTTCTACACAATCTTGTTCAAGCAAATAGATTGAATTTCCTTTTAGTTCTTGGATTTGCTTTCCAATCTTCAATCTTCTTCGGTTTGAGAATATGTTAACTCTATTTAAGTTAGCTTAGAGTATGATTTAGTATCCTTGTTTTATATACTGCGCAGGTACTTATTGTGTCAACAACCAAGTCTGCACAAATATGGGAGAGGAACTGGCTACGCTGGTCGTGTGGAGAGGAACGATAGTACCCAAATCACTCGCCTCTCAACAGTCGAAGGAGAGCTAGTCTATGATAATGGTGGGCATAAGATCTGCAGTCAAACTCCATTTCACATCTTATATTGTTACTATTCCATGTACGTCTCTCCACTAACTAAATATTCCACGTTTTCTTATGTTGTATAATGTTGATGTTATCTATTGTTTATGAGCAAATATTTTCATGCCATCTGGGTTTAAGTTTATCTACCAAAGTTTTCAGTGTTGCATTGCAACTATTCAATATTGCCCATCAAATTGTGCAGCAGTTCCATTATTACAGTATTGTTAAAATAATATAGGTTTATATAAAGTAAATGAGTCATATTTTCTACGTGTAAGATGAGAAGATGGTAATATTTTGAAATGAAATGAAATGGTTTTAGTTGTATCTACTAAACTCAATAATGTTTTACACTCCTTTGAATAATACCTGCTGGAATGGATGCGGAAGGAGTTTTTCACTACTGTTTTTGGGTATTATAGCCTGCAAAAAAAATCCTTTCATTTCATTATTATTTTGCCTAACAGTGTTTACCACAATGCCAGTGATAAGTTCTTGTTTTTCATGTAATGTTCTTGTTGCAGGGTAGAAAAGAATGACAATGCCAGTGATACGTGAATGAGAATGAAGACCACAATTTTATTGGACAGGTAAGGTCATCTGTGACCTTACTAAGGCAATGATCTGTTTATCTTAATCCAAAATGTTTTGTCTACAATTGTTTGTCTGTGAGATGATTGAGTTGTATTCCAGTTTTATATGGTATATTTTATTTGCATGCGTTAATTATGTTTACAAATGCTGGCAAGGACCCATAAAATGGGAGACAACATAAAAAATACATATATGGATAGTCCTGACTTCACACACAAGAAATAATATATTATTTTATATTCATTTCGATAGACTTACAAAAATTTACGTTAAATCCGACTTCCAAAGGATTAAAGTCAGTCTAACATTTATCAAAATCATATATACATATTCGACAAAATCAGCCAAAACTTACTAAATGGGCAGATTTTTAGAAATTCTTTCTAATATTGGACAAAATTTGTAAAGCCAAACTCAACCGCTGGACCAAAATCCTGGAAATGCTTGAGACTGCTCTTCCTCATGACTGTCTGATGTGCTAGCATTCATAGATTGGAGAACATGAGGTAGCATAGTAGCAGGCTTACCTGGAACATCTGTCAAAGTTCTTGAAAGTTGGCCAATTTGACCAAACAATGCTTGCTCTAATTTTCCTGAAAATGTCTCTTTGTTTGAAGGAGAAGATGGGCAACTGGATTGGTTATTGATAATGGAAGAAAAAGCAGGCATGAATGTGTTATACATGTCCAACAAAATGTGATGCTGATCAGGAAGGGGATTAGAGGGACTACTCAAACGTCTATTTTGTCGATCAGGCTCCTTCTGTGCTTGTTGCCATTCCTTCATCCTTTTATCATGTTCTTTTGACAGTCTGGCTTGTTCCCTTTTCAACTCCTTCTCATTTTTTCGCTGCAACTTATCTTCTTCTTTTTTCTGCCTTTTCAATTCTCTTTCAATTTTAAGTTGCCCCTTCTTTTCTTTTTCTACCAACATGTGGGCTTTCCTTTCTTCTGCCTGCTCCCTTCTCTTTGCCTTCAAATCTTCAATTTCTCTTTTTCTTGCTTCTTGATCTTGAAGTAAATGCAAGTATTCATCAGAGGTAAGTATTTGGGATTGCCTACCAATTCTAATTGCACCATCACTTAGCCGCACAGGGTTGTTGTGAACCCTCTCAATTGGTAGCTTTAAGAATTTACTTACTGATTGGTTGTCATTTTGGGTGCAGACCACCTCTTCAGTGTCTTGTGTGGCTATGAAATCAGCAACTTCGAAGTTACCTTTATCCATATGTTGTGTGGATAAATTTGGGGCATCTAATTGGGATGTATCACGTGCCTCCCACTCCAAATTATCAGCATAATAGTGTACCACCTCACTTGGAAGAGGCGGGGGAGGGGATGGCATTGAAAGAGAAACTTCCTCATTGTTGAAATCAATTTGCATGTTGAGATTTATGGCCCCTTCTTTAACCCATTGAGGTGGGCTGAGCTGTGTTGGCAAAGTCAAGATATCATCAACATCTGTGGCTTCTTGTGTTTGGCTCACATGAGTTGTTGAACTAACGTGATCATCTTCTTCATTGATTGTATGTGGCTGATTTAAATCTTTAGGCATGCCAAAAAATTCTGCCTCAACATGCACTTCCTTTGTTTTTGTGCATCCTCATTATCTGACACATTATTCCTAATTTCTTCTAAACATCGTTCTACATCTCCATCTTCTATTCCTGCCATCCTCAATATGTTTTCAACAGCTGCCACCTCGTCTTCTTCAACATGAAAGGCTTCACTTGGCCTCATATCATTAGAAACAACATTACGATCAAGTGGCCATATACCTGTCCTATGAAAACCTGCTTTGATGTTTTTAGGAGTAAGTGCGAGTTGGAAAGCTTGACTGCTAAGTGTTGCCAATTCTGTCCTCCTGATTTCAAGACCTGAGTTCTTTGCCATCCATTTGGACCTCATTGATTTGAAGTAGTTCTTGAATGGAGAGAAAACACTAACATCTAATGGCTGAAGTTTGTGACTGGTATGAGCTGGCAAAGTCACAAGGTCAATTCCTAGATTTCTAGCTTCTTGGATTGTGCCAAAAGCTACATGGCTGCCATGACCATCAAATATTAGAAGATGCCTATTTGTTGGTGAAACTCCGCCAGGCACAGATCTTGCAAAATGATGCAGCCAATTCAAAAACAACTCCTTTGTCATCCACGCATGTGGTTGCGCTGCCATGCATGCTCCAGGTTCACATCCAGCTATATAGTTTTTAAGTTGTCTCTTTGCCTTAAAAAGATAAAATCCAGGAATGCTTTGTCCTGCTGCATTAACACAACATAATACAGTAATCCATTCTCTACTTTTTGACATAATGTGTGGAACACTTCTACAACCTAATTTAGCAATCACACGCATGCCACAATTCCTTCCTGCTTGTACACCAGTTTCATCACAATTCCATATTTTATTGGGCCCATATTGATTTGTTGTATACATTTTTTGCAAGTTATCATAGAAAGCAACAACGATTCTTGGTCGTAACATGACTGCTCTATCTCTATCAAGGCCCTCCGCAGTTCTTATTGTCAAATCGGGATGGCGCCTACGGAACCCATACCACCATGATTTTCCTGGTAGACCATCATTGAATGGATTTGGTCTGCTTTGACATATATGAGCTACATAGGCCTTTAAGTGAATGACTTCAAGACCATGGCCAAGTTCAGCCATATCTTTGCACCATGTCACAATTTCCTGCTCTTCATTCTCTGTCAGAACTGTTGGAGGTCCCAGCCTCTTAGTGGTTCTTTTTCCATACAACCAATCAGTCACGTTTGTGGCAGGGATACCCCACTTAGATGTTGCTTTTCTTGTTGACATTCCATTCTCCTCCACGTCCCTCATGGCAGCCTTCATGTCTGCTTCTGTCCATTGTCCTCTTATGTATACTTTCTTTGTTATAGAAGACCCTCCAGTTACTTCAACATTTGGGTTCATACTAGTGTTGAATTCAGGTTCATCTGTAATTCGATATTCTCATCCACAAATTGTTCTTTTCCTTTTGATGAATTGCTCCTTTGAGTGGAAGACATATTTTTCTGAGGTTGTAATTGAGCAGCGTTATCCATGCCTGAATCTTGTGATTTGGCTCTTGAAGGATTATTCTTTCTGTTGGAAGTTTTGGTTTTTTGAGCTTGTGTCCCAACAATTTTATCTTCATCAAAAGACAGATTTGTAAACTTTGCCCTTCTTTGCAAGTTGCTTCTCAACCTTCTCACTGGTCCTTTGGATGTCCGCTTTGCACGTGCCATTGTGAAATACAAGGAACTTTGACAAAAATAACCGCTGTAGAAAACTGGACCTGCCTGCATTGCAATGAAAACTACGAGTGAATGCACAGTTAATGGGGATTGAATGCACAGTTTATGGGGGTTGAATGCACCATTACAGGGACGGTGATGGAAAACTATGGTGAGTCGGTGGAGATATTAATCCACCTGTTACCGCTTTAATAGCAACCACTGTACATTTACTGTCACCTCAAATGCGCGGCTTCCCACTAAAATACGTGTTGTCATACCATTTTAAAAACAACGGTGATGGGTCTGATATTTATATTGGGTCATTTCTAATAGTATGCATGGAATTCTATTTCCACGTGTCATACAAAATGTGAACAGGTTTCAATGATACATTTTAAGATTCATAAAACATTGACAAATCCAGCGTGCTGATTTGGAGTCCTAGTTAGCAGTCTACGTGGCTGTGTAACATATGCAGGGGCCTTTGACCGAGACTATTTAGCAAATTTGGATGCACTATGTATATGGAGGTAAATTTAACACCGTATGAATGTGTACATCTAATACTATGCATGTAGAATTTTAGAGGCTGCGAAAGAAGTAGTGGCTAGTTCGGAAAATAAATAAATTTTTATTTTGAATATTGGAAAAGCAATATGGCTATTTCAGAAAATCAAAGAAATCGCTATTTCTGGATTTTATCTTTTTACGGCAAAGAGAAACACAAAAATCATTACTTCTACAGATTCCTATACATTTCTAAAAATGTGTTCAAAATTTAAGAAAATTATGATTTATTTAGCACAAAAATCATATTTGGAGGGACAAGTGAACATTAAATTAATTATGCACACGAGTGAGTTTAAATTTGTAGATAGAGTATAAACAACATGAATTTGCAATAACGAAGTTGTTCATTCTTGCAAATTTAATGATGTTTGTAAACTATCTACATATTCAAACTTCCTAATGTTCATAACAAATTTAATGGTTAAATGTGAGATCTAAAAATGTTTGGAGAAAAAAGAGACAATTTTTAAAAATAGTGCTTAATACAAAAGGTAAACAACTATTGCACCTGGAAATTTCAGAAATATTTTACTATTTTGTATTTGTGGAGCAAGAAAATCAGTCCTGGAAGTACTCTGTTCTTCTGTATCTGTGCAAAGCAAGAAATTTGATGCTGGAAAAATGTTCTTCTGTATCTGTGCAGTTGTATTTGTGCAGCAAGAAAATTGATGATGGTAGAGATGTTGATCTGTATCTGTGCAGTTGTATTTGTGCAGCAAGAAAAATGATGGTGGAAAAGAGTGAGTCTGTATCTGTGTAGCAAGAAAATTGAACATGGAAAAGGGCAGCAAGAAAGTAACAAAGATGCATACGACTCATCTCAATTTATAGATTTTATTGCTTTGAATTTATCTTTTGGTAATCTGGCATTGGTTTCTATTGGCTGAGAGGGGTTGGCACGGATTGATTGAGAAATAATGAAATTTGAGCCATTGGATTTAAAACTCTTGTTGATCAATGGATTTGTATTAAAGTGGATGTGAGAGATTTTGGTGGGAATTGGGAATTTGGGAGGGAAATGTATCATTTTTATTTTAAAAATTTGAATTACAGTTGTTTTATTGAATGTTGTTTTTTGAAATCTGCTAAAAATCTGTAATAATGGTGACTTTTTCTTGTAAATGGTGAGCCTTAATGATTTTTTTATGTTTGCAGGTACCCCTATTAATTGTAGAAAAGGCAGTGGAGGTTGGATAAATATAGATGAACAATGTTTGCTCAAGGATATGTGTATTGATAAGGAATGGATGTATAATTGTGCAAAAAATAATAATATTTGTACATGTTGAAGCCCATCAACAATGTAAATGGGGTCAGAATAGTAATGGAGATGATATTATTATATTCATGTGGGAGTTTCTAAACTTTAAATGTGACCCTCAAGTTGTAGGGAATGACATTTATTTATGTTTAAAATTAGAACATTTGCACATCTTAAAATTGGCAAAGAATAAGGAAATCATGTACAGTTTTATGTACTTTTTTGGTTGAGTATTTGGTTAACTGTGTATAGACAAATCATCAAGAAAAAGAAATAATATTTTATTGAAATATAAAGGTAGAAATGGTCAAGAAAGAAACTAAACAAGCAACTAAGGGCATGGTCCCATGGAGCCGCTACAGGAGCTATTTTTCAGAAGCAGGTGGTCCCATGCTGAATATTTCAACCAGCTACAGGAAACAATGGAATCTCGCCCTGGAAATTAGGAGCTCCGCATTTTTGGCCCGTTCAACTTAAGGGGTCGCTGAAGAGGGGGGGCTGACCACTTCCTGCTACAGTTTAGGCGTTTTTCTGTCCATCTGGCAGCACACATGCATTCCCGCCACTTTTTTCTTGACAATTTGGAGGGAAATTTTCTATTTATATACCTGCATATCAACATTATTTGTAAGCAGTGCTTTGGAGGTGGATACGTGAACAGTAGCCACTATCATCTTGCAGTGCTTTGGAGCACAGTGGGCAGAATCTTGGCGAGTTGCAGACAGTGGGCAGAATCCTCCTGACAAGTTGCAGACAACGAGTAGAATTCTGACAAGTTTGAGGTAAGTAAAATAAATTCAGCAAAATAAATTCATTGCCATACCATTCTCTGTATATAATGTTGAATAGTGCTCAAACAAATCCAGTTTTATTCCTTGGACATAGCTTTTTAAATGCATATAACACTAGTTTGGAATCATTAGGCAAACACCAAATATGTATGCTGCTCTGACAGAGATGTTCTTTTTTGGATTTTTGGTCTTAATCCTATTAGTCGGGCAACAAAGAAACTCCGGTCTGCCTAAAGCCAGTAGGCTAATATACAGCTCTGATAGAGGTCTTCTCTTTTGTATTCCTGGTCTTAATCCTATTACCCTTGGCATTTAAAGTGAATGATTCAGTAGCAAAGAGAAAAGAAGAGACATTTCTTTATAGGTTTTGAATCAATATTATTATGTTGATATTCCAAGAATGTGGCTCTTTTGTTGTAATATGCTGCATGCACCAGCTCAGGAACATGAAGCAGTAGTGCTGAGATGCATTCATCAAACTTAAGGCGTGCACATAAAACATAGCCCTTACATGTTAACTGCTAATGAGACACAACCACATTCCTTGTAGAATTAGTGGAAAACAATGAATGATCTAGACTATTGAAAATATCAAGCAGGCATGAAGAACAAAAGCAAATTTTGAACCTGCTCACAATGCTTTTTCAGTTAAGTACTTCAGAGTCTCTGACAAATACAGCCAAGAAAAAATGTCATAACTGAATAAAACAACACGAATACAAGTCTTTAAATAATGCAGCAACACATTCAAGGCTACATAGTGATAAAAGATAACACTTTACCTTCTCTAGCAATATAACATGATGCATCAGATCTCCAACTGATGCTTCCTGCTTCTGTAGAGATTGGAGAACATAGAAGATATACAACCAACTTGATGCCTGAGGTATGCACAATGCTCCCCAATTGATGCCTGAGGTATAGCAGATATGCAGCCAACTTGATAAAAATGACAATTCACTAGTTTCATAGGGCATTCAGTTACACAGTGCTTGTCCATTTCAGACCTGTTCACAGTTGCAGAGCAATTTTGTTTACAAGGAACTAGCTTTAAGGGGCATGATGTGTCATGGTCTTTTGAATACACTGCACAAAATACCTCCCTGCATCCCTCATTAGTACAATGCACAGGCCACAACATGCACATACTTTTGTGGAGTTCAAGGGCTTCTCTAGACTCAAACTTCATCCCACAGTGGTAGGTATTGTTAAAGTCAATGACTTTCAGGAGCTCCTTTCCTAAACCATCTCGCTGACCTTTCACCCAAAAACCCATTTTGTCCATTTCATGAACAAAGTCATCAATCTTGTCCTCTTCATGTTCACCCAAAAACCAGCCAGAAACTCGGTGAATATATTTCTCTTCTCATGCACAAAGTTTTCAATTAGATCATCCACCATTTCAATATTGAATAAATATTGTAGTATATTAGTGAATCACCATGCATAGGAATGTAGAAATTGAAAAAAATGCAAGTCTTCAAGGTCAAAGTTTGCTTGTGTTCTATTTTAATTGATCAAGATTATATTTAAATTTGGGTATGTGGGTGATTTTTAAAGTCAAAATAATTGGTGATAATGATTTGTTTATCTTTACATTATGTGTATTTAAATATTTTATTGTATATTTTATTGCAGGTTTAAGCGAAGGTTTTTTCCTTCTTTGTTGTCATGGATAAATCATTATATCATCCAAATCCAGTGAAGGGTGGTTTTAGGAGGTTCACTGCAATGCTTTCACAAAATGACATAAAAGATGATGATATATATTCTATAGATGATGACTACCCTTATTGTGTGCCAAGTACACAAATGAGCAATGAAGAAGTAATCATCCCTACTTATGTTCCAAGTACAGAAAACACAATTGATGATATCAATGATAACATACCTACAAATGGTATCCACTTGGAACATATCAATGATTCCCCTCTTCATCATGAGAAAATGTCAACCAAAGAGCCACATAGCCAAGGAAATCAACCTTCAGTTCCTCTTGCACAAAAGGGTAGGGCTCGTTGGAGCATCGCAGACACTATCGTCCTTATTGAAGCAAAGTGTATTGAGAGAGACACCCAATTCAACGGTGGAACAATGAAAAGAACTATAACAGCAAATGAGAAATGGAGAATTGTGGAAGATTATTGTTGTACTCATGGGCTCCTCCGCACAGCGAGTCAATGTCGAGATCGGTGGGAGCATGTGTTACCTGATTACAAAAGAGTAAGAGACTATGAAGCACATATACCTTCTGGGCATGATAGTTATTGGAGTATGACAGGTCGAGAGAGAGCTGAAAAGAAGCTTCCAACAAACTTTTCCATGGAACTCTTTGATGCCATGGATATTAGCTTTGGTAATGATAGAGCTATCAATCCTGGTAAAATATCGATTGATACTTCTGACACACAGTATGCATTCACTGAGGGTGGGTCTTCTCCAATTGAAAATGAGCCATTGAAAGAGTGTGAGACACCGGCGATGACTGGTGAAAGCTCATTGAATACTGGAAAGGAAAAGGAAAAACTTTCAACAGGTAAAAAATGGAAAACAAGCAACAAAACAACAAGTATTAAAGACAACATTGTTGAAAGCAACAAGTTAGTGATTTCTGCATTTCAGATGGCTGAAGAGGGGCGTATGAAATGCCATGAAATAGATCGTGAAAGGGAAGATAAGAATGAGGAAAGACTGTTCAAAATAGAGGAGCAAAAAATTAATGTGCAAATGAACATGGTTTCAGCTATGAATGCTATTGGACAAGCAATGTTGAAGATGACAGAGTCATTTTCAAATGACAAATAATTCTCTTGCTCTTTAGTGGATCTTCTATTTACTTGTTATGAGACTGAAATAAGTATATTAATAAAGATGTATTTGAAAATTGTTTGTTTTACTTGCAAATTATGAAAAATAAAACCATCTTGTTTCAACATCCAAATGTTGTTATATTGTTGTCGTTTTTTGCTCTTTAGTGGATTTTCTAGATACTTGTTATGAGATTGAAATAAGTACATTAATAAAAAAGTATTAGAAAATTTTTTGTTTTACTTGCTAATTATGAAAAATAAAACTATCTTGTTTCAACATCCAAATGTTGTTATATTGTTGTCATTTTTTGTTGTTTCGTGGATGTAATAGTTGCTTGTTATGAGACTGAAATAAGTATATTAATAAAGCGGTATTTGAAAATTGTTTGTTTTACTTGCTAATTATGAAAAATAAAACTATCTTGTTTCAACATCCAAATGTTATAATCTTGTAACATTTAAAATCCAATCGTATTTCAATACTTGCAATTTAATTTAATTATAAGCCTTCAACTTTCTATTTGTCAGTTGTATCATCATTTTTATTTGATATATTTTAATGGTGCATTCTTTTGTATGCTTTTTTGAAGGGAGGAGAACAGTGTTTACATTTATCCATTTACATACAATGAATCCTACTTCAATAGCAAAAATGAAATTATTTCTTCGAAATGCATCAATTATTGTCCAATTAGCATTGCAAATATGGAATGATCTTCAAGATTCAACCAATATGCAACACATTTTAAGAAGCGTAAGGTAGATTCCTCAACTATGGATGCAGATGACATGGAAATGGAGGTTATTGCTGTCATTTTTGGACAACAAAGTCAAATCCTTGATGCAGATTTATCTCCTTTGAATGGGAAGGAAGGATACAAGGTGAGTGGTATATCAAACCATGTTCTATACACTGGTGGAACCACTATATTTTTGAAGTAAGATGTGATGATCAATGTTTCCGCAGCATTTTTAGGATACCTTACATGTTATTTCAAAATATTTGTCAACTATTGAATGACGACCTTAAACAAGGTGAAATACCCTTTTCATTTGCTACCTCTATAAAAGGCAGGGTCTTTCCAGTTGAAAAACAAGTGGCCATGGGAATGTTAAGATTGTCATCTGGAATGACAATGGTTAACATTAGTGAGTTGTTTGGTTGTGGAAAGTCAACGCAGTGAGAACTGTAAATAAGTTCATAAATGTCATGTACACTCGTTTCGAGGTCATGTTCAGTGGCCAAGTGAGCATATGGCATTGGGGCAAGTAAAAGAAGGATTTCGTAGAAAATGAGGTTTTCCAAATTGTTGTGGGGCTATAGATGTAACTCACATTCCAATCCGACTTCCTCCTAATGAGTGTTCATCTGATTGGTATGATCGAGATCACAATTATAGTATGGCATTACAAGTGATTGTTGATAGTAATATGCATTTCATGGATGTGTTTACAGGATGGCCAGGTTCTGTTAATGATTCTAGACTTCTTCGTAATTCAGCTTTTTATAGAATGTGTGAAGGAGGAGAGAGATTAAATGGTCTTCCAGTTCCTATTGGCTTATTAAACATGAGGGAGTACATTATTGGTGATGGTGGATATCCACTATTACCATGGTTAATCACGCCTTTCAGTGGATCTGTAACTACTACTCAAAGGGAATTCAATTTTAAGTTGTCATCCACACGCATTGTTGTCGAGTGTGCATTTGGAAGGCTAAAGCAGTTATGGCGGATTCTAGAATCCAGAATGTGGCACCCAAATTTGGAAATGCTACCCAAAACCATTCTTGTTTGTTGCATACTGCATAATATGGTGCTAACGTTTGTAGAAGATGACACTGATACATGTGATGATGTTGCTTTTGAACATGAAAATAATATACCAACCACTGAAGTGGGTGATCCAGCTGCTACACTTGCTCGAGCAGCCTTAATGGAATTTGTTAATGGCAATGCCAATAATGTGGATATGTAAGGAACATAGATTAGAAGTTTATAATTGTTGTCATTTTATTTGCTTCAAATGCTTAAAGGATAGTGAAAACCTGCTTTCATCGTCAAGGGAAAGCATACATACCATCATTTTCCAGTTATATTACATATGGGACCTTCATTATGTACGCTTTAAAAAGTCTCAGTATTTTATTACTTAATTCTGTGCTCTGTAGCATCAATGAGAATTTTGTATTTGTCATTATTCTTGTTAATGTGGATATGATTATCAGTGCCATTTGATTTGTTCGAAAGGCGAATGGATGTTGACTATCATTATTTATCAATAATAAGATCTCTGAAGTTTGTACAGAGTTCTGTACTTGACATTTTACAATTCAATACATTCATATCTTGTTCAATTCTGCATGTCTTCATAGTTGGTTACTGTTGTTTGAAAGGAGATTGCAAACTGATATGCACTATTAGTTTAAAAGCAACATTTAAATATTGTTTGTCTGTAAGATATATTCATTCCTTTAAATTTCTATGGTGTATGCCTATGTGCCCGGTGCTCAGAAATTATTATTACTTTGTTGTCCTGCCTATCTTGTTTTATATAATTCGTCTGTAAAGCATTATGAGTACTGCTGATTTCAGTAAAGCATTTACTTGTGGTTATTAGTGAGTAGTTGTTTCTTTAGTGGCAGCCTGCAGGTGCTGATTTTTATTTATTTATATTGTTTTTCCTCTGCAGGACTTAAAATGACCATCACTGTCTCTGATTTTGTAAGGAATGAAGTCCATGAGCAAAATGTCTTTCCTATTCTACATATTAGTGTCAAGCAAAACCTTTCACATCCGTAGCAATGTTTGGTGGGCATTTTCCTGAGGGTACACACGAGTTTGGCTTAAATGCAAGTAGTAGCTCAAGGTCACTGCTAAAAACAATGATTCTAGACTATGATCTCAAAACAAACAACTATGTAAAAATTTAGCAGTAATCAGCCTCACAAGAAAGTTCATGGGACCATAAAACTGCAATGGGCTCCTATTATTTCTTAGCGGGAAATGTTGAGAAAAAAAAAAAACCATGGGACCCAAAAACTGCTAAAATGTTCCTAATTTCTCTCAGCAGCACCCGCTGAGATTTTTATGGAGCCCCCGCTCCATGGGACCATGCCCTAAGGGGGAATGTTTTGAGCTAATAGAATTTACAATGGCAACTATCATGAAAGTTAAAAATTAGGTAGAGGGCAATTGTATATCATAAGATTGGTACCGAACTAGCAATCAATTTGATCTCGATCACTGAAAAAGATGAAATTGTGAAAATGGTTATTGAAACCTTGCAATAGTTAGCCACATGAGTATTTGAAGACATTGCATAAATTGACATGATGTGTACTGATTGAAATATTAACAACAAAAATCCAATGAGGAACCACTTTCTAGGCATTGCATTAATCTTTACCAACAACTATTCAATCCAATTCATGCATTAATTTGAATAAAATAAAAGAAACTATATTAATTTGAACAAAAAAATTGCCAAAGAGAAATTGTGTTGAAGCTTTACAATAGTGTCGATTTAAGTGCACAACAAAAAATATCTACTACTAAAATATATATGAAGTTTCTCTAACATAGATGAGCTAGGGACACATCAACTATGCATCTGATTCAGTTATGTCATTCCTTCCATTGACAAATTCCATTAAAGCCACTCGAGCTTGTGTTGCAACAAGATCGCCTAGAACCTCTTCAATGTTTGGCACATTGTATTCATTCTCATTGACGTCAATTGCATCAATGCAACCCTCATCAAATGCCAACAACATATTATGTAAAATGCAACATACAAGAATAGTTTTTGGTAGCATTTTCAGATTAGGTTGACATATCATGGAATGCAAAAATTTTCATGTACTCTTCAGCCTTCCAAATGCACACTCAACAACAATACGTGTCGAAGACAACTTGAAGTTAAATTCTCTTTTCTCATTTGTTAGAGCACCTGAAAATGGCATGATTAACCATGGTAGTAGTGGGTAGCCTCCATCACCAATAATATACTCTCTCATGTGTGTCAAACCAAGGGAAACTGAGTGACCATTTAACCTCTCACCACCTTCACATAGTTTGTAAAAAGAAGAATTCCGCAACTGTAAATCTGGAATCATTAACAGAACCAGGCCACCCAACGAATACATCCATGAAACACATATTATTGTCAACAATGACTTGTACAGACATGTTATAGTTGTGATCTCTGTCATACCAATCCGAAGAGCACTCATTAGATGGAAGTTGAAATTCAATATGTGTTACATCTATAGCCCCACAACAATTTGGAAAGCCTCGTTTCTGGTGAAAACCTTCTTTTACATGCTCAATTTCAAAATTATCCTTTGGCCATTGGACATGACTACGAAAATGAATATGCATGGCATTAATAAACTTATTTACAACTCTCACCACTGTTGACTTTCCACAACCAAAAAGTTCACTAATGTTAATCATTGCCATCCTGAAGCTAATTGTAAAACTATGATAGCCACTTGTTTCTCCACTAGAAACACCCTACCCTTTATTGAATTTGCCAATGAAAATGGTATGTCACCTTGACTAAGGTCTTCATGCAAGGAGTCACACAAAGATTCAAATAATGCATATGGAAACCTAAAATGCTACAAAACATTTATCATCATATCTAACTTTAAAAATGTAGTAGTTCCACCAATGCAATGAACGTGGTTTGACATACCATTCACCTTGATTCCTCACTCCCCATTGCAAATTTGATAATTTTGTTTCAAGGATCATGTTTTCTTGTTGAGAAGTGATGGCATAGAGCTCTACATTCATGTCATCCTCAATTTCAACATTTGAACACGCTACACTTTTAGATGAATGTATTTTATGCTTCTTTGATACATGCCACATACTAGTTTAATCTTGTGGATCAACCCAAATTTGCAACGCTAATTGAATAATCGTAGATGCACATACTAGGATGAATGTTATTGCTTCTCTTGAATTATTATTCTTTGTAATTTATAATTTTCGGAGGATCTGGAATATATGAAATGTAAAGTTCTCCCTACAAAAGAAAACACATTGCCACGATTAAATGCTAGATTAGTATCTTGATGTCGGGATTTTTTTCGTTAAAAGCATACATAATAAGAGTGTTTTCAATTTTCAAGAGAACAATAATGGATAACTTTGTAAGGAGAATCGTGGATTAAATTTCCAAAGATAAATGAGAATTATAATGATGAGCTACATGTCCTTAGATCAAACCAATGTTAACAATGGAATGATTAACTATCCTATTATGACCCTTCTACAAACAAAAGACCATGCTCTCATACATTATTCAAATTCAACATGACAATGTTTGGAAACAAGAATGAAACTTGATAATATTTGTAAACTTGAACAATCTTGACAACTTTGGAAACTTTGGTCTTTGGACCTTTGGTCATAGTGACCTTTATTTTAATACAAAATGTCATACAAAGAAACCAAAAACATGATATTCATGTTATCCAACTATAAACTTAAAAACCCCCAAGGAATATATGTTCTACAAAAAAATTTGATTGGCTACATAACCCGGCCAATTAGGAAGACTACATTATACATTATACATTATACATTATACCTAACCTAAGTAGTGCATTATATAAATCATTTATCATTACTAAATGATTCTCTAATCTTCAACATGGCCTGCCCAATAGAATTTAGAGCTGAAACCAAACTCAATTGGACATTTATCTTTTGCTCTTCAATTTTGATCATCTTCTCTTCATTCAAATCATCCCTTTACATGCGTTGTTTAATGAGAGTACAATCTTGTGCATGGATTTGTTGAACCAGAGCACAATATTTTTATGGTGCTTCATTCACCCCTCCTTAGCGATTTGTAGAGTAGAAATAACCAACTTATTGTTTTCAACAATAGTGTCTTTGATATCTAATGTTTTTTTCTTGTGAATTGACTTCCACATGCTGCTTTGGGCGTTTCAGATTCATTGGATGGATCATTTTCATTTGGAGTAGAAGAATCATCATAATTTACATAGTTTTTGTCAAAAGTGTCAATAGTAATATTCCCAAGACCGATACCTCGATATTGTCCAAAGTTAAGCTTCATTGCATCAAAAATTCTTCAAAGAATTTTGGGAAGCTTCTTCTCGATTCTTTCGGGTTTTCATAGTCCAGTAACTATTATGGTCAGATGGAATGTTTTTTTCATAATCTCTAATCCTTTTATAATCAGGTTGAATATGTTCCCATCAATCATGACATTGGTTGAGTGTGTGAACAACACCATGACTAGCACAATAATTTTACACAAATTTCCATTTTTCTGTAGATGATATGGCTTTACTCCTTGGACCACCATTGAAGAGAGTGTCTCTCTCATTTCGTTTAGCTTCAATTAGAACAAGTGTGTCTGTAGTGCTCCAACAAGTTCTACCCTTTTGTGGGGGAGGACATTTGACTGGTTTTTAAAGATCTTTGTCTCTGTTTGGAAGCCATATCCCCTTGAGGTAAATGGGAATCATCAACATCCATTGTAGAATGCTCTGGATAATTGATCCCATCACTAAAAATATTGCCTGTAGGAGGACAAACAACTTCTGCATTGTGTTCTTGCGTACTTGGAATAAAATCAGGGATAGATGAATTAGTGAAGTAGAAATCATCATCTTGTATTTCATTATCAGAAAGTAATGTTGTATATCTTATAAAGCCAAGCTTCATAGGAGTTGGGCGATACACATGTTTATCCATGGATATGATTTTTAAGCCCTGTAATAAAAATAAACTCAAATTTTCATAACATATTTTTAACCATAAACTCAAGAGAAAACAAACAAGCTTTAGTAAAATGAAAAACAAATGATAAATAAAAAATTGAGGATCTAAATTTAGTTACAAATTTATTGAAGTTAAAAGTATTATTGTAGCTTGTATTGTTTCCTATTGGTTGTTTCATATACCATTGAATTTATATGCGGATGTAAATAACTTATAAATATAACCCTTAACAAGATTGCAAATTAACTTCTCCAAGTCTATACAACAACCAATTACATATCCTTGACTAGAATATATACCATATGAAACCTAAATGCCATTATAATGCATAAACAACTCTTAAGGTGAGAACATATTCTTGTAAAATAGTAATTGCTACAAATCAGTATAACACTGTCATATCTAGATTTGGATAAGAATATCAAATATCTTAAATTAATTTGTCAATTATACATCAATGTATATCAATGTCTATAAAACATGGTACTTGATTTTACAATTTTGATTTTTCAAACTCCCTCGATGTGCAAAGAATAGATCCTTGTTGCTGTCAAAATAAAATAAAAAGAATGCAAATATATTATAACACTTGTAATGATTTGCATTGAAACATTTTGTGGAGGGAGACAGATTTGGAGGAAGTATTTAAAAGTAAAATATACTCACGCAATACTTTGTTGAAAAATGGCTAAAAGGGTGGAATGCGGGTGTGAAAATTTATAGCCCCCACTAATTCCCATCGCTGAAACAAACCGACTTCTGCCGTTGTTGCTCCACATTTCAAGGGTGATATTTTGTTTTATGCGAGTGGTTGTAACATTAAATATGCATGGGACCTTCGACTATAGATTTCCATTGTGGTTGCCCCCCGCATGGGACCGCTACCTAAGTGACTCAAATTGAAAAAGAGCAAATTCCTTTCAAACCAATACTAATCAACATTAATTTCTTTCCAAAGAAAGTAGGCAAGTGAAAGGAAAATGTAATAATAAACTTAGAAATTTATAAGTAAGATGTAAACTAAGAGGATGATCGGTGTGGAGGTTATTGCTCCTATTTATATAGGAAATGGTTTTTGTTTTAAAAAATATTTTTGTTAAAATCTAATTAAATTCTTAACTTTTTTGAGCGGCCACATTTTAGAGAGAGGCTTTTCAGCCCCATTAAGTAGTTAGGGCACACAAAAATCAGCTCTTTAATATTTTTTAATGAGTTTTTATGACACTTGGCATTTAAATTTAAGCTTCCTCCCAACTTTTCCTTTCAATAATCAATTTAGTATTCATGGGATTGTACTTCTATTATAGTGTTAAAGACTTTTATTTATCTCTATGATAAAAAATAACAAATTTATGAAACCCTATTAATGCTAAAATATCATATTTTTCTCTCCCTCGCTTCGCTCAAAAAAACTAGCTTGCCCCTTGCATGTGATCATAGCCTAAGTTTCCAATTTTGTTAAATTGATGCTTGATTTTTTTAACGATAGAAAAAGACAGAGACTAGTGTTGGGACAGAGGTAAGGGTCTAGTCCCCAAAATAATCATGACAAAATAAATGATTAACAGGAAAAAACGTAAAGAAATCTCAAAGAAACAAAGATAAAAATAGAAAGATTACATGAAAAGAGAAACATAAGGACATGAAACAATCAACAAATAGTGAGTGGCTCGCCTCCAAAATCAATCAACGTAAACTCACATGCCTACAACAGACAACCCAAATCCACAAACAATGAATAACTACCCACAAGTGCCCCCAATCTTCTCCCATGATGGGACAGTCTCTATCATCATATGTGATCAAATTGCAAACATCTTATCTACTTATAATCTTAGTATTTCTACATCCAACTTGTAACCTTTACACTTTTGAATAGCTCCAAGTTAAGCCATAGATAATATATGACCCCAAGGAAAGGTTGGTTTCGTCTTAAAATTACTCCTATGTTTCGAAGGGGAAACTACATGCACCTTGTTTTGCATGGTACCGAGTTAAAATACCCGATGATGATGACAAATATCTCCACAAACCCGACAAGATGTTTTCAAAGAGCTCATAACCATGATCTAAACCCCTCCTAGTCCTTCAAACCTTGTTATGCCCCTTTTCAACTCTTCCACACTCTTTTGGGCCTTTCTCTTTCTTCTTCCTTCCCTTTTTGGCACCTTTTAGCCTTTCCAGGATGTAACTACCGTGATTGTGATGTTCGCCATGGTTTTTATGTTAAATGAACCGAAGGCTTTAAAAAGTGCTTGTCTGAAGAACGGTAGTTTCATCGCAAGTCCAACTTCGATCAAACTCCTAGTTCGAATTCATGATATTTATCTTTTATTTGGCCCAAACACACATTTTTTTGTTTCGGCTTTTGATTAATTCCACATACCCTCTAACATTTGATTTTACTCCTTAGGTGATTGAATATAAGCCTTAGATTGAGTTGTGATCTTGAGTTATGGTTGAAAAACACTTAGATCTTACCTATTAGGTAAAGTTGTATGCTCATTTGTTGCCCCCTAGATTTTAATTTTTTTAGAGAGGACATTGTTGTGATATTCTTCATCCAAAGAGAGATCAAGCATCCAGGACATTTTTGTTTCTAGTCAAAGCACCTTGAGGATTTTGAGCTACCATTGCTATTGATTTAACAAAAATAGAATTTTGTATAAACCCTTTAATATTACGAGTTTAGGAGGACAAATGGAACTTGGATCTTGATCAAAGCAACAAAGGGGAAAACTTCATATTCGAGATAAGAGTGAAGTATGGAGAGAGGATAGCGGATATATAGAATGCATTAATGGTAAATCCACTTAGAGAATATTATCCCTAGAGGAAAGAAATGACATGGAAATAGATAATCTAACCTTAATCTAACAAAAGATTGCGGGCATTTATATCCCTAACAAAAATGTTGAGGATGAATTAATCAGCGGGACTCGGGTGATGGATATTATAGCATCCTATTTGGATATAACATCAAAATCATTGCAAAACTCCAATACTTGTTGGAAAATAGTGTGGTGTAAAGAGATGATTCCCAAAGTCAACTTCTATTGGTGGCTCACTATCCAAAATAATATCCTCACTATTGAAAATTTAAGAAAGAAATGGCATATTTTGATCGATAGATGCATCCTTTGTAAAGAAGCACAAGAAATTGTTGATCACCTCTTCATTCATTGTAAATTTGTTTTCTCTATAGGTACTCATCCTGGAAAAATTGGTTTGAAATGGGTAGTCCCTCAATTACTAAGTGAACTAAAGGGCAACCTGGTATTATCAAACAAAAATGTCTCAGTCGGACTCTATGGGACTTCACCCTACCACACACGATATAGGCTATATGGAAAGAAAGGAACAAAATAATTTTTTAAGAGAAAGAGTTATAGGTGGCATAGTTGTCAAACATCTTATCCTTTTGATAACTCGATAACTTCAAATCCTCCATTAAATTTAGACAGAAGTATGAAAGATTCGAACATCAATTTCATCAATAAATGAAACTTCAATCTTACCCAAGATCTTAAATAGTAAAATAATAAGCTCAAAGAGAAAAACTATTTGGATCTAGCCTCAAGAAGTATGGTATAAGCTAAATTTATATGATGCGAAAAAGGGAAACCCTGATAGAGTGGGGATCCATTAGAAATGATAAAGGAGATATCATAGCATCTTATACCGGGAGCATGGGGACACAAACCAATCATTATGTTGAGGCTTTATCTTCTTTATGGGGAATCCAAGTTATTAAATTCATGAACATCACAAATCTCTGCGGGTTAAAGGGGATTCCATGAACATATTTAAGTGCCTTCAAAACAAGTCCCTCTCAAGTTGGACCATCAAAAATAATTGAGGACGTTATTCTCACACTAAGGGATTTCTCAAATTATGAAATTTTCCACACCTTCAGAGAATGCAACAAGGTCGTTGACTTGTGTGCTAACATTAGTGTCGGTCTGGGACTCTTTAACATTGGATCGGGAATGATAGTACATCTCGAGTTATTAAATGCCACTACCCATGAAAGAATCAAAGTGTAAAATTGATGTTTTCCTATTTTGAGTCTCAATTTGTCCACCTACCCGACCTTTATTGGTTTTGTTATGTCTTTTTGCTAGTTTTGTGTTGGTTTATGTTCCTTCTCCGAGTTGTTTTGTTATGTTTGGTCTTATTTTGATTTTTGAGATCTTTATGGAAATATCTCGAATAGAAGATATTTTGTTGTGATAGGTTAGGGACCCTGTCAAAACATTTCCTTTACCAAATATCAAAAAATATGTAGAGTAATGTGATGTAAACTATGATAAGTAATTGTTGGAATATAGATGACAAAATCAATAAGCTAGATAAATATGAAACCCTAAGTACAAGAGAGGGAAAGGGTGACTTGGATGATTTACACCTAGTGTTGGGGTTGTGAAGACTAGAGAAACTAATGAATAGGAAGGACATATTGTCACAACTATGCTCAATAAATTTTGGGATGTTGAATAAGCACGGATCGGGTCGGGGGCACTTGGGTGCAGAGTGCATTATTGGGCGCTATGACTATGCAAGAGCTCAAAACCTAATTTTTATGGTGTCGCAAGGTGGTCACTTTGGTAATCATTTTGGTCACTGTATTTCGCACTATGATCACAAAATTCTCCTGTAACATGCAAAGATATGATGACTTGCAAAACCCTCAAACTACATCAAATCCCAAAAATAAAAGATACAATATGGGGAGTCAGACGGACCTCGGTAGTCACCGATAGTGACCAGTGAACTTACGATCGAGCGTTTTACATCTCGACTATATGTAGTTCTTGTGCGTATGTGTAGAAATCATGCCCTACGAAGCCCTTGTGTTAGTGCACGTGATAACGGGTGATAGCTAGATGTACCAATGTAAATAGATGTTTGGATGGAAAAATAAACTTCCCTTTCCTATGAATTGTATGTAAAAATGCACGAGTCCCTCTGGTATGAAATCTAGATGCATGCCTTTGATGCTCTTAGATGCCTTTAGATGAAACCTTAGGTGATGATAATATATTCTTAAAGCTTGGTCCTTTATTTTGGCCACATAACTTTGTATTGGCATGATTCCCTTGGTTGAATTTCGTAATTGACAAATGGAAGGCCGACCCATAAGAAGATAATATTCCCAAAAGATAAAAGAGACCAAACAAAAGTGAGTAATATAGAAAAGGGTCGGGAGCGCCCAAAAGGATGAGGGCGCCTAGGCATTGGCATCTTGTCTAGGCGCTGGTGTCCAGAATCATAAAAGATAAGTAATTAAAATAATGACTAGGATGTAGGGTGTAAAAGACTATAAAGAAGACAAGAAACAAAGCAAAGAGGCCAAATATAGTTGTCAATTACTAGTTTTCTCACTTAGGAATCATATGAATGCAAGTATGCTTTTAGGACCTAGAAATATACCCAAGTGCGTGATTTTGTGTCTATATTTTCCCCCACTTTATGTTGTTGAGTGAATACTTAATAACATAAAGTAGATAGAAGATGCATACCTGATAACCATGTAGAATGTGATGGTGATAGCATGCCGAGGAGACAAGTGAAAGCGTGGAGTGATAAAAATGAAGCATGGAAGCTAAGAAAGAGGAAGTGACCCTAGGGGTGAAGCATATTATGTTGTACCTATTGTTTTCTATGTTGTAGGGTTGCTTCTCATTTTTATTAAGGATGGACCTATAAAAGAAGAGAGAAATAGTAGTCAAAGTCATATATTATGAAAACTCTTGCAAAAGTATATGTAAATGTGTGTTAAAAGTATGTAAATGTGTGTAAAAAGTAGTAAAAGGAAAGTGTGCACCTAATCCATGAAGAGTGAAAAGGATAGAAAAATTCTTAAATTTTTGTAGAATATAAATTTTTTGGGCGATCTCACACCACGAAAAAGAGTGTTGGGGAAAGAAGTCTAGTGTTACTCTCCTTCCATGATTGCTTCTGACAAGCACCACTTGATGCATGGGCATCTTCAAGAATACCAAAATATTAAAGTTCTCCTTATTTATGGTTATAAAGGGTTTTATAAAATTTGTTGAGTTTTTAATAGGGATTTTAGGTGATTTATTACTCCTAAATTTGAATTATAGTGTTTCCTCCAAATTACAAATTCAAATTATAAACATGTAATTGTGAGGTTGAGGGTGGCTAGATGGTTTGAGGGAATGTGTAAGGATCTATTCATGTTAAAAATAGATCCTATAATGTGTGAGGGAGTCATAAGTGCTTGAAATGATGTAAAATTCCCCACAATATGTTAAGAGGAATATCAAGAGTCATGTAAGAAAGGTTAGTTAGGGGTTGAAATGGTTGAAAAGATGAGATAAAGAGAAAATAATTTGAATGATGGAAGTTACTTAAGAGAAGTGAGGATGGATAACTTCTGAGGAAGGAAAGAGGAGGTGGAAAAATACATTCCTCAAGGAAGAAAGAGATCATAGGAAGGAGGAATGGAAGATAAAAACACAATTTTATAAGAAAGTTACAGTATATGCATAATAAACTATGTTTTTTGTTTGATATCTTACCTTGTCATGAATGTCTCTAAATTTTTTGATTCAAGAGCTTAGATGATTTCCTTATTTGCATTTGGAGATTCATTTTTGAATCCTTGTAGGAGGATTGGTGAAAGGATGAGTTGAACTACTTGTTTCTTGGCTTGAAAATTGATCTGATATGACATGTATGCAAATTTTAATGATCTGTTTTAGGACGTATGATATATTTTGTATATAATTTCCAAATGACTCTAAATTTGGTTTTTAGGTGTAAAATGTCATTCTACAGATGGGTTTTTAATAGATTACATTAATTATAATTATTTTTGGATTTGTGAAGTATTTTTTTATCTAGACTTGAGAATGCATGTAAAGCTTGTTTGACATGCAATGTTTTCACGGGAAAATAGTCATAAATTTTAAATTTCATAACTAAAATGGATAAAATTTGGAACATATGGTCCTTATAGATACTCCTAAAATATATAAAATTTGTAGATCAATTTTCCTTGTGCAGAAAAATATATTCATGACAAAAATTTGTTGCAGATTGTTTGTTCTTGAGAGCACAAGAATAGTAGTTTTGGAAAAATAGGTGAATTTTGATGGTTTGATTCTTTTTAATTCAATTTTATGATTTATCTAACATTTATTTGAGGTGTAAAAAAGGTTACAATCATTGAGAGGTGTCAAAGAAGACAAAAGTCACCTTTTGGGCTTCATTCGGAGTTAAGAACCAAGAGATAAAGATGAAGAATTGAAGAAAGTGAGAACCATTGATGATTTAATGAGTTTGAGGTATTTTGAAAAGTTAAATGAAATTGAATTCAGGTTATAGAGGAATTTATGGTGAGTTTTGAAGTAACTTAAGGAGAAATCTAGATCAAAATTTACATTTTTAATCCATTTTAGGCTTCTTGTTAAAAATCTTCCTTACTGAGCTTTGAGTAAGGTTGTTGTTGATCCCTCCTAACTTCTTGAATGCATGATGAAATGTATATTGTTCTGTATCATTTGGTATCAGAGCATGATCTTCTTATTGAAATTTGAATATTGATTCTTGATTATGGCTAACAAATGTGAAATTGTGAGTGTGTGGATGAAAGTGACAAGTTGAAAGAGAAAAGAAGAAGAAGTGGAAGTGTGAGAGTGAAAGAAGAGTGTGAAGACACAAAAAGACCAGATTTAGATCCTAAGTGTTGTGTGGTGGAGAGAAAGGTGAAATAGACTTGTTCAAGAGAAGAAAGAGAAATATGGATACGAAGAGTTGGTAAGAGAGATGTTGAGGTTGATTGGTCACAAGAAGAGACAAGAAGAGATAGAGAGAAAGAAGAAAGAAGAAGCCAAGAAGAGAAAACAAGAGAAAACAAGAAGAGAAGATGGAACAAGAACTGAGAAAGTTGAGAGAAGATATAGATAATTTAGGAAATTTCGTGATGAAATAAAGGTATGGGATTGAGTTTGTGATGAATAAGAAATCTTTAAGTGGCCCTAGTTAAGTTACTTGCAAGAAGAAATCAAATAATACAGTTGAGAAATATGATCAAAAGTGAAGAGAAGAAGATGATACAAGAGGAAAAGAAATATAAAAAGGATAGAAAAGGGATGAGTAAGGAAAAGAGCCATGAGAAGCTCTTAAAACCAGCTATGGGACATGGGTATATCGTGCCTAAATAGATGCGAGAAGCTAGTAGCAGAGAAAGAAGATGAAAAGTTAAGACAAATGAATGAAAAAGAAAGAGAACAAGAGTAGAACAAGAGAGAGAAAATAAATTTCTTAAAGACACAAGAAAATCACAAGGAGACCAAGATGATTTGGAAAAGGAAGATTCAAACAAGGTATGGGAAAAATAAGATGGAATGATGAGGCGCGATGAAGAACTCTTGGAGAACAAGCAAATTTAAGAGGTAAAGTAAGAAAAGAAAGCAAAGGGTGAAGGTAAGGTAATAAAAATGGATGGATTTTTACTTGATATTGATGTTGGTGTGATTTAATTCCTTTAAATTGTACAAAATGACTTCATTTGTGCATCGAGAATGTTGAGCATGATGGTAAGAAAAAATGTGATGAGGTTTGTATGGATGAGGTAGATGATCTTTTACAAAGTTTGTTAGATGAGATAGATGGAAAAGAGAGAAGTGTATTCATAAGCACCCGAGGAAATGATGGTTTCTTGGGAAAATAATGAGGAAAATGAAGATGCAGGTACATGTTTAGAACCACTTAAGATGGTGAAGAATGAGAGGAAACAAGAAAATAGTCAAGAAAATGAATATTTTGGAAAGGAAAGTGATGACTACATGATGGACATGGAATATATATGGATGGAGAAGGTGGAAAAATATGAAGAACAATGTGTATTTTTTATTGTATTGTTTGTGTGTGCATGTACAAAGAGTATACGTTGGGTCTGTTCTGGGGGTTGTTTAGTTTAATGACTATTCTATGGAAATGCAATTCAAATCTATGGAAATTAAATACAGTTCTACAGAATTCAACTATTTGCGATGAAAGGAAATTTAACAACTAATCTTCTATTGTAAAATGAAATACGCACACACTATTCTTAACAAATGAAATCACAACTGTATAAATGGAACTTTAGCAAAAAGCAAGACTATTCGTTAACTAGATTTGCATAACAAAAGCATCTATTCTAAGTGAAAGCAAGTAATGGAGAAAGTAGATATAGTTAATCAAAGCATGCATGTAAGATTTATCAAATGACAATTGCAGTAAATCTAATCAAAGAACTGTATGCATGAACTCAAAGTAACCTCGTATCTCCTCTGGTTCGAGTGGGCCCTTGCTCTTCCTCGAGATAGAGGGATTAACAACTTCTGATTCTCAAAATGTCATGGCTTTCATTAACTTAGAAATAAGTTCATAACACATAGAAAAAATAATCAAGAACTGTATGCAGATAATCTCCTTCAATAATCAAAAAGTGGTACTACCAAGTTCTGAAGACGAAGTCTTCATATAGATAATGTTGGTTACAAGATCCGCCATATCAGGTGGCATTAAACACTGTCCATCAAATTCTAATTAAAACACATAAATCTCTATGGGCCATTAGGATCAAGCCCAGGCTAATAGGTCAACTTGATGGAAACAGTCTTCAGCCGCATGCTTCAAACTCGGGCTCCTTAACCACCAACAACTTCCATCATTCCTTGCACACATCATCACATTTGATCTCACAAAGATAGTTAGTAGGAGGTTCATGTGATAATCGGTTTTCATAAACTATAGCAAGGAAAATGCATCAAACCTACTAAGATATAACTACACAAAACATCCCCATATACTAATAAGTCATATCAAAAAGAGTATTTTCGGCCTGAAGAAATGATATTAATGAGCCAAACAATGCACTCATCATTTTCCCCTGACTTTACCTGTTGCATGTCCCAATGCAACTCATCTGCGCCTTGCTCACCTACCAAGCTGTTCAGCCATGTCATACTCCTCGAATTGATCAACGTATTGCTTTGTGGTGTTCTTGCAGCCCTGAGTATTGGAGGTAATTTCCACCCATGTAGTGAAACTATCATGGGACTGTGCTGCATTGTTCTCCTGTAGTGAGAGGGCTCAAGAGGAGTGGTGGCCATACTTGGAGGCCTACCCATTCATCATGTGTACTGCTGGCTGGTTTTCTCTATAGTTTGTTTGATAATGGTGATGAGGGCATCACCCCTGTGCATGCTCCAACTCAAGTTCTGGGGAGAGAGAACCTCCCTATGTTTCAAAGGTAGACTTAAAGTATCCCATCTCCTATCACAAGCTTGCCAAGCAGTCCCAAAATTCTCCTGACTATAATTTTCAAAATCAATGACACACTGAAGTAAAATCTGAGAAGTATTCACCCCAACCCCTACCTGATAGTAAAGTGATCGAAAGTTTTTCCACAGGTGACATCTGTATGATGAGTTGGGTGGATGTGAAATCGATGGACTGAGCAGTGTGATTGAAAATGTCCATTTGCTTACCCCCAAATTATCTGATTCCGCAATACAGACTGAAAGGCTTTAATTTGAAAATCACCCACAAATAGGTTGATCAAGAAATCAGGGACATTGGTAACTATCATGTTATGTAGATAAAATTCACAAAGCAAATTTTGAATTTTCGGAGTACTGCACTTGTAAACTGATAAAAAACTAGGGCCATTGGGAATTTTGTGAGGGGCTTGAGAACACAATTGAAATAACTGCCAAGAATAAAATTGTTCTTGGACAAACATGTTGTAGACTGAAGAGGGTTTCCTACAGACAAGTAGTTTGAGGGCCAAAGGATGACAAAGTCTAAAATAGATGTTACTTTTTGTTTTTCCTCCTCTATAGATTCTTTTTCCTTTTTTAATTTTTGATTTTCCTTCCGCAATTCCCTTTCCTGAAGGGACAACTATTGGAAACTATTCAAGAGGGTAAGACTCTTATCACTGTCACTTTAAACAACTCACTTCAAGCTTCAGGGCAGCAATCTCCCAAACTTTTTCTACTATCTTTTGTGTAAATTCAGCTTGTAATAAAAGGTTTGTTTCTTCCATACCTTGTAATTGAGATTTCAAGTAGTGTGATTTCCTCCAGATAGTTGTGAGAAGGTGCCACTTGGGTGTCAAGCATTTCAGGAGCCACAGGTGAATTTTCGTAGATGATGGAATAACAGATGATGGAGGCCAGGTCATCCTCCTTATGCAGTTCCTCCCGAATGTGGGTGGTATCATCAGGCAAGGACTCGATTGGGAAACCACCTGTCTACAAAAATGAGCTAAGCCATCGGGACCGTAGTTGCATGGAAGAAGATGGGGCCATGGCACACTTGCCTTTTGAATCAGAAATGGAAGGGGATGGACCCTCAGGAGTACCAACTATGTGTCCGCATGCTCAGGAACATCAGCTGCCTCTGCTTGGCTGTGTGAAGGGCAAGGGCCCGATGCAAGGGTAGACCGAGGTGTAGAAGAGAGACCAGATTTTAATTGCTTTGGCCTAGACCCTTCACCACCAACATGTCCCTCGAGCCTCCACTTTGGTCTAAAGAAGACTTGGTGTGAACACAACAAATGAATCAACCCCGGTGTTTAATCATAGACTTGCCTCCACCGGACCGGTGCTTCTGGAAAACTTTAATGATGGAGTCTACGAGGTATTCTGGCAGATTTACCCAAAGGGCCTTGGTTGACATGTCCCTTTTTAAGGTGGATGAGCATTTTAAGTGCATCACCACCTAGAACAGAGGCCTGACCATCGCATATGAAATACCGGTTGACCCATTTCGCAATCTCGCTCTAGATTCTAGGTAAACTTGTCCGCTTAACACCCTTCTGGACACCCAATGGAGTCAGATGACCTCGGGAGTGCCTCTCCTTCATCGTGAAATAGAGCAATCAGATTTGTAAAGGAGCATTCATCATAACCTTTAAACCAAAGTTTGGCAGGCTAGATAGGTCAAAAATGACCTGACTGGTAATTTCAACTCATCTTCCACCAACTTGTGAATAGGTGGACTCAAAATTGTTCAAGAATTCTTCCACAATGCCCTCATCAAAACCTTCAAATTTCCGAATGAAATCCAGCCATCCAAAATCATGAAATACCTATGAAAGGGTGGCATTTCGAGTAAGGCATCTGGTGAAGCAGGTTCGATGTCTTTCGTGGTCCCATGCTGAAGCCAAAGGTGAGTAATACTAGGTAGTAGAAAAAAAACAGTAGAGCATCTCTTCCACTTCCCATCTAGTGACTGATAAAACCAATCATGTTTGATGTGCATACAACAATGGTAAGAAGTAGTTGTAGAAGCATTAAATTTCAAATGACACCATATTCCTTGGGTGGCACAACATCAAGCGAAGGTGATGGTGGAAAAATAGTGAATGAGACCGGCCACCCGTGTGAGTTTAAGATTTTTGCGGTGGCACATATCCCATGGTTGAGGAGTGAGCGCCACCCATCCTGACTTTGGAGAGTGTGACACATCAAGGCATGTGGTGATTATGAGCCATTACTCCTTTTATGCCATCATTCATAGAGCCGGATTTGGAAAGAGATCCGAATGACCATAGCAATCATTTCATGATGGCGTAATGATGACAAATGCATACATGGGGAAATGTTTTGCATGGAAATATCATTAGCAAGTTAAAATGCACTTACCCATGCCACATTTAGTCAGCCGATATCCGTAGATTCCTACGCCCTACAAGTTTGAGATGAAACGTGATTAGCGGTAGTAGAAATAATGAAAATTCCTGCATTTATTGGAAATAACAATAAGAAAAAACTGCTAACTAAGGGAAGAAGATCGAATGAAGGATCATCTTCCTTTATTGAATTTGCAAGAGATTGATTACTCCATGCTTGAGAGGTAAAGAGCCTCCTCAAGCATGCATGTCTCTGTTCATAACAGAATGTCATCGGTGAAAGTCTTCTTATCCAAGTGGTTGGTGATAAACTCGGAGCCTATGCCCATTCACTAGAAGAGTCTGTTTGTCTCCATCAATCGGTATCAATCAAATAGAGCCATTATCAAACACTTGATTTACCTGATAGGGACCAACCAATGTGTACGTAACTTGCCTTTAAACTGCTGATAGTGGGAATCAAAGAGTAAAACCCACTGTCCCTCATGAAATGTCCTTTTTTTGATGTGAGCATCATGCCAAGTTTTTCCACTGATGTTGTAGAATTTTGTTTGTCTTGTTGTGCCTCCATCCACATTTCATCTAATTCATTCAACTGCAACACTCATTCACATTGTGCTTCATCCAAATCGATCCCAACTTCCAACGTTGTTTTCCAGGTGTGCAATTTGAACTCAACAGGTAACAAAGTGGTTTCTTCCCAAAGACCAACTCATAGGGAGAAAAACTAGTAGTTGTTTTCCAGGTCGTGTTGTAGGCCCAGATGGCCTCAGGAAGCTTTGGTACCCAATTCTTTCTATCGGCATTGACCACCTTAGTTAGAATATTCTTGAGTTCTCGATTGGTTACCTCCACTTGCCCATTGGATTGGGGGTGATATGGTGATGATTTCGGTGCCTGATTCTATAGATTTCCAAGAAAGCTTCAATCATATTTGAAACAAATTGAGGACCTTGATCAGATACAATGGCCCTTGGTGCTCCAAATCGCAAAGCAATATCCGATTGTAGAGAAAATCAGCAACAACATCTTCATTGGCAGATGCCAATGCTTGAACTTCAGCCCATTTGGTGACATAGTCCGTGCATACCAAGAGATACTCCTTCCCGAAAGATGGAGGATCAAATGGTCCAACAAAGTCAATACCCCATTTCTCAAATGGTCCTAGAACCAACTGAGGATTCAGAGGCATTTCCATAGAAAGTGTAGGTTTTCCCATTCGTTGGCATGCATCACACTGCCACACATACTTTTTTGATCCTTATGGAGGGAAGGCCAATAGTACCCTGCTCCAAGGATCTTGTGAATTGTTCATTTCACTGAATAATGTCCACCTCCTGGCTCATCATGACATGCTCGCAGTATGTCATGTACCTCATCCTCTCGAACACACCTACGAAGAACCATGTCAGGACAACATTTAAATAAGAATCCATTACACCATTTATATGTTGCACTATTTCTAACCAATCACCTTCTTTCCTTATGAGTAAAATAGGTAGGAAACTTCCCTGTTGTTAAATAATTCGTGAGATCAATGAACCAAGGAGTCTTAGTCGAGATAGCAAACAAGTGTTCATTGGGAAATTGGTCTTGGACTACTTCATCATCACCTAAAACATTTATTCTAGAAAGAAAGTCAGCAACAACGTTAGATTTCCCAAGCTTATCTATAATAGTGAGATTGAATTCTTGCAACAAGAGTAACCAATGAATAAGCCT
This sequence comes from Taxus wallichiana var. yunnanensis, assembly GCA_018340775.1. NCBI lineage: Eukaryota > Viridiplantae > Streptophyta > Pinopsida > Cupressales > Taxaceae > Taxus > Taxus wallichiana. The sequence goes on from CM031241.1 coordinate 60,864,136, forward strand.
TCCACCAACCACTGGTTTGTTCATCAAATATCGAATGGCAGAGTGGTCAGTGTAAACAAATTTTTTATATCCAGTGATGTAATGATGAAATTTATTCAAAGCATAGACAACAACCAAAAACTCTTTTTCCGTAGTAGTGTAATTCTTTTCCGTAGGAGTCGATTTTTTACGATAAAATAAATTGCATACATATGATCTTCTGAGTCTTTTTGTCCAAGGACAATGCCCATGGCTGTATTAGAAGCATCAGTGTGGATATGGAAAGGTTGTCCCCAGTCAGGGCCACGTAAGATAGGGCTGTTGTCAGCTTTTCTTTGATAGAATCAAATGCCTATTGACACTGAGGAGACCATTCAAAAACACAATCTTTGGTTAGCAATGAAAACATTGGGGTGGTAATTTTGCTAAAATATTTTATGAATCGGTGGTAATAACCTACATGACCAAGGAAACTTTTGATGTCAGTCTGATTAGCTGGTGTAGGTAATTGGGTGATGACTGATATCTTTTTGGGATCCACCTGTATACCTTGGGCTGAAACATGGTGACCTAAGACAATTCCTTGATCAACCATCATTAGACATTTTTCATGACTCAGAGATAGTTGGTGTTGTTCACATCGACTGAGTACTTTCTCAAGATTATTCAAAGATTCTTCAAAAGTGGATCCATGGATAGTGAAATCATCCATGTAAACCTCAACACAGTCGTTAGCAAGATCTACAAAAATGGCCAAGACTACCCGCTGAAATGTAAGCAGGGCATTACAAAGCCCAAAAGGTAAGACTGTAAGTGAATGTACCCCAAGGGCATGTAAAAGTAGTCTTATCCTGATCAGCAGGGGCAATACTAATTTGATTATACCCACTAAACCCATCCAAGAAAGAAAAATATTTCTTACCAGCCAAATTGTCCAGGACTTGGTCAATGAAAGGCAAGGGGAAAATAATCCTTCTTGGTGGCTTTGTTAAGTTCCCTGTAATCAACACATATTCGCCACTTACCATTCTTCTTGGGAACAATAACTAATGGGGAAACCCACTGACTATCAGATATAGGATAGATGAAACCTACCTTTAGGAGTTTTTCGATCTCAGTTTTGACTATGTCTCTCAATGTTGGATTGATTCTTCATTGCGGCTGCCTTATAGGTTTGACGTCATCGGTGTAAATATGATGTGTACAGATGCTAGGATGAATTCCTTTCATATCAGTGTAATCCCAAGCAAAAGCATGGGAATGTTTCTTCAGAACCTCAAGCACCCTAGCTTCTTGATTGACCTCCAAGTCACTACCTATAGTCAGCTCTCTACCCATACTGACAAGCACCTGCTTGGTATCATTCGCAAGAGCAAGCTCTGTACTAGTGATAAAAGAATTCAATGGGAAAACATGGGGCTGAAGCATGTGCAGGATGGATATGTTGTCAAAAGACAAAATCTTGGTTAAAGGACAATAGAAATCAGGAACTAAATGTTTGGAATTATAAGCATAGAGTTTCCTACCAGACTCAAGCAGAGGTAATGTCTACCAGAGAAATAGCAGAAGAGATGTCTAATGCTGGTATTAGATTCCGTAGCAATAGTGCTGATTTCGTAGTCACAGAGTCCTTAGAATCAGTCAGTGTATATGACTCCACAGCTTCCGCCATATGATTGTGTACTGTAATAGTGGCTGAAAAGAAGAACTCAAAGAGTTAGCATCCAAAGAATCCACCCATACCTGGTCACAATTGTTCGTATAAGGCTGGGTAGGAGGATATAATGAAATGTGTTTGGATTTCTACCCATTTAGAATTGTCATGTTGCCTGACCTACAGTCAATGTAAGCAGCAACCGTAGCCAACCAAGGTCTTCCCAAGATGACTGGATATCCCAACTTCCGAGCTTTAGGCTGCAAAACCATGAAATCAACTGGGTACTCCCATGATTCAACAGTGACCATTATATCTTCAACCACACCATCAGGTACAACAATGGATTGATCTGCTAACTGCAGTAACAAGTGTTGGTTGGTTGAAGTCCTGTTAAGGATAGCAAGGTTAAACATTTTTGTTGTGATGACATTAATAGCAGCACCAAGATCCACCAAAACATTAGATATTGACTGGTTGTTTATACAAATAGTAATGACAGGGCTCCCAAGATCCCCATATTTTGGTGAGATAAGGGTGCCAACAACTAAATCAGCCAAATTCCCTTCGACTCTGACAGTCTTTGGGTATTTCTTTTTCCTTCCTGGTGTCTTTATACACTCATTTCTAATGGTTTGGTTTAGTTTAGGGATGTCCCTTATTGCATGCAACAGTGGAACCTCAATATGTACTTTTTTCAATTCCTGAACTAGTTTTGTTTCATCTGCAGTTTGAGTGTCCTGTAATCACTCAGGAAAAGGGGTTGTAGTCTATTTTGGGTATTTGATCATCCTGTTTATCTGGCATTGGTGAAGAACCAAGTATTACCCTCAAGGTTTTCTTCCTTATCGGCATCATCAGTAGTTCTGTGATAACAACAAGAGGGTTCAATATTTTCCAGATCGTAGTCATAAATTACCAATAGTGTTAACCTGCATGGTGTTACCTGAGTCTGTGTCATCAATCAAAGTTGTTTGTTGATTTTTAGGATTGGATACTGGCTGGGCTGGAAGTTGTGTTTGTGTTGCTTGTCCTTGATTTTGGTAGGCTTGAGGTGGAGGCATTAAAGCTTGTTGTGGCTGCTGGAACCTGCGTTGTTGATTACCATTTTGTGGTGGTGCCCAGGACTGATTTTGGCTAAAATTTTGTTGAGGACCCCACTGCTGATTGTGCCAAGGATTGGTTATGGGTGGTGGAGCCCAACCCGGCTGAGTGTAGGGATTTTTCCAAGGTGGTGGATATGGATAAGTCATCCAGTTTGAGTTTTCCCACTCAGGTTGTCCCCAAGAAGACTGAGAGGCTTGATTTGGCCATGGCATTCTCCAGGGATTCTGAGTTGGTCTAGATGGGAACCCACCCTGATTGTTTGGTCTTTGGACAAAATTTAATTCAAGCACTTGTTTGAGAGATGGCATTCAAACCTCCCTTCAACTGTGGTAAAAGTGTGCAATGCTTAGTGTCATGGTCAGTAACTTTGCAGATTAAGCACATGTCTGTGACATCCAAAGGACATTCTCTCAAGGGGTGTCTCTTCCGACATTTAGGGCAATACATGTCCAATGGTTCTTTAGCAGGGGTGGCTTTTTGCCTTGAGTCCATCTATGGTGGATGTTAATTACAGCAGAATGTTTGTTTTCATGTTGGCCATTTCTTCTAGAAGTTCAGAGGTACCCAAAGACTTGGATGTTTGTTTTCTTCGTATTCCTCCACGTGTTCTAGAATATCTTCTACATAGCTCAGTGATTTGTTCCATGGTGAGTTTATGCACGTCTCCTCCTCCCATGAGATGGAGGGAATCCTTGGTTTCCTCATCCAGTCCTTTAAGAAAGACTATTTTAGTGATGTCTGCATGTAACTCATACCCACTGCATTTATGGAGAAAGAGGAATCTATCCAGATAATCCTCTAGATTCTCATCTTCCTTTTCCGTATTTGGAAGAACTCTTCCTTCCTATCCCTTCCCCTACAATAGTCTTGGTACTTATCCAGGAAGGTTGTTTCCATGGCTTCCCAAGAATTAATGGAGTTAGATGGTAACCCCATAAACCATCTCATAGTAGAATCTTTGAGAGTGGAGGGAAATAGTTTGAGTTTTTGATTGTCAGTTTGGTAGTCATATGTCTGGCACAGGATTTTAAATTCAAACAGAAACTGATCAGGGTCTTCTTTGGTCATTCCTCAAAAGAGGGGGAGGATGGATGGTGAGATGTTTTTCATGGGTGCATCCTCATCTGCATCGAGGACAATGGGATATGTAAAGGTTCATCCTAAAGGTTGGTCTTCAGCATTCCCAAGGTCCCCCATTGCCGAGTGGTGTGAAGAGGATACAAAATGCTCATAAGAGGTTCTAGGTGTTTGATTGGAATCTGTATCACTCTCAGTGTTTCTTCTTGTGAAGTGTCTAAAGAGATTTGTTGAATATTGTGTGCTATAAATCTCCCTTGGTTATCTCGTGACCTATGCATCCAAGTTGGTTGGTTTAAATCGAGGTCCGAGAGAACTACTGGTTTCCTATATGAACTCCATTAACACCCATAGCATATGGAAAAAATAATGGAGCTTATGGTTATGTCCCCGAAACGGCGCCAAAAATGATGGGTCATTGTATTCTTCCAATCATTTAACTGACATAATCTTTGTCAGTGTCATTCTAAACTAGGGCTGTGTCCTAGGCAATATGCAATGGAGTCTAGGAGAACCAGTTATACGTTGGGTCTATTGGGGGGTTGTTTAGTTTAATGACTATTCTATGGAAATGTAATTCAAATCTACAAAAATTAAATACAGTTCTACAGAATTCAACTATTTGCAATGAAAGGAAATTTAACAACTAATCTTCTATTGTAAAATGAAATATACACACACTATTCTTAACAAATGAAATCACAACTGAATAAATGGAACTTTAGTAGAAAGCAAGACTATTCGTTAACTAGATTTGCATAACAAAAGCATCTATTCTAAGTGAAAGCAAGTAATGGAGAAAGTAGATATAGTTAATCAAAGCATGCATGTAAGATTTATCAAATGACAATTTACAAGTAAATCTAATCAAAGAACTGTATGCATGAACTCAAAATAACCTCGTATCTCCTCGGTCGAGTGGGCCCTTGCTCTTCCTCGGGATAGAGGGATTAACAACTTCTGATTCTCAAAATGTCATGGCTTTCATTAACTTAGAAATAAGTTCATAACATAGATAAAAAAATAATCAAAGAATTGTATGTAGATAATCTCCTTCAATAATCAAAAAGTGGTACTACCAAGTTCTGAAGATGAAGTCTTCATATAGATAATGTTGGTTACAAGATCCACCATATCATGTGGCATTAAACACTGTCCATCAAATTCTAATTAAAACACATAAATCTCTACGGGCCGTTAGGATCAAGCCCAGGCTAATAGGTCAACTTGATGGAAATAGTCTTCACCGCATGCTTGAACTCTGGGCTCCTTAACCACCAAAGCAACTTCCATCATTCCTCGCACACATCATCACATTTGATCTCACAAAGACAAGTTAGTAGGAGGTTCATGTGATAATCGTTTTCATAAACTATAGCAAGGAAAATGCATCAAACCTACTAAGATATAACTACACAAAACATCCCCATATACTAATAAGTCATATCAAAAGAGTATTTTGGCCTGAAGAAATGATATTAATGAGCCAAAAAATGTCATTCTCCATATGTGTTTTTAATATATTGCATTAATTCTGAGTATTTTTATATTTGTGAAGTATTTCCTATCTGGACTTGAGAATGCATGCAAACTATTTGACGTAATGTCCCCGGGAAAACAATCATAACTTTTAAATTCCATGATTAAAATGGATGAAATTTGGAACATACGTTCCTTGCAGAGACTCATAAAATATAATAGATTTTTAGAGAAATTTGACTTGTGAAACAAAATATATTCATGACATAAATTTGTTATTGTATTATTTGTTCTTGAGAGCACAAGAATGCCATTTTTGGAAAAATAGGTGAAGTTTGATGGTTTGATTCTTTTTAAGTAAATTTTATGATTGATATAACATTTATTTGAGGTGAAAAATAGGGTACAAGTATTCAGAGGTGTTAAAGAAGACAAAATTCACATTTAGGGCTCCATTCATGCTAAGAACCAAGAGAGATAAAGATGGAGAATTGAAGATGGCCATAAAGATATGAATAGTATATATAGGGGATTATAGGTAGTATTTCATTATCATTCGAGCATTTGAGTCTTATTATATGGTTTGGAGGTTGCCCTCAAGTGGCGAAGCTATTCTAATTGCATATTGAGATCATTATTCTGAAATATTGTGTTATTTGGTGTTCTATTGTTTCTCTTAATCTGAATTATACAAGTAATTTCATTACAAGTGGTATCAGAGTTATGATCTGGGCAAAATTAGGGCAAAAACCCTAATTTTTTGTTTCCACCACATATTATGAACCAGAGTGAATTGGTGGGAGATATTTTTACCAGAGTTGCAAAACATTTCAAGTAAGGTTCCCTAAAAATTTCAGACTTTTTTGATTTATTTTGCAAAAGTTATTACAAATTTAGGGTTTTTCATAAAATCACTCCCTAGGGTGCAAATTGTGGAAAATTTTCAAGTTCTTTACATTTTCGGAAATCTCTCAAAAAAATAGTATTAGTATCTTTCTCTATGTTTTTTCCTGTTTGGCCGAAATTGTATCAAAACCCTAAACCCTAAGGTTTGACATCACATGGGCCTTCCACAAGAGCAAAAAGAATCCAGTTACTCTGGGTAAAACCCCAGATAAAGATGGGGTAGTGATTGAAGAGATGGAGTCAGAAGGGGTAAATACAGATTCCTCAACACTAGGGTTTACCTCAGTTGATCATAAGGTGAGCCAACTTGAGTATGAGTTATGAAATGTACAATCTGAGATGGCCTCTAAAGGAGACATAGCCCAAATCAATCATCGGTTGGATGATATCATGCAACATGTAAAGGGTAACCAGTATGGCCCAAATCAGCCCATATCAACCAAGGAGGACCTTCAGTTCAAAATCATGGACAAACTAACCATATTGGATCACTTTTCCAGTCCAATCAGAATCAAACTTATTCGCAACCACGGAACATGATGCCGAAAGTGGATATGCACAAATTTGATGGTAAGGATCCCCTGAATTGGATAAATCAAATGGAGAACTTCTTTGAGTTACATCAAACACCATCAGGACAAAAGGTGACATTGGCATCCCTATATCTTGAACCCGACCAATTTGTTTGGTATCGATGGTTATGTGCTCAGAGGCAGAAGAATGGTCTAGGTGTCACTTGGACAATTTTTACCGAGGAGTTGCAATTGCACTATAGTTCCAAGTGTTTCAAAGAACTACTTTAGTCAATTAGCAAAGTTATGGAAAACAAGATCAGTCAAAGATTATGTGCATCAATTCCAAAACCTATCCTTAAGGGTGGAGAATATTCCATAAGAGAATCTGAATGACCTATTTTTGGGGTCTTAAGGACCACATCGAGCATGAGGTACGTATGTTTAATCCACTCAAGCTTTTTGATTCTATTATCATGGCACGTCGTGCAGAGGAAAAAGTTCTTTGTAGTAGGAGGCCACCTTTCATTAACACCAGAGACCGTAGTATCTCTTCCCTTCATTCGCTAGGCCAATTAGACTGACTCCTCAACAAATGGAAGAAAAGAGAGCAAAAGGATTATGTTTTAACTGTGATAGAAAATATGGACCGGGACATAAATGTGCTGAGAAGAAGTTGTTCTATATTGATGGAGGTAATGAGGATGATGAGGAAGCTGAAATTATAGGAGAGGCTGAGGAACCAATAGAAGATGAAGTAGAGGATCACCAACCTACAATTTCTTGCCATGCATTGTCAGTATTAGTACTCCTCAAACACTCAAGGTTATTGGCTATCTCAAAAAATAGAAGGTGACGGTGTTGATTGACTCGGGGAGTACTCATAACTTCATAAATAGTAAGTTAGCTGCCCGCCTCAATTGTTTTATTTACCCAACTCCAGAAATGCAAGTTATGATTATGGATGGTGGGACAATCAAGTGTGCAGAAAGTGCCATAAGATCAAGCTTTCCATGGGAGACTACATGTTAGACTCACCTATGTTTTCTATTTCTATGGGAGGGGCAAGATATTGTTTTGGGTGTCCAATGGCTCACAACCTTAGGTACTATAGAGATGAATTTCCAAGAATTGTTCATGTGATTTCATTCAGATGGAAGGACAATACAATTGAATGGGATGGTAGCTAAGTCTCCACAGATTATTAGCTCTCATCAGATGCGAAGGTTCTTCTTTAAAAGGAGTGGATGGCTTTATAGCAAAGCTATTTTCCATAGAAGTACAAAATATAGAGTCTTCAATGCCACCCGATCTTCAGAAGATTGTGGATGCTCACTCATCTATTTTTGATGCAATTCCAAAGGGACTACCACCAGTTAGGGATCATGATCATGCCATTCAGTTGATTCCAGGGAGCCAAACACCTAACATCAGACCATACAGATACCCATATTCCCAGAAAAGTGAGATCGAGAAAATGGTGGAGGAAATGTTGAAGGCAGGTATCATCAGCATAGCCAGAGTGCATATTCTTCACCAGTGGTCATGGTACGTAAGAAGGATGAAACATGGAGGATGTGTCCAGATTACCGAGAACTCAACAAGTACACCATCAAAGATAAGTTTCCTATTCCAGTAATTGATGATTTACTTGATGAATTACATGGTGTTGTTTATTTCACAAAATTAGATCTTCGTTCGGGGTACCATCAAATTAGGATAAAAGAGGAAGATGTTCATAAAATGGCTTTTAGGACTCATGAGGGCCATTATGAGTTTTTGGTAATGCCTTTTGGTCTTACAAATGCGCCCTCAACCTTTCAAAGCTTGATGAACACTATTTTTAGGCCGTTTTTAAGGAAATTTGTATTAGTTTTCTTTGATGACATATTGATTTACAGTAAGACATGGGAAGAACACTTACAACATGTAAATAAAGTGTTGGAAGTTTTGGAGAAACATACTCTGTATGCAAAGCCATCCAAATGTTCTTTTGGTGTACAAGAGGTAGAGTACTTGGGTCATATTGTATCCCATGAAGGCGTCAAAGTTGATCCTCAGAAGATCAAAGCTATGGTGGAATGGCCAAGGCCCAAAAATCTCAAAAATCTTCGTGGGTTCCTAGGACTAACAGGGTACTACAAAAGATTTGTGTGGGGATATGGTAGAATAGCAACCCCACTCACTGCATTGCTAAAGAAGGATGCCTTCCATTGGATAGACGTAGCCACTAAATCCTTTGAGCAATCAAGGAAGCCATGTGCAAGACCTCAGCTTTTGGCTACTCCCAACTTCTCAAAAACCTTCATTGTTGAATGTGACGCTTCAGGATCAGGATTGGGAGTAGTTCTAATGCAGAAGGAAGACCAATTGCATTTGAGAGTCACCAATTCAAAGGAAAAGATCTGCTCAAACCTGTCTATGAGAAAGAAATGATGGCTATTCTTCATGGTCAAGCAATGGAGGCCCTATCTCATGGGTAGACACTTCAAGGTAAAAACTGATCATGATAGTCTCAAATACTTTTTGGAGCAAAGGTTATCATCTGAGGAACAACAAAAGTGGGTAACAAAAATGTTGGGTTATGATTTTGAAATCATATACAAAAAGGGTAAAGAAAATGTAGTAGTTGATGCGTTGTCTAGAAGGGATACATCCGCAGATGCCTTACTATGTGGAATGTCCATGTTGACGGCCGATTGGGTGGATGAAGCAAGATTGGAATGGAATCAAGATAAGGATACACAATCTCTAATACAAAATATCAAGCAAGGATCTATGACATCTAACAAATTTGAGTGGAAAGGTAATGCCCTATGGTACAAGGATAGGTTATACTTGAGTAAAGATTCTGAGTTGAAGCATAAGATTCTTGCAGAGCTACATGCCTCACCTGTTGGAGGACACTCTGGGTTTTTGAAGACATATCATAGAATAAAAAGAGAATTATTTTGGGAAGGACTCAAGGGGGATGTACAAAAGTTTGTATCAGAGTGTTTAGTGTGCCAACAGAACAAAGGGGAAACAATTAAGACACTAGGTCTATTGCAACCCTTACCAATTCCTAGCCAGAGATGGGAGGAGGTCTCCATGGATTTCATCACCGGATTGCCTTGTTCAGAGGGTAAGAATGTTATTTTCGTGATTGTGGATAGGCTCACAAAATATGCCCATTTTTGTGCCCTATCACATCCATTTGCAGCCAGTATACAATGCAACTATTTTTTTGGAGACAATTCAAAGGCTACATGGAACCCCAAAGATAATTGTAAGTGATCGTGATCCTATTTTCACAAGTAATTTTTGGACGGAATTATTTTCATGTTTGGGTACTCAGCTAGCTCACAGTTCATCTTATCATCCTCAAACTGATGGGAAAACAGAAGTGGTCAACAAATGCTTAGAGGGGTATTTACGTTGTTTTGTATCAGATAAGCAGGAAAGGTGGATTAAATGGCTACCACTGGCAGAATGGTGGTATAACACATCTTTTCATACCTCTTCTCAAATGACCCCATTTTTAGCATTATATGGTTACCATCCACCTTCTATCACTTCCTCCTTGAGGGTGCAAACTAAGGTCAGAGATGTTGAGGAACACATTCAACATCAACAACAAGTTTTGGCTAGTTTGAAGGAGAATTTAGCATTAGCACAAAACATGATGAAACAACAAGCAGATCAACACCGTAGTGAAAGACATTTTGAAATTGGTGACTGGGTTTTTGTACATCTCCAACCTTACAAACAGATGTCCCTAAAGCAACAGAAAAAGGAAAACAAACTTGCTCCTAAATATTATGGCCCTTATCAAGTTCTATAGAAAATTGGTAGTGTTGCTTATAAACTAGAGTTGCCTCCATCTTCACACATACACCCAAATATTCCATGTTTCATGCCTGAAGAAGGTTATTGGATAAATTTGAAGCCCAGAAAGAGTTACTAGAACTTGACGAGGAAGGAAGAATCATTTTGGAGCCAGAGAAGATTCTGCAAACACGTACTAAGAGGCTGAGAACTAGAGACATTAAGGAATATCTGATCAAGTGGAAGAATGAGCATAGAAGATGCCACCGGGAGGATGAAGGTTTTTCAAAGAACATCCAGATTATTCAATGTTGAGGACAACGTTGGTTTCAAGGGGAAGGGCATGCTACGCCCTTAACCTATTGCTTGTATTAGGATATGAGTATCGACTTGTGGCTTACCATATCATTTTATTATATCATTTATACTTTCTCATGCTTAATAGGTCGGCCTTGGTGATGGCCATAACATATGAATAGTATATATAGGGATTATAGGTAGTATTTCATTATCATTTGAGCATTTGAGTCTTATTATATGGTTTGGAGGTTGCCCCTCGAAGTGGCGAAGCTATTCTAATTGCATATTGAGATCATTATTCGAAATATTATTTAATTTCATTACATTGACTAAGGTGGTTGTTAATTCCTCCTAACTTATTGAATGCATGATGAAATGTATATTTATTTGCATCAACACTATAAATAGTACATCTTATGTTTAGTTTTGTATTGTTCTATGTAGAAATTGGAGAAATAATGCATTCTTCTTGTTGGAAGGCGTGCATGTACTATGAAATTGATCTCTAGACTACTATGAACCATGTTGATATGAGAAAATAACTATATCTTCTCCCTGAGTCAGTGTACCTGGGGAGGTTAAGATCCCCAAGGCGCTAGTGTCAAGCAGATGGGCACTCATGTCTATACTTGAGCCCGAGGACCGAAGTTAGATTCTGGATTGTTTTTGTAAATGTTGCATGTTCTATTCCTATGTTGAATGTGTTGTACTCTTTGTATGGGTGACTCGATTCACCCAATGTATCCCTCCCATTTTGGGTGCATGTGACATCGATAGGAAAATTTGACCCAAATAGAGGACCTAATGTTGATCTAAAATTGTTTCCCTACATGAGGAGGGAATGTGTATGGTAGAAACCAAGGCACATGCAAAAATTTGGATGGGACATCACTCATAATGTCGCAAGACAATGGGGCAAAATAAGCAACCAAAAGCATGTAGTGTGCATACAAGGAAAATGGCATAACACCAAAACAATAACATACTGATGGCAAAAATGTCAAACAAAGATGTAACAAAAACACACTATAATAATATTTTAGCAAATGATGGTTGATCCATCTCTAAAGAAATACCAAAATTATATGTTGAAATGTATTTATAATAGCACCCAAGAGAAGTACACATTAGATCCAAAGAAAATAGTTTCACAAAACAATACCCACAATAATGTTGAATGGGGGAGTGGATGACAAAATTTGTACATAGTTTGAGGTAAATATGCAAACATCAAATAACTCATAGATGTTATGGATACTAGAACTATGTTCCTTAAGGGCGCGAATAAATTATCATGCTATTGAAAATACCGATGAGAGAAAAATATCAAAAGGAAAATTGGAATATATCAAGGATGGAATAAAAACAAGATAATCATTAAAAGGATCTTATTGTTGGTGCTAGAAAATCTTATGCATGGAACTAAAAATAACACTAAAGTAGACATCAATATTATAGACACAATAACTTAATTTTTAGTCATTAAAATATGAGCTAATTATTATTACATTACGCCTCTAGTATGTTGTTATATGCATAATTTATAGGTTTGGAAACTAGGCATTGGTGATACCTCTTTGGTCCTTTTCGTACCTTTTGCCTTTTCTTATGTCTTTTATTTAGGAGTTACATCTTATGGTCGAGTCACGAGGATCCATGTCCATGTCTTTTGTTTTTTTGTTTTCTTATTACAGAAAATACCTCTCGAGACATGGCGGTAGGCCCATGTGTCGATGTCCTTTTGGGTGCTTCTATCTTATTTACTTGTTTTTCCCTTATGTCGATTTTCTTTGGCTTTGGGATTTTTCGTATCTTATTTTCATGACCTAGGTCATCTTTTGGTATTACTTATGTACCAAAATTCAAACAAAGAACTCATATATAGACACAACCTACGACTATTCTAAGGGTAATTGGGTTATCATTTATACAAAGAGCAACACGAGGGATTACATTTTGGGTTGCATTATTCATTGCATATGGGGATGTTATTTTGAATTCCATGTCACATATTTTGCATTTGGCACAAAGTAGTTGTGGCCCATTATTCTTCATACAATTGGCACTAGGGCAACCTATCTCAAGGACACAATTTCAATCACACACCACAAGAAATGTATGGAGTCCGAAATGCTCGGCAACAATCACATCGAGTTGACCTCAAGGTCGACTTGATTCTCTCATATGTATTTTTTAATTTTTATTCAATTTACGGTGCACTTGAGTCTTATCTAGGTAGATAGGGTTTGTTTTGAGGGTACGGGTTCAAGAGAGTAGAGGTATAGCAAACTGAAGCAACCTACAACGAGTTAAAAGCAATAGAGAAAGATTCAAATCTTGAATGGTTACACAAACACCAGTCTGTAAAAGAACAAATGCCGATACCTAAGGCGGTCGTGTCCTCTCTCAAGCGCTCATATCCTTGAGATTGTCACATGTCAATTTCAAAATTATAGCTTGCATAGCATAAGTACACTTGTTCGAAAGCTAATCACCATCCCATAATCATTTCGGACCTAGAGATTCTGAGTTACAAGTTGAGTCATTCTATAAACCATGTCTATCACTCTTATTTGTATTTCCTTTGCTTGATCTTTCTTATTTATTTTTGTATCTATTTGATCGATTGTTTCTTCATCTTAGATTTAATTTCATTAGATTAAATTCACACATGGAGGAATTTGTTACTCTATTAAAAATATCCATCACAACACAAGATTTACTCCAAAATTTAGTATTGTTAGGAAACATGAAAGGATTGCATACTAAACTTAATTTGAATAATGGAGGAACAATGGTAATAAAATCCTTGCAAAGAGTGTTTACAATGACAACTTTGTAATAGATCGGAGAAATCCATCCCAAATGAATTTAGATGCTAAATAATATGCATGCATGTGATTGGTTTATGTTCATATTTAGTGAATACAAAAATGTTTGAAACATAATAAATATCAAGTGTCACAAGATTGACTAAAGGTGTAGGTTATGTACACAATCCAAATAATATATATGTTGTAGGAATCTCATGCCTAACAAGATCAAAATATGGCTCAAGAATCTCATACCTAGAAAAAGTTCCAATGAATTCATGTTTTTCTCAATTTCCTTGTGAAATGTGGAGCAAATAAAAACAAACAACGAGTTTTCATGAAGTGTTCCCAATGAAGATGAATGACATGCTCAATACCCAATTTTATGGCCGACAATCTAGTAAACAAGATAAATACGTGACACATTTTAATGTAAGTGTTTGCTAATTGCTCCTCAAAATGACCCATGGAATGGAGTAAATGGGAGCCAAAACCGGTGTTGTGCTTCTCAAAAATACAAACACATGAATTATGATATGATGTGTGGGTCATTACATGGACAACCATACATGGTGTAGGATCACAAAATGACTCGTTGCCTAGAGGATCACAATCTTCAAGAGCATCAAGTGGATGTGTACCTAATCGTAAGAAGTGACAAGAGGTGGACTAGGTCCAAAAGAATCCACATGAATATTTTTTTGTTGAAATAAGGAAACAATATCCTGTAAATATTGGATGAGTGCATCTTTCTCAAGAATCGAGTGAAAGAAATAGGAGTTTTATTTCTTGAGTGATTTATTTTCTTAAACAAAAGTGAAAAGGTCATTTTGATATGCATATATTTCAAAGGACGGTATAGAGTTTTCTTCTTTGTAAATTATTATTATCCTAAATGAGGGTATGAAGATCTTGGAACAAATACAATATGATGAAAAATAGGTCAAAAATCCTCTAAAATGCCAAGAAATAAGATGGACTCACCAAGTGCCTATAATTACACAATTTTACAACATGTTTCCCCATAAAAAAATACAAAAAGTGGGAAATAGGAAAAAAATTCAATACATTATGAAAAATATATGTTCATTAATCTCAATTCTTCTCAAAAAATTACAGTGGGTCAAAAATAATATGCATTTTAAATGCACTATTTGAAAGATTAAGCCCATTGAAAATGTTGCCCAACAAAATCCCAAGGGCCCATTACAAAAAAATTGATATTTTCATATAATAACATGTGTCAAAGCTAGCAAATAGGAATTATGCACGAAAAACCAATCAAATTCAAAAACATGTAAATTCAATGCATTGTTTGTAAGATACAAGATTGTTTGAAGGTTCCACAAGTTTCCTTGGCAAGAAAACTAAAAATATGTCTAGAGAAAAAATTGGCCATAGGAGCCAACACCAAAAACTATGCCGTGGAAATACACTTTCAAAAAAAAAGGAGCCTCATATACTAAAATCTCTCAAAGTAAAAGAGGGTCATTATGGTATTCCTAGAAGATTAATTGGTAGGGTCATATGGGCAACCAAGGGTTAGCGAAACAATTCAAATCTACAGACATGTACGGTATGGTCATATGGTTAATTAGTGGTATGGCAAGAACATTAAGAGATCACAAAACATTAGTAGCAAATTTCGTATGAAGAGTATTAAACAATGGACAAAAATATGGAATAAAAAACGGTCCACAAAACAGCAAAAATACAGTATATTGTATATATAAAAAAGTATAATAATTTTAATAATTAATAACAACATCAATTCTAAATAAATGTGGTGGATTTTATATTATTTCTAGCCGCAGCTTTTGGCTTTTTGGAAAATGGATTTGGCAAAAAAATTAATTTTACAGCCGCAGGACTCTGTTTTACTTTTTCTGATTTTTAAACTACCAAATCTCAAAATTTTCAGAGTTTCATTCGGTGAAGGAAGAAAACAAAAAATACAGTAAATTTATAAAAATGGACCATTGAAAATATGTCCAAACACAGCACATAATATGCCTTTGGGACATTTTTAATTGCTGTACCAGTGTAGTTACAGTGGTTCTTCATGGACGAACCTGGGGAATTAATTTTCTGAAAATTTATAGCTAAATTTATAGCTATTTTGCAAAATTACTAGCTACAAACTTGGGAGAATTATTTTTTTGAAAATTTAAAGGTAAATTTATAGCCATTTTACAAAATTACTCGCTACATTTTTATATGAGCCGTTTAGAAAACAGGGAAAATGCTCCCTCAGAAAATAAACTTTTCCTTACCTGTAATGTCTCGTGCTTTTACATGGTTACATTCACAGTGATGGGAGCCTGGAGGAACTGAAATAGAAGTACGGTGCAGTGATTAGGAATCTGGTTTAACTCTTTTTGCGGCACATTTCAAAACCTGCTATGTCATATTAGAATCCTGAAGGTCTGCAAGTCAAATGTATCAGCACGCCACAATTTGGGGCATAATATACAATTTATTCGTCACTAGAGTCTACACTACCGAGAAAAACAATTGAGCATCTAGCTGTATATGTGCAATAGGAGCCGGTTACCTGAGGAGGCAGGAATGAAATAAGCAAACGACTTGCACAAGGGTTAAGAGGAGAAGTGAAATTCCGCCGAGAAGAGAGACGACCAGCCATGGCTTTGAACAGTGAGCCATCTGAAATTGAGCCCATAAAACTCTCCACCACTTTTTGGTGTAACGATTTAATTTAGATGAAGCTTTATCAATAGGGCGGAAGGGCACAAGTGCGGAACTTGAGACTATAATAGAATTCCAGAGCTGAGCGACCTCCTCGTCGCTTCCAAGCTTGTGGTCGATGATGTCCGCTCGTCTCAAAATAGCTACATCTGTACTAGTATTGATGAGATCATTCATTAGAATGACGTACCTGGTTACTGGTTTCTCCTCCTGTTCTGAGCAGATCTCCAGGGCCATCAGGTTTCTCAGCTTCACCTCTGATGTGTCATCTACATTGAACTTCGGCAAAAACATGGTGGAATTGCTCGTCTTAAAACTAATGTGATGTATTCCTCTCTTCTCCAAGCGCTTGAATTTAACTCCAGCTCTTTTCAATTCTTCTGCAGTGGGAACACTACCCCTACCCCGGCCCTCTCTGTATATATATCTTTTACGGCAGTGCAGAATTAACCACTGCCAGATAAACCATATAATAAAAAAGGGGGAAAAAGCAAGATTAATACAGATACCACTACCTTCCATATTAGAGACAATGGAGAAACCTTAAAAGGTAGTAAAGTGGGCTTATGCTTTGATACGGGTGGACTGTGATCAAAGACGGGTTTGGGTTTATCCACAATATAATCATGAAGCAATTGCAAGATATGCGTTTTCTCGTTTTTCTGGTTTGGAACAGGGTCTACTTCAATGGGGGATAAATTTCTCAGTGCTGACTCAAACAAGTTATCCATGGCGGCCCTTCCTTTACGAGACTCGATTTCGATAACCGTCGAAAAGGGTATCTGATTCTCCATTTTGAACAAATCTTTGACAATGTCGTTCAGGAGAGGGTGATGCCTTTTCCTGCTAAGAATGCTATCAATACGTAGAGAACCTGTAGAGGATGTCTCCTCTCCGTTTTCATTCTCTTCTGAGAACCTGTAGAGGATTTCTAACAGGAAGCACGCATCTCTTACAATCATCCACGCCCACACTTCGCTACTAATCCTGAATTCTTTAACGTAGCTCTCTTTTATCTCTTTCTGGTTCTCCTCGCGCTTGAAATAGTCTATCACCGATTCTAAGCCACGATCTTCTCTTTTTGTTAAGATACTATGGATTTTTCTTGAGACTTCTGTCTTCAGAATTTCCATATCATCACGTCCACATTCAACTTTCGCTTGAAATGGTAAGGACCAATGGACATGACCTGAGGAACATAGAATCCCTCTGTATTTCTATTCAAGAGAGACTTGGGAACGCTGTCGATAAGATTCTCTCCGGATTTACCTGGTCGTGGACCATCCCTTAAACTTTCTCTAACTGCTATAATCCATGAATCTTTTCCCATGGCTTAGATAAGCACCATGCGATTTTTATTAGCTACGCTCGCAGTAATTTAGAGTTGTGTGCAATACTCTCCTTCCCCAAAGCTCCAACGTAATAAATATCCAGTTTTACATTTTCTCTGTCTGTTGTTTAAGATTCCCATTCGTAGAGGCCTGTTCACCTGGGTATTAGGTCTCATCTAGGACGGTGGTTTGATCATGATAGACAGGTGAATTGATGAAACATCCTGGCAATTTGCGTACCGGTCAATTTTATTGTTCGTCTGAGACTCTGATACATATGACAGCTGAATTTTACATCGTTCACATGGGCGACAGACAAACCAAACAATGACGGACAATACCCTTGAATTTTGAAAACGGAAACATAATAAAAACTAAATAGTACCTTGAAAAGGCGTTTGAATCGAAACAGAAAAGGTAAAGAATTCAACCTGAAGACAAATTTTTTTATACCGTCTAATTAATTTGCTCAAATGAGTGGTGTAAAGGAAGACAATAATGAACGCTTTCAGCTTACCTAACTGTCACTTTCTTATAAAGGAGTGCCTAATTACGCCGAAGGCGTTGTTTACAGTGGGAAAGCCCTCGGGCTTCTGACAAGGAGCAGTGAAATCAACGGTTGGAGGTTCGGTTGTACACATGGACGTCGATGAAAACGTTTTGAACCGTTCATCCCCTCTGTGCTTCTGCTTTTTCTTCTCCATGGTCTGCGGGATATTTTAATGGCAGTCACAAGACGACAATAAACTGGCATAGTAATCATTGTCATCGTCCACGTCAGCCCGCTGTATAAGAGGTAGATCGCATGGGCAAAAGTGCTGTTCAAAATGCAGGCAACTTCCAGACCCGTTGTGAGCACCTGTGCAATCAGCGCAGCCTGCCTCTCTGCAAACGTGTTCATGCTCTTCCCCTGCTGTTGCTGTTCAAACCAACAATCCATTACGCAGACCCAAGAATAAAATCAGCTTGATTCTGCAACTTCATTTCAGCTACTAGGTATTTATATATTACCGACAGTACAATTTCCCTCTTTTAAAAAAATGCAACACAGTAATGGCTTTGGTTTTTCCAACTGAAATGCAGAAACGGTTAGTATTTAATTTAATTTGTAGCAGGAAGAGGCTTACGCAAATTGTATGTGTCTTCTTAGCAATCAATGGGGGAAATAACTGTGATCTGCTCTGGCTGAAGCTACGTGGTGACCTGTGAGACATTTTAGGCATCGGGAGGGCAGATCTGAGCGCATCTTTGCCGAGACAGGGGAGGTAAATTTTATTAGTGCGCCATAAGAAGCGGATGATGATGATGGTAAACGGCTTTGCTGTGTTACAGTTGCCCACTCCAGCTGCCATTAAAACATTAACAGGTAACGGCTTTGGTATCATAGACATCGGCAGCTGCTGGCCTTTCTCAATACTATTTTTAATAAGGCGACGCACGCGTTCCAACATTGAAATTGATTTCCAATATTATGCGTAGGATTCTCCCACCCAATGCGAAGGTGTCGACGGAGGCGAAGCATTACGTTGCCTATGATTAGCTGAATCATTCTTCGAAATGAAATCATGGGAGTTCATCAGCTTTATCACAAGCGAGGCATCAGATAAGAGTAAGGAGGAGAAACGCAAGACAATCAATGGTGAAGATATAGAATGGGCTCTCCACTCCCTGGGCTTTGAAAATTACAGACAGGTCCTCACAAAACTTCTCCTCAAGTTCAGAGACACTACCGTGGATACTGTCAAGCTTCCTCTCAAAGTAGAAGAAAAACTAGCCTTACCAGATGGAGCTCAACATTATTATTATCATATTAAGAAATCCTTCTTCTAAAAATAAATCACTTAATGTGATGGGATATATAAATAATAATAAAATATTCACCTGGTTTTTCTAAGAACTTTTTCTTGTATAAAATATTCAAAGATACTCACGGTAGATTGTACAGATTATACAAAGGTTTCATTTCTGTCTGTTGAACCTGATAAAATCTATTTCAAAATTGATAATTTTTTAATTTTTAATTTTTGATAGAAACTGTGTTATGGTTTGTCTCAAAAATTTAAATTATTATTATGGATTTATAAAATTACAGTAAAGGAAATGTTTCCGTAGGCTTATTTATTGGAAAGAGTTTTGAGTTTTTCTTTTCTTTCATTACATTAAACTGAAGAGAGAGTAAAATCAGCCTATATGTTGTGCTTCGTGTATTTTTTTGTTTCCATCATATTTACGCCAGAAAGGTGTTCCTTTAGTTGGGTTGAGGCTGAGGGGGTCTGACGCATGTCAGAAGCATCGACGGCAAGGATTAAGGTGTAGAGAGGACGTTGAATATGGACTGTTTGCAGCCGTTGATTTCTGGGAAACCGTATTTGCAGCTTGCTTGGCGCAGGGCCCTTCTGCAGGATTTTCAGAATTGATGATTTTGGTAAATATTTTGGTTGGAGGAAGATCAGAAATAATGAAGACATTTTTGTTTACATTGGAGTAGCACCCACACACCAGATATCAGATGCGTGCCTGGAGTAGCACCCTAACAACAAAGTGGCTTGCCAACATGGTCATGGTGTTGGCGAAATCACGACCAAAACCATTGTCGACTACGAACAGATCATCAGCAAAATTTGCAGAGAAATCGGGTTTGTTTCCGACGATGTGGGTCTCGGCCGACTACTGCAAAGTTCTCCTCAACATTGTGGTGACTTGTAGTGAGTACCATTGGCTTGCAAGTTAATAGTTCAGTTAGGTTGAACAAGTATTTTTGATGTGAATTTTAATAAAGTGCAGCAGCAACAGTAGTTTGCAGGTCAGTGGCTAGTCTCGTCTTGGAAGCAATTTTAACAGGCTCTAATCTAGCTATAGATTTATGCTTGTTTGTAATCTTTCTATTTATTTTTTTAATTTATGTTTTAGCGATTTTGTGAAATTCTCTCATAGTCCAGTTAGGATGTCTAAGGACTGTTGTCCAGTTGTAAACCTTAGAGAGTTTACAGAAACTAAAAAGGGTGCCATGGTTCCCGAGTGCGTGCACAATGTTCTCATCTCCAAGGAGACTGTGACGAATGACTAGATTGTTGTAGATCACAATACTCACTCAATTTGAACAGGGAAAAGAATTTGAACAAACAAATTACCTTGCCAATCAAATGAATCGATTGTTCGATTAAAATAGAAATAAGAAAAAATCCCAAGCAAATAATTGCAACAACCCATGTGGTCATCTGCTCCAGAGACAGAGAATTCGTCCCTCCTCCTCCTCCTCCTGATGTTGCTCCTATATGCGACGGCAACAACCCATGTGGTCGTTATAACCAAGAGGTATTTCATGTGGCTGCAACCACATCTTGATTTTATTTGTTTAAAGCCCATTGGGCCTGGCATGTAACTCATCATGGTGACTAGTTTGTTGGCGAGTTGGTTGACTTATTTGCTGAGGTGTCTTTGCAGGGGGATTTGACTTTCCCAACTCGGTAGTGGATTCAGCAGTGATGAGAAAACTTTATCTCCAAGCCGGCACTATGAATCACTTCCAACTCGATCTCTGGCTCGAATGTTAGCTCGTTCTACAACTCGCCCTTTAACTAAGTCACGAGCTCACATATGTAACTCAATTACCAACTCAACGAGCTATTTGGGAAAAATGGTGAGTTGGAAAACTATTATGACTCACCAACTTGATGACATCACTATAGTGACGAGGAGGCCGGGTCTCCCTCCTCATAAAAAGTGGATCCCATTTTTTCCAACTCGTTTGTTGAAGACGTTTCTATTTTTCATCTCGCCACTTGTCAACTCTTAAAAATTTATTTGGTGATTTCGCGTACCTATTGTCGTTACCACTACACATGTTCCTCCCAGTTCTTCCCACTGACATATGATCTTGTGCAGATGATATCTCCCATGTACGGTGTTTGTTTTGACCCATTCAAAATTCACTAGAAATATGACTCTAAGATCTTGCGTAGGTAATAGGTTCATGGCGCAAACCCGCAAGTGCTCCCACTAATCACTCGACATGTCTCTTGTATACTTTAAATAATGCCACTTGTTTCCACGTTGGTATCACATTCTGTAAATATATGTTATCAGAGAATATTTAAAATTTCAAAAACATCAACATCAAAACATATTTATTTGAGTCACGCACAACTGCTTTAGCTATGAGATTGTCGTAACCACATCCCACTGAAGCAAAGCTAACTCTAGTGAGGAAGTCGTGCGCGGTGAGGCGAGGGTCTAAATATGGCTACACCATCTGCTTAACTCCCAACGATGCAATTGTCTGACTGTGAGAGATGTTCGACAACACGTTGGACGAGCTCAACGCCACACAGTCCAACCTACAGAACGTGACCTTTTTGTCGATGTTGAAGCGTGCCGCCGACCTGAGGACTCTGCTAAGATCGCCATTACTAACCAGTACATGTGTCTCGAGGGCTTCCACCTCTGCAATGGCCATCTCAAAGAAGACATAAAAGGCGGCCTGCAATACTTGTCGCACTTGGTGAGCAGTTCGCTTGACAACGGATTTTTTTAAAAATAAATTTAAAAACTGCCTTTTTTATCAACAATGTGGACTTCGGATAAGGATTCAACATAAATATTGAGTATGTGTTGATAGGAATGCTTCTTTTTAAATTACTCTAATTAAATAATAATAAAAAAATATGTATTTAACGTATTTCGACATTAAACTATTAATATAAGGGTGTAAATTAATATATTTAATGAAGTATTGGTTTTATTAAAATATTAAAATAAATCCAATCAAAAAATTAGTTTTTAACTTTTGTTATGGAGACGACATTTAGAATTTTTTTTTCACCTCAAGGGGTGTCGTACAGTTGGGTGCGTTGGATTACATAGTTTAATCGCATTTCTGCCTAGGTTCCGAAAAAACATATAGATTCAACAATGCAAAGTAAGCGAAGAAACTAAACCAGTGATCACCTTCAGCTAAACAACTACGAGTAAGGGGCATCCACATCGTCAAAATCACCCAGGGCATGATTCTGACCTCGATCGTTTGACTCTCTGTGTCGGGAGTCTCCACGCCTTGCACTCAACAAGAATTCATCCCTCGCGGGCTCATTGAAAGCTATACATCAAAACCAATAAACCAAAGGGCCCTTTGAATAATTAATATAATTTTAATTAAATAATAATTAAAAATATTATTTAATGTATTTCGACATTAAACTATTAATACAAGGGTTTAAATTATACAACACCTAGTCATACTTTATCTTTTCGATGATTTTTTTCCACATAGATATAAACAATGGTACCTTCAACATTACCAAAAGATTCATGCCTTACATTTACGTATTTTCTTACCCAAAAACCATAAGACATAAGCTTGTAAACTACTACTATTAGCATGGACGCCCTTTCTCCATCTTGCGATTGTCAAAAAACGACATGATGTTGTAGGAGAGTATAGTTTCCCTTTCCGCTTACCCTGGCCTACCTCTTGTCCTCCCTCAAAGTCCTCCTTTGCATTTCTCTCCCATGTTCGACTTTTCAATGCATCCTCTTTCTCTCTTCCATCTCGATTGCTAGTTACTACTCATGTAAAGTGTAAACGAGGACAACGTTGGGCAATATAATAAATGTCACTTTTTGTACTTAAGCGGCGGTTTCATGTCAGGGGTAATGTTTAAGTTTTTAAGTAATTGTGAGTGTTAGGGTCTTGTGTGTTTTCCAATTATTTGTTCAAAGAATTTAGAAAGTATTATGCATCTATATTACTCTGGAGTGATGTGAACGTCGAATGATATAAGGAATTTGATTTAGAGGATATGTTAACTACTTTTTATAGTTGATGTGGTTTTCAATTTTTTCGGTGTGAAATTGTGTTACTGTTGCAACATGTTTTAGACTCCATGCAACGTGTTTTAGACTCCATTGGTGTATATAGGGCTATCCTTATGATAATCATTGCAGGGAATTTTCGTGCTTACATTGCAAGTAATTGAACAAAATTTACTCCTTGGTTGTCAAGCTACAAGGAAATGTTACATGTGTGACATTTAGCAGCTACAACCACTATATCTTCATAGTCAAAGGTTGTAAAAAGAGACCCACATGTTCCACAGTTTCCCTGACCAGAAGGTAGCCTAAGCCTATCCTCTACAGGAACA
Organism: Taxus wallichiana var. yunnanensis; assembly: GCA_018340775.1. Lineage (NCBI taxonomy): Eukaryota > Viridiplantae > Streptophyta > Pinopsida > Cupressales > Taxaceae > Taxus > Taxus wallichiana. The sequence continues at coordinate 60,887,947 of CM031241.1, forward strand.
GTTGTAATATTTGTTCTTTAATACATATCAATATTTGTTCTCTTTCTTTCTGTGATTTTGATGGAAACTCAGATAAAATATTTAGAACCTTGTAGTTTGTGACTGAGTCACTTAGTTGGAGAAGCTTGATATGTTAAGGATCTATGTGACTGATATAGTTGTACACGTGAATATAATATGTAAATTTTAATCAATTAATTTCATTTAGTTATGGAATATGATGTCCTAAAAATTGTAATCACACCCCTCTTTTCTCTACTCTGACATACCTTGCCATAAGGGATGATTGAATAGATGTGAGGATGTTGTAGAGGACAAAGGAATCATTCTGTAAGATGAAACAATTGCTCTTCCATGCATTTACCTTTGTCTTCTTGGTCCGTGAGGGGGGTTCTACTCAATTGTGGACATTCAAACAGTTTTGCAAAAAAAATTAGTATGTTTAAGACATAAATTTACGGCCACATGTTACATGAGCCCATTTTTACTTATCCTACAGATATAATAAAAGACAAAAACAAATTAATTACAAAGTTCATAAAATGAGTACAGTCTGCTGCAATTTCTTTATTTCCTACAAATATCGAGGAATTCGGTTCTTTTCCTCTATAACATGAGAAATTCTGAGCATAGTACAAATTTCGGTAAAAGCCCTAAAAATAGAACTGTGATGTTAGGAATGCATCATGTTGAGGATCTTCACAGACAAAGATGGAATTGTCCTACAAAATGGATTCATGTAAATACAATAATGAGATAAAAAGCAACGAGTTTTGCATAAGTCTTAGTCAAAGAAAGCATCACCATAATATAGGCCATGTGACCTCATCTCATCATTTAAGTACTGATAACCCATGTGACTATGTATTACCATTTCCTCCCTAGTTAGGAGCAGGTTCACACTCCCCTCTCGCTCGACGTGGGATCCCATGAATGTTGTTGTGTGAAGCCACAGAAAAAAACAAAATCTTAAGCAAATAATTTTTGACTTAGTGCATGGATTTTATACTAGTTCTATGGAAGCGTTCCCTATTTTTTCTCAACCAAAAAGGAGAAATATTAGTAAGTGCATAACCAAGTTTTAGCTCAAAATCTACTAAATTCTCTCTCCAGCACCAACTTAAATAAATCTACTTAATTCCCCCTCCTTGGTTAATTAAAAATCGCCCCAATTTTTGTCCAAAATGTGTGGTAAACCATTACCAACAAATGCATCATAGGCCAACCCTAATGTGGTTATTATACAATGATAGATGTTTTTTTCTTCCTGTTAATCATGGAGGTTAGCAACACGATGAGGACAACAGGGAACATAAACATATTTGGGCGAATGATTCAAAGAACCTATGTCTTTATCCTTGGCTTCCATTGCCTCAAATTATCACCATCCATCAAAAAGAGTACAGAAGAAGTCAAATATCCAAGCCCAACAATCAAGAAAATAATTAAGCAAAAATGTAGTGGCGCTAAGGTGGAACCATTTGGAAAAGTGTCATGCTACAAATTCAAAATTTATGACTACTTAAAACCATTTGGAAAAGTGGAAAAATGAATCACGGCGCCATTTAACATTGTTTGTTTGCTCGGAGATCCAATTTTTCACACAGAAATTCAACTACAAACCTTTAAATTCACATCGGAAAGAATACAATAAGTCAAGTTTAACGTACACTGCATTGCAAACGGTCACTCTTCCCTGCTCTGTTGCAATAAGATTTTGCTCTAATCAGTACTCCTCTTGATCAATTTGATCATGGAGAAATCAAATGATATCCTCCCAGAAGTCACCCAAATCTCTGCAATTTCATCATCTGTGAGAATCAAATAGTTCAATCCTTAAAATCGGATCGAGTGGAATGATTGAAAATGAAGGATTTCACTTAAGCTTGAACTCAAAAAGCTCTTGTTCACCACAATCTGTAGTTTCTAAAATGCACAATTTTTTGGCAGGAAACAAACTACATGTTGATGTTGCTGATTCTCTAAACTTGTCTCATGGTTCAGAGGAAGCATTGATGTTGCCCCTGGAACAAGCTCCTGGAGATTAATAAGTTAGTATACAGAGTAAATTAACACCAATACTTCTTGAATGTTTCAATTTTTTAGAAATTTCACACAAAATTTAAACATTTAGTTTTCAACTGAACTCGGAATCAAAGTGAAGAAATTAAAATTTCAGGTTCATAGTCTTCATGATTTTCACAAATTTGTAATGACAGATAAATAATTTTAAGATTCAGGCATTTCAAGAAGCTAGAAAATTTTCAATTTAAGGTTTATTTGTTTTAGATTGCTTAAACACAAAGACGACTCATTTTTCAAGCGTAGATTGATGAATTAGCAGTAAGGAAATCTTACCGAGATCAGAAGTTGTGCGTGAATTAACTTTAAAATCTATGTTGGCGTAGTAATTTTAATAATTTTGCTTCGACAGTGCTGAAAGTGTCCTTCCATTTTTCAAATTATTTGCTTTTTTGCCGTACTCGAACTCCTTTTTCCCCAAATTTATCGTAGGCACCAAGTTTGAACGACTGGAGCTTTCATCGCCTCTTTTAATCCCTAAATGAGGCTTCAGAAGCACATCTTCAGGAGAAATATTGAAGTATTTGACACTGCTCTGTCTTAAAGAGCTAGAACTTTTCAAATCATCATCCCTTTCCTCAGTTTTGAAGGTAGCTTTAGCTGAAGCCTCATATGATGATGCTAAATCTTCTTCCTCGAATGAAAAATAACGGTGCTTTTGTGCTCCTGATAATCTGGCTAGGGTTTGTGAATTTCTTCCGGCAGATTCTTTTTGACCTTGCTCAGTCCAGTCTGCATTCGAGTTCCCAGGCAGACATATTTCTCTGAAATTCCCTCATAATTTCACTATTTTCTGCCTCTTCAAAGTTGGCGAGAAATCTTGCAGATTTTACTTGCTCAAATGAGGCATTAGACACAAAGCTTTTCTGATGAGTCAGAGTTTACCGAACAATTCAAATCAGCAACAACTTCCAAAATCGAGTGAGATTTCGATACAGAGGCTGGAAGTGGAAAGCCTTTCAACTCTGTTTCCCTTGAGGCTCAATCGGCGCTTAGCCGTCAGCGAGAATTGATCCGCGACCTCTGGCAGACCTTGAGCACAAAATTTGGGCTAAAACCTCGTTGACATTAACCACGCCATTGGTTTGAAGCTGCTTTCAAGGCTCTCCCGTCGCGTCTTCAAATACCTACTCGACGATCATGTGTGTGACGACCTGGCTCGCGGTTTCTCCTCTACCTCATCCGAGTGCACGGCACTTGAGTGAAGTATTCTACGAGCGACATTGTTTATCGGACAAAATTTAGGTTAAACAACTACCACATTCGAGCGTCTTTCAGCTTAGTCAAAATTAAATGTCTTTGAAAAAAAAACGTCGAAAGGTAGTCAAATTTAACATAGCTAAAAACGTACGGAGGTCCTTTACCATAGGGAAATGCCTTGGCGTAATAATTTTAAAAACATTATATTTATGCAAGCGAGGACTATTTAGAATTAGTCATGTGAAAGAAAAATCCAATTGTACATGATCTCCTACTGATAATGCACAAACCACACATAAGAAGATTAATAAACCGAAAGAAGCTGAAAAGCCAAGAATTGGATAGAAGTAGATAATGTAACAATTGGAGATTACTTTTGCACAAGAATATTTTCGATGATTCATGTCCACAATATAATCAACAAGAATGTATTTACGAGCAGCGTGGAAAGTGCATTACTCTTAATCTATCAATAATGTTTGAAAGCTCTGTTTGAGATATACTTTAACCTGAAAGATATAGTGACAGTTGTAATAATTACTATTTCCAACTCTCCATAATTTAACCGGTTTGTTAGAGGAAGAATATTGTGGGAAGAAATAGATTGAAACACATTAAAGTAGGTGTGATCTTTTTATCAAAGGAGGAATGCGCTAATTCAAAACACTACATAGAAGAGTCTTTCTTTAAAGTGATATGTTACACGAGGATAATATTTAATTTATAATATCATAAGCTACTATCCAGATTAAAAAAAAGCAAATAGCCCATCGCTATTACCATACAAAATCACCAAAGGTGATTGCGAAGCATGAACAAGCTTGTTATAAATTCCATTGACATTGACAATGTCAACAAAAAGGCATTTGTTTTCTAGACGAGATCATCAAGAAAAAGAAATAATATTTTATTGAAATATAAAGGTAGAAATGGTCAAGAAAGAAACTAAACAAGCAACTAAGGGGGAAATGTTTTGAGCTAATAGAATTAATAGTGACAACTATCATGAAAGTTACAAATTAGGTAGAGGGCACTTGTATATCATAAGATTGGTACTAAACTAGCGATCAATTTGATTTGATTGCTTGAAAAAATTGAAATTGTGAAAATGGTTATTGAAACCTGTGATAGTTAGCGCGTGAGTATTTGAAGACATTGCATAAATTGACATGATGTGTATGCAGTTGAAATATTAACAACAAGAAATCCAATGAGGAACCACTTTCTAGGCATTGCATTAATCTTTACTAACAGATTATTCAAACCAATTCATGCATTAATTTGAATAAAATAAAATAAACTATATTAATTTGAACAAAAAAATTTGCCAAAAAGAAATTGTGTTGAAGCTTTACAATAGTGTCGATCAGAAGTACACAACAAAAATTGTTTACTACTAAAATATATATGAAGTTTCTCTAACATAGATGAGCTAGGGACACATCAACTATGCATCTGATTGAGTTATGTCATTCCTTCCATTGACAAATTCCATTAAAGCCACTCGAGCTTGTGTTGCAACAGGATCACCTAGAACCTCTTCAATGTTTGGCACATTGTATTCATTCTCATTGACGTCAATTGCATCAATGCAACCCTCATCAAATGCCAACAACATATTATGTAAAATGCAACATACAAGAATAGTTTTTGGTAGCATTTTCAGATTAGGTTGACATATCATGGAATGCAAAATTCGCCATGTACTCTTCAGCCTTCCAAATGCACACTCAACAACAATACGTGTTGAAGACAACTTGAAGTTAAATTATCTTTTCTCATTTGTTAAAGCACCTAAAAATGGCGTGATTAATCAATTGTAGTCTTTGGGTAGCCTCCATCACCAATAATATACTCTCTCATGGGTGTCAAACCAAGGGAAACTGAGTGACCATTTAACCTCTCCCACCTTCACATAGTTTGTAAAAAGAAGAATTCCACAACAATTTGGAATCATTAATAGAATCCAGGCCACCAACGAATACATCCATGAAACACATATTATTGTCAACAATGACTTGTACAGACATGTTATAGTTGTGATCTTTGTCATACCAATCCGAAGAGAACTCATTAGATGGAAGTTGAAATTCAATATGTGTTACATCTATAGCCCCACAACAATTTGGAAAGCCTCGTTTATGGAAAACCTTCTTTTACATGCTCAATTTCAAAATTATCCTTTGGCCATTAGACATGACTATGAAAAAGAATATGCATGGCATTAATAAACTTATTTACAACTCTCACCATTGTTGACTTTCCACAACCAAAAAGTTCACTAATGTTAATCATTGTCATCCCAGAAGCTAATCGTAAAACGCATGATAGCCACTTGTTTCTCCACTGGAAACACCCTACCCTTTATTGAAGTTGCCAATGAAAATGGTATATCACCTTGACTAAGGTCTTCACACAAGGAGTCACACAAAGATTCAAATAATGCATATGGAAACCTAAAAATGCTGTGAAAACGTTCATCATCATATCTAACTTTAAAAATGTAGTGGTTCCACCAATGCAATGAACGTGGTTTGACATACCATTCACCTAATTCCTCACTCCCATTGCAAATTTGATAATTTTGTTTCAAGGATCATGTTTTCTTGTTGAGAAGTGATGGCATGGAGCTCTACATTCATGTCATCCTCAATTTCAACATTTGAACATTGTACACTTTTAGATGAATGTATTTTATGCTTCTTTGATACATGCCACATACTAGTTGAATCTTGTAGATCAACCCAAATTTGCAATGCTAATTGAACAATTGTAGATGCACATGCTAGGAGGAATTTTATTGCTTCTCTTGAATTATTATTCATTGTAAGATATACTTTTTTGGAAGATCTGGAATATATGAAACGTAAAGTTCTCCTACAAAATAAAACACATGGCCATAATTAAATGCTAGATTATTATCTTGATGTCAAGATTTTGTTTTAGTTAAAAAGCATACATAATAAGAGTTTTTTTCAATTGTCAAGAGAACAATAATGGATAACTTTGTAAGGAGAATCAGATTAAATTTCCAAAGATAAATGAGAATTATAATGATGAGCTACATGTCCTTAGATCAAACCAATGTTAACAATGGAATGATTAACTATCCTATTATGACCCTTCTACAAACAAAAGACCATGCTCTCATACATTATTCAAATTCAAAATGACAATGGAAATAAGAATGAAAATTGATAATATTTGTAAAATTGAACAATCTTGACAACTTTGGAAAATTTGGTCTTTTGATCTTTGGTCATATGGACCCTTATTTTAATACAAAATGTCACACAAAGAAACCAAAAACATGATGTTCATGTTATCCAACTATAAACTTAAAAACCCCTAAGGAATATATGTTCTACAAAAATATTTGATTGGCTACATAACTTGGCCAATCAGGGAAGACTACATTATACATTATACATTATACATTATACCTAACCTAAGTAGTGCATTATATAAATCATTTATCATTACTAAATGATTCGTTAATCTTCAACATGGCCTGCCCAATAGTATTTAGAGCTGAAACCAAACTCAATTGGACATTTATCTTTTGCTCTTCAATTTTGATCATCTTCTCTTCATTCAAATCATCCCTTTGCATGCGTTGTTCAATGAGAGTACAATCTTTTGCATGTCGTTGTTCAACCAGAGCACAATATTTTTCATGACGCTTCATTCACCCCTCCTCAGCAATTTGTAGAGTAGAAATAACCAACCTATTGTTTTCAACAATAATGTCTTTGATATCTAATGTTTTTTTCCGTGGATTGACTTCCACATGTTGCTTTGGGCATTTTAGATTCATTGGATGGATCATTTTCATTTGGAGTAGAAGAATCATCATAATTTGCATGGTTTTTGTCAGAAGTGTCAATGGTAATATTCCCAAGATTGATACCTCGATCATGTCCAAAGTTTAGCTCCATTGCATCAAAAAGTTCTTCAGAGAATTTTGCAGGAAGCTTCTTCTCAGTTCTTTCTCGGGTTGTCATAGTCCAATAACTATTATGGTCCAGATGGAATGTTTTTTCATAATCTCTAATCCTTTTATAATCAGGTTGAAGATGTTCCCATCAATCATGACATTGGTTGAGTGTGCGAACAACACCATGACTAGCACAATAATTTTGCACAATTTTCCATTTTTCTGTAGATGATATGGCTTTACTCCTTGGACCACCATTGAAGAGAGTGTCTCTCTCATTTTGTTTAGCTTCAATTAGAACAAGAGTATCTGTAGTGCTCCAACAAGTTCTACCCTTTTGTGGGGGAGGACATTTGATGGGTTTTTAAGATCTTTGCCTATTTGGAAGCCATATCACCTTGAGGTAGATGGGAATTGTCAACATCCATTGTAGAATGTTATGGATAATTGATCCTATCACTAAACATATTACCTCAGGAGGACAAACAACTTCTGCATTGTGTGCTTGTTTAGTTGGAATAAATTCAGGATAGATGAATTAGTGAAGTAAAAATCATCATCTTGTATATCATTATTAGAAAGTAATTTTGTATATCTTATAAATCCATGCTTCATAGGAGTTGGGTGATACACATGTTTATCCATGGATATGTTTTTTAAGCCCCGTAATAAAAATATACTCAAATTTTCATAACATATTTTTAACCATAAACTTAAGAGAAAGCAAAAAGGTTTAGTAAAATGAAAAACAACTGATAAATAAAAAATTGAGGATCTAAATTTAGTTACAAATTTCTTGAAGTTAAAAGTATTATTGTAGCTTGTATTGTTTCATATTGGTTGTTTCATATACCATTGAATTTACATGCGAGATGTAAATATATTATAAATATAACCCTTAACAAGATTGCAAATTAACTTCTCCAAGTCTATACAACAACCAATTACATATCAATGACTAGAATATATACCATATGAAACCTAAATGCCATTATAATGCATAAACAACTCTTAAGGTGAGAATGTATTCTTGTAAAAAATAATTGCTACAAGTGTATAACATTGTCATATCTAGATTTGGATACTAATATCAAATATCTTAAATTAATTTTTCAATCATACATCAATGTATATCAATATCTATAAAACATGGTACTTGATTTTACAATTTTTAGATTTTCGAGACTCCTTGATGTGCAAAGAATAAATCCTTGTTGTTGTCAAAATAAAATAAAAGGATGCAAATATATTATAACACTTGTAATGATTTGCACCTTGAAACATTTTTGTGGAGGGAGACAGATTTGGAGGGAAGTATTTAAAAGTAAAATATACTCACGCAATACTTTTTTTGAAAAATGGCTAAAAAGGTGGAATGCGGGTGTGAAAATTTATAACCCCCACCGATTCCCATCTACGAAACAAGCCGACTTCTGCGGTTGTTGCTCCACATTTCAAGGGTGATATTTTGTTTTATGCGGTGGTTGTAACATTAAATATGCATGGGACCTTCTCCGACTATAGATTTCCATTGTGGTTGCCCCGCATGGGACTACTACCTAAGTGACTCAAATTGAAAAGAGCAAATTCCTTTCAAACCAATACTAATCAACATTAATTTCTTTCCAAAGAAAGTAGGCAAGTGAAAGGAAAATGTAATAATAAACTTAGAAATTTATAAGTAAGATGTAAACTAAGAGGATGATCTCATGTGGAGGCTCTTGCTCCTATTTATATAGGAAATGGTTTTCTCTTTTAAAAAAATATTTTTGTTAAAATCTAATTAAATTCTTAACTTTTTTGAGTGGCTACATTTTAGAGAGAGGTTTTTCAGCCCCATTAAGTAGTTAGAGCACACACAAAATCAGCTCTTTAATATTTTTAATGAGTTTTTATGACACTTGGCATTTAAATTTAAGCTTCCCTCCCAACTTTTCCTTTCAATAATCAATTTAGTATTCGTGGGATTGTACTTCTATTATAGTGTTAAAGACTTTTATTTATCTCTACGATAAAAAATAACAAATTTATGAAACCCTATTAATGCTAAAATGTCATATTTTTCTCTCCTACCGCTTTCAAAAACTAGTTTGCCCCTTGCATGTGATCGTAGCCTAAGTTTCCAATTTTATAAAATTGATGCTTGATTTTTATACGATAGACAAAGACAAAGATTGGTGTTGGGACAGAGGTAAGGGGGTCTATTCCCCAAAATAATCATGACAAAATAAATGATTAACGGGGAAAAAATGTAAAGAAATCTCAAAGAAACAAAGATAAAAATAGAAAGATTACATGAAAAGAGAAACATAAGGACATGAAACAATCAACAAATAGTGAGTAGCTCTACCTCCAGGGAAATCAATCAACGTAAACTCACATGCCTACAATGAAGACAACCTAAATCCACAAACAATGAATAACTACCCACAAGTGCTCCCCCAATCTTCTCCCATGATGTGAGAGGTCTTCTATCATCATATGTGATCAAATTGCAAACATCTTCTCTACTTATAATCTTAGTATTTCTACATCCAACTTGTAACCTTTACACTTTTGAATAGCTCCAAGTTAAGCCATAGATAATATATGACCCCAAGGAAAGGTTGGTTTCATCTTTAAATTACTCTAGGTTTCGAATGGGAAACTACATGCACCTTGTTTTGCATGGTACGAAGTTAAAATACCCGATGATGATGACAAATATCTCCACAAACATGACATGATGTTTTCAAAGAGCTCATAACCATTATCTAAACCCCTCCTAGTCCTTGAACCTTGTTATGCCCCTTTTGAATCTTCCACACTCTTTTGGGCCTTTCTCTTTCTTCTTCCTTCCCTTTTTGGCACCTTTTAGCCTTTCCGGGATGTAACTACGGTGACGTGATGTAACCGCCATGGTTTTTATGTTAAATGAACCAGAAGGCTTTGAAAGTGCCGCTGCAAGAACCTGGTAGTTTCATCGTAAGTCAACTTCAATCAAACTCCTAGTTCGAATTCGTGAATATTTATCTTTTATTTGGCCCAAACACACATTTTCTTGTTTCGGCACTTTTGAGTTAATTCCACATACCCTCTAACATTTTATTTTTCTCCTTAGGTGATTGAATATAAGCCTTAGATGGAGTTGTGATCTTGAGTTATGGTTGAAAAACACTTAGATCTTACCTATTAGGTAAAGTTATATGCTCATTTGTTGCGCCCTAGATTTTAATTTTTTTAGATAAGACATTGTTGTGATATTCTTCATCCGAGAGAGAGATCAAGCATCCAAAGCGTTTTTGTTTCTAGTATAAAGCACCTTGAGGATTTTGAGCTACCATTCTTTATTGATTTAACAAAAATAGAATTTTGTATAAACCCTTTAATATTACGAGAGTTTAGGGAGGACAAATGGAACTTGGATCTTGATCAGACAGCAAAGGAAAAACTTCATAATCGGATAAGGCTGAAGTATGGAGAGAGGATAAGTAGATATATTGAATGCATTAATGGTAAATCCACTTGGAGAATATTATCCCTAGAGGAAAGAAATGACATGGAAAGAGATAATCTAACCTTAATCCAACAAAAGATTGCAAACATTTATATCCCTAACAAAAATGTTGAGGATGAATTAATCTTTGGCGGGACTCGGGTGATGGAAATTATAGCGTCTTATCTGGATATAACGAGTCAAAATCAGCGGCAAAACTCCCATACTTGTTGGAAAATAGTGTGGTGTAAAGAGATGATTCCCAAAGTCAAATTCTATTGGTGGCTCACTTTGTCAAAATAAGATCCTCACTATTGAAAATTTAAGAAAGAAATGGCATATTCTTATCAATAGATGCATCCTTTGTAAAGAAGCAGAAGAAATTGTTGATCACCTCTTCATTCATTGTAAATTTGTTTTCTCTCTATAGGGACTCATCCTAAAAAATTGGTTTTGAAATGGGTGTCGTCCCTTAATTCTGAGTGAACTAAAGGGCAACCTGGTATTATCAAACAAAAATGTCTCAATCAGAGACTCCTATGGGACTTCACCCTACCACACACGATATAGGCTATATGGAGCGAAAGGAACAAAATAATTTTGAAGAGAAAGAGTTATAGGCCGGCATAGTTTTCAAACATCGATCATTTTGATAACTAATAACTTCAAATCCTCCATTAAACTTAGGCGGGAAGTATGAAAGATGTGAACATCAAGTTCATCGAGTAAATGAAACTTCAATCTTACCCAAGATCTTAAATAGTAAAGTAATAAACTTGCGAGGAGAAAAACTATTTGGATCTAGCCTCGAGAAGTATGGTATAAGCTAAATTTATACCGTGCGGAAAAGGAAACCCTAGTAGAGTGGGGATCCATTAGGAATGATAAAGGAGATCTCATAGCACCTTATGCCAAGAACATGGGGACCAAACCAATCATTATGTTGAGACTTTATCTTCTTTATGGGGAATCCAAGTTCTTAAATTCTTGAACATCACAAATCTCTGGGTTGAAGGGGATTCCATGAACATATTGAAGTTCCTTGAAAATAGGTCCCTCTCAAGTTGGAACATCAAAAAAATAATTGAGGACGTTATTCTCACACTAAGGGATTTCTCAAATTATGAAATTTTCCACACCTTGAGAGAATGCAACAAGGTGGTTGACTTGTGTGCTAACATTGGTGTCAATTCTGAGACTCTTTAACATTGGATTGGGAATGATAGTAAACCTCCTGCGATATTAAATGCCACTACCCATGAAAGAATCAAAGTGTAAAATTGATGTTTTCCCTATTTTGAGTCTCAATCTGTCCACCTCTTGACCTTTTATTGGTTTTGTTATGTCTTTTTGCTAGTTTTGTGTTGGTTTATGTTCCTTCTCCGAGTTGTTTTGTTATGTTTGGTCTTATTTTGATTTCGAGATCTTTATGGAAATATCTGAATAGAAGATATTTTGTTGTGATAGGGTAGGGATCTGTCAAAACATTTCCTTTATCAAATATCAAAAATAATGTAGAGTAACGAGATGTAAACTATGATAAGTAAGCTGTTGGAATATAGATGACAAAATCAATAAGCTAGATAACTATGAAACCACGAGTACAAGAGAGGAAAGGGTGACTTGGATGATTTACACCTAGTGTTGGGGTTGTGAAGACTAGAGAAAGCGATGAATAGGAAGGACATATTCATGCTTAACTATGCTCAATAAATTTTGGGACTATCGAATAAGCCTAGGCTAGGTCGGGGAACTTGGGTGCAGTGCATTATTGGGTGCCTATGACTATGCAAGAGCTCGAACTGATTTTTACGGGTGTCATGAGGTGGTCACCGTAATCGTTGTTGGTCACCTATATTTCACACTATGATCACAAAATTCTCCTGTAACATGTAAAGATATGATGACTTGCAAAACCCTCAAACTACATCACAACCAAAAAAATAAAAGATACAATATGGGGAGTCGAGACAGGACCTCGGTAGTCACCCACCGAGTGAACTTACGGTGAGCATTGCACTACATCTCAGACTCTATGTAGTTCTTGTGCGTATGTGTAGAAATCGTGCCCTAGGAAGCCCTTGTGTAAGTGCACGTGATAGCGGGTGATAACTAGATGTACCAATGTAAATAGATGTGTGGATGGAAAAATAAACTTCCCCTTCCTATGAAGTGTATGTAAAAATGCAGTCCCTAGTATGAAATGTAGATGCATGCCTTTGATGCTCTTACATGCCTTTGGATGAAACCTTAGGTGATGATAATATATGCTTAAAGCTTGGTCCTTTATTTTGGTCACATAACTTTGTATTTACATGATTCCCTTGGTTGAATTTCGTAATTGACAACTGGAAGGCCGACCCATAAGAAGATAATATTCCCAAAAGATAAAAGAGACCAAACAAAAGTGAGTAATATAGAAAAGGGTCGGGAGCGCCCAAAAGGATGAGGGCACCTAGGCATTAACATCTTGTCTCAGCGCTGGTGTCCAGAATCATAAAAGATAAGTAATTAAAATAATGACTAGGATGTAGGGTGTAAAAGACCAGAAAGAAGACAAGAAACAAAGCAAAGAGGCCAAATATAGTTATCAATTACTAGTTTTCTCACTTAGGAATGATATGAATGCAAGTATGCTTTTGGACCTAGAAATATACCCAGTGCTTGATTTTGTGTCTATATTTTCCCCCACTTTATGTCGTTGATTGAATACTTAATAACATAAAGTAGATAGAAGATGCATACCTGATAACCATGTAGAATGTGATGGTGATAGCATGCCGAGGAGACAAGTGAAATCGTGGAGTGATAAAAATGAAGCGTGGAAGCTAAGAAAGAGGAAGTGAACCTATGGGTGAAGCATATTATGTTGTACCTTTTGTTTTGTTTGTTGTAGGGTTACTTCTTATTGTGTATTAAGGATGGACCTATAAAAGAAGAGAGAAATAGTAGTCAAAGTCATATATTATGAAAACTCTTGCAAAAGTATGTAAATGTGTGTTAAAAGTAGTAAAAGGAAAGTGTGCACCTAATCCATGAAGAGTGAAAAGGATAGAAAAAGTTTTGAATTTTTGTAGAACAGAAATATTTTTGGGCGATCTCACACCACAACAAAAGAGTGTTGGGAAATAAGTCTAGTGTTACTCTCCTTCCATGATTGCTTCTGAACAAGCACCACTTGATGCATGGGCATCTTGAGAATACCAAAATTGTAAAGTTCTCCTTATTCATGGTTGTAAAGGGTTTTATAACATTTGTTGAGTTGTTAATAGGGAGTTTACGTGATTTATTACTCCTAAATTTGAATTATAGTGTTTCCCTCAAATTACAAATTCAAATTATAAGCATGTAATTGTGAGGTTAAGGGTGGCTAGATGGTTTGAGGGAATGTGTAAGGATCTATTCATGTTAAAAATAGGTCCTATAATGTGTGAGGGAGTCATAAGTGCTTGAAATGGTGTAAAATTCCTCACAATATGTTAAGAGGCATATCAAAGTCATGTAAGAAAGGTTAGTTAGGGTTGAAATGGTTGAAAAGATGAGATAAAGAGAAAATAATTCAAATGATGGAAGTTACTTAAGAGAAGTGAGGATGGATAACTTCGAGGAAGGAAAGAGGAGGTGGAAAAATAAATTCCTCAAGGAAAAATGAGATCGAGCAAGGAGGAATGGAAGAGAAAAACACAATTTTATAAGAAAGTTACAGTATATGCATAATAAACTTTGTTTTTGGTTTGAACTCTTACCTTGTCATGAATGTCTCAAAAAAATTGATTCAAGAGCTTATATGGTTTCCTTATTTGCATTTGGAGATTCATTTTGAATCCTTGTAGGAGGATTGGTGAAAGGATGAGTTGAACTACTTGTTTCTTGGCTTGATTGATACAAATCTGATTTGTGTATGCAAATTTTAATGATCTGTTTTAGGACGAAGTGATATATTTTGTATATAATTTCCAAATAACTCTAAATTTGGTTTTTATGTGTAAAATATCATTCTACAGATGGGTTTTTAATATATTACATTAATTCTAATTATTTTTGGATTTGTGAAGTATTTTTATCTAGACTTGAGAATGCATGTAAATTGTTTGTGTGAATATTTTTCTGGGAAAATAGTCATAAATTTTAATTTTCATAACTAAAATGGATCAAATTTGAAATATATGTTCCTTATAGATACTTCTAAAATCTATAAAATTTGTAGATAAATTTTCTTTTTGTGCAACAAAATATATTCGTGATGAGAAATTTGTTGCAGAATTTGTTTGTTCTTGAGAGCACAAGAATAGTAGTTTTGGGAAAATAGGTGAATTTTGATGGTTTGATTCTTTTTAATTCAATTGTATGATTTATCTAACATTTATTTGAGGTGTAAAAATGTTACAATCATTGAGAGGTGTCAAATAAGACAAAAGCCACCTTTTGGGCTTCATTCGAGTTAAGAACCAAGAGATAAAGATGAAGAATTGAAGAAGGTGAGAACCATTGATGTTTTCATGAGTTTGAGGTATTTTGAAAAGTGAAAGGACATTGAATTCAGGGTATAGAGAAATTTATGGTGAGTTTTGAAGTAACTTAAGGAGAAATCTAGATCAAAATTTACATTTTTAAGCCATTTTAGGCTTCTTGTTAAAAATCTTCCTTGAGCTTTGAGTAAGGTTGTTGTTGATCCCTCCTAATTTCTTGAATGCATGATGAAATGTATATTGTTCTGTATCATTTGGTATCAAAGCATGATCTTTTTATTGAAATTTGAATATTGATTCTTGATTATGGCTAACAAAGGTGAAATTGTGAGTGTGTGGATGAAAGTGACAGTTGAAAGAGAAAAGAAGAAGAAATTGAAGTGTGAGAGTGAAAGAAGAGTGTGAAGACACCAAAAGACCAGGTTTAGATCCTAAGTGATGTGTGGTGGAGAGAAAGGTGAAAGCAGACTTGTTCAAGAGAAGAAAGAGAAATATGGATACGAAGAGTTGGTAAGAGAGATGTTGAGGTTGATTGGTCAAAGAAGAGACAAGTAGAGATAGAGAGAAAGAAGAAAGAAGAAGCCAAGAAGAGAGAAAAGCGAGAAAACAAGAAGAGAATATGGAACAATAACTAAGAAATTTGAGAGAAGATATAGATAATTTAGGAAATTTCGTGGTGAAATAAAGGTATGGGATTGAGTTTGTGACGAATAAGAAATCTTTAAGTGGCCTGTTAAGTTACTTGTAAGAAGAAATCAGATAATAAAGTTGAGAAATATGATCAAAGGTGAAGAGAAGAAGATGATACAAGAGGAAAAGAAATATAGAAAGGATAGAAAAGGGATTAGTAAGGAAAAGAGCCATGAGAAGCTCTTAAAACCATTTCTACGGGACATGGGTATATCATGCCTAAATAGATGCAAAAGCTAGTAGCGAGGAAAGAAGATGACAAGTTAAGACAAATGAATGAAAAGAAAGAGAACAAGAGTAGAACAAGAGAGAGAAAATAAAATTCTTAAAGACACAAGAAAAGCACAAGGAGACCAAGATGATTTGGAAAAGGAATATTACAAACAAGGTATGGGAAAAATAAGATGGAATGATGAGGCATGATGAAGAACTCTTGGAGAACAAGCAAATTTCAGAGGTAAAGTAAGAAAAGAAAGCAAAGAGTGAAGGTAAGGTAATAAAAATGGATGAATTTTTACTTGATATTGATGTTGGTGTGATTTAATTCCTTGAAATTGTACAAATGACTTCATTTGTGCATTTGAGAATGTTGAGCATGATGGTAAGAAAAAAATGTGATGAGGTTTTTATGGATGAGGTAGATGATCTTTCACAAAGTTTGTTATATGAGATGGATGGAAAAGAGAGAAGTGTATTCATAAGCGAGGAAATGATGGTTTCTTGGGAAAATAATGAGGAAAATGAAGGTGTGGGTACATGTTTAGAACCACTTAAGATGGTGAAGAATGAGAGGAAACAAGAAAATAGTCAAGAAAATGAATATTTGGAAAGGAAAGTGATGACTACATGATGGACATGGAATATACATGGATGGAGACGGGAGAAAAGATGAAGAACAATGTGTATTTTTATTGTATTGTTTGTGTGTGCATGTGAAAGAGTGGAGATTTGAAGATGATGAAAGTGAAGATGGAGATCGAAGCAAAGAAGAAAAGTAAAAGCAAATGCATGGAGAAAGACTACTATATGGGACCCGGTGGACATGATTCAATAAAGGAAAATGGGATAAAGGAAAGAAAAACAAGGATAATAAAATAAGATGAAGACTTAGTTAGAGACGTGACTATGCAAGCAAGGTCTATGAAGGCTTTTCTCCACCTTGGGAGTATGATGCGGGGGAATCTTCAAGAATACCAAAATTACAAAATTATCCTTATTCAAAGGTGTAAAGGATGTGATAACATTTTTGAGTTCTGAGAGAGATTTTAGGTGATTTAGTACTCCTAAATTTGAATTATAGTGCTTCCTCCAAATTACAAATTCAAATTGTAAACATGTAATTGTGAGGTTAAGGGTGTCTAGATGGTTTGAGGGAACATGTAAGGATCTATTCATGTTAAAATTATGTCCTATAATGTGTGATGGGGTCATAAATTATTGAAATGATGTAAAATTCCTCACAATGTGTTAAGAGGCATATGAAGAGTCATGTAAGAAAGGTTAATTAGGGTTGAAATGGATGAAAAGATGAGATAAAGAGAAATTAATTTGAATGATGGAAGTTAGTTAAGAGAAGGGAGGATGGAGACCTTCGAGAAGGAAAGAGGAGGTGGAAAAGACATTCCCAAGGAATAAGGAGATCGAGAGGAAGGAGGAATGGAATATAAAAACACAATCTTGTAATAATATATGCATAATAAACTTTTTTTTTTTGTTTGAAATCTAACCTTGTCATGAATGTCTCAAAATTATGTGATTCAAGAGCTTGTATTATTTCCTTATTTGAATTTGGAGATTCACTTTTGAATCCTTGTAGGAGGATTTGTGAAAGGATGAGTTGAACTACTTGTTTGTTGGCTTGAAAATTGATGCAATGATTGTGTTTGCAAGTTTTAATGATCTGTTTTGGGACACCAGCGATAAATTTTACATATAATTTCCAAATGCATCAAGATTTGGTTTGTAGTTATAAAATGTCATTCTCCATATGGGTTTTTAATAAATTACATTAATTATGAGTATTTTTATATTTGTGAAGTATTTTCTATCTAGACTGAGAATACATGCAAATTGTTTGACGTAATGTCTGCCCGGAAAACAGTCATAACTTTTAAATGCCATAATGAAAATGTATGAAATTTGGAACATATGTTCCTTGTAGAGACTTGTAAAATATGCTAGATTTTAGAGCAATTTGACTTGTGAAACAAAATATATTCATGACAGAAATTTGTTGCAAATTATTTGTTCTTGAGAGCACAGAGAATGCCATTTTGGAAAAATAGGTGAAGTTTTATGGTTTGATTCTTTTTAAGTAAATTTTATGATTGATATAACATTTATTTGAGGTGAAAAATAGGGTACAAGCATTAAGAGGTGTTAAATAAGACAAAAGCTACATTTTGGGCTCCATTCATGCTAAGAACAAGAGAGATAAAGATGGAGAATTGAAGAAGATGAGAACCATTGATGTTTTCATGAGTTTGAGATATTTTAAAAGCGAAAGGAAATTTAATGTAGGGTATAGAGTAGGTTATAGTGATTTTTGTAGGCACGTAAGGAGAAATAGATCAAAATTTACATTTTTAAGTCATTTTAGGCTCATTGGTAAAGATCCTCCTTGTTGAGCTTTGACTAAGGTGGTTGTTAATTCCTCCTAACTTATTGAATGCATGATGAAATGTATATTTATTTGCATCAACACTATAAATAGTACATATTATGTTTAGTTTTGTATTGTTTTGTGTAGAAATTGGAGAAATAATGCATTCTTCTTGCTTTGGAGGATCGTGCATGTACTACTATGAACTATGTTGATATGAGAAAATAACTATATCTTCTCCCAGTCATAGGAACCCGGGGGAGGTTAAGAACCCTCGGCCGCTAGTGTCTGTAGATGGGCACTCATGTCTATACTTGAACCGAGGACCGAAGTTAGATTCTGGATTGTTTTTGTAAGCTGTTGCATGTTTTATTCTATGTTTGACTATGTTGTACTACTGTATGGGGTGACTGATTCACCCAATGTATACCCTCCCATTTTGGGTGCATGCGACATCGATAAGAAAATTTGACCCAAAGAGAGGACCTAATGTTGATCTGAAATTGTTTCCCTACATGGGGAGGGAATGTGTATGGTAGAAACCAAGCACATGCAAAAAAATTGGATGGGACATCACTCATAATGTCGCGAAGACAATCGAAGTCGAAGTAACCAAAAGCATGTAGTGTGCATACAAGGAAAATGGCATAACCTACAAACAATAACATACAATGGCAAAAAATGTCAAACAAAGATGTAACAGACAACCATGGTGGAAAATAGTTTTGCAAAGAAAATGTTGTGAGGTGTAAGAGTACTAGATGTAGATTCCCCATAAGCCTCGGTGGAATTTGGTAAGAGGTATAGTACTAGACATCATTGTTGCGTGTAAATATCTATAGGAAGTTTGAATTCACAACTAAATACCAAGTGAATGTGTATGTGTATATAGAAAATATATTGACATACTAAATATCCATCTAACATGGGAAACAAAGTGTACATGTAAGTATAAGAAAACAAGAATAGATCAACCAAGATATGAAGTATGTTGTGTATATCAATGAGATGGGATGGTATGTAATGTGAATGTGATAGGAGCAGCATGCCCCCAATGGATGTGTATGATATGTTTATGAGATGAGGTTAATTTATAAAATACCCCTCAACAATCAAGAATGAACCATAAAACAAGAGTGCATCATCGGGAAATGGTTTGATAATGTGTTCTAGAAAGATGTAACATGAAGCACAGAGCGTAGATTGTAGAGGAGGATAGTATGATGTGTGAGAATGGAGTGCTAGAAAGATGTATCGTGAAGTGCAGAGCATGGAATGTGTAGTGTGTGAGGTTCATGGATGTATTATGCCCTCAATAGTCAAGTGTGAACCTTAGCACAAGAGTGCGTCATAGGGTAGTGACGATACAAAGTGTATCAAGTTGTGTAATGATGCTTAGAAAGATGAAATATGAAGCACAAAGCATAATAATAGAAATGGTAGACACTTGATGATGTTATGAAGGGGGAGAGAAGTAAACATGATGCCCCAAGTGTATGATGAGTAAGCTAGCCAACGAAAGTGAAGGGCAAGGGTCCTCTACTCGATGTTTGAGGAGATAATGGCGGGTGACCATGTTCTAAGATCAGTGGAATATGAGATTGATGCTACATATATGAAGGAGATCTAAGTGGTGAACATATATGGTAAGTAAATCTATGAGGTGATGAGAACCTATGTGAAGGAGACCAAGGATGTGATGAGCACCTATGTGAAGTATACCTAGGAGGTGAAGAATGTGATGAAATCCTATGTGAACGAGGTTTCCCAAATAGGGGACTTAATCCGACAAGATGGACTAGTGGACCAATGAGAATGAGTAGGTCATGTGTGAATGGGAGAACTAGGTGTAGAATGTGCCTTAGATTTGAGAGGTCGGGGGCTAGATGTCGCAGCTAGTGATAGGACATCCTCATAGGAGGTTGAGGCAATGCGAAGTGGATGGCAAAAAACATGTGAGAGTGACAACTTGCTTATTTTGAATGAATTTTATACATAAGTGGGTCATGGAAAAGATATCCTTAGTGGCATGGAGCCAAGGAAGACCTCGAGCTGTCGCAACCTCAATGAAGGTGTCTGACGAATAGTACAAACATAGTGAGACACCTAACTATAACTAGAAGCTTGATGAAGCCATAAGATTTTGGAATTGGATATGAAATTTGAGATAATGGATAGTTGATAGCAACTAGGAGTGAGATAGAGCACACACTAATAGGAGCCGATGAATCAACCATGGTTTATTAACAACATAAGATCTGATAGAATCATCGATGTGTAGTGTATTAGAAGAGAATGTAGCATGATAATCGTGATCAGAGAATGTGATGAGTGGTGGAGATGCATCAGTATGAACAACTAGAAAATCAAGAGCCCCCAATGGAGGAGGCACAACACGATATGTATGATTAGTTGAAGAATCAACAACTTGTTTATCATGCTTAGGCAGTGGATCATTGAATATTTTGAGTCTTTTTTTTCATTGAATGACTTAGATGTCAAAGGCTCGGGAAGCTCGATTTGCCTAAGTTTGAAACATCAATCAATTGAATTCCCAACACATTGATGATAGAAAAGGTGCATAATATATTACACTAAAAACCCCCATTAAGCACAACTTAGGGAGGCTATATGAAATCAAGGCTCAAAATGCTCAAAAATTTGTCTTAGCGAATTGGCCTAATGAGGTTCCCATAAACTATAAGTGCAAAGCAATTAACATAAGTGTCGAGATGGTGATAACATATGTTATAAGTATACCCAATAAAGTTTTACAACACACAAAACACACTATAATAATATTTTAGCAGATGATGGTTGATCCATCACTAAAGAACTACCAAAATTATATGTTGAAATGTACTTATAATGGTACCCAAGAGAAGTACACATTAGATCCAAAGAAAATAGTTTCACAAAACAATACCGACAATAATGTTGAATGGGGGTGGATGACGAAATTTGTACATAGTTTGAGGTAAATATGCAAACATCAAATAACTCATAGATGTTATGGATACTAGAACTATGTTCCTTAAGGGCACGAATAAATTATCATACTATTGAAAATATTTGATGAGAGAAAAATATCAAAAAGGAAAATTGGAATATATCAAGGATGGAATAAAAACAAGACAATCATTAAAAGGATCTTATTGTTAGTGCTAGAAAATCTTATGCATGTAACTAAAAATAACACTAAAGTAGACATCGATATTATAGACACAATAACTTAATTTTTAGGCATTAAAATATGAGCTTATTATTATTCCATTACGCCTCTAGTATGTTGTTATATGCATAATTTATAGGTTTGGAAACTAGGCATTGGTGATACGTCTTTGGTCCTTTTCTTACCTTTTTGCCTTTGCTTATGTCTTTTATTTAGGATTTACATCTTATGGTCGAGTCACGAGGATCCATGTCCATGTCTTTTGTTTTTTTCTTATTACAGAAAATACCTCTCGAGACATGGCAAAAGTAGCGCCCATGTCTTGATGTCCTTTTGGGCACTTCTATCTTATTTACTTGTTTTTCCCTTTTGTCGGTTTGCTTTGGCTTTGGGTCTTTTCTTATCTTATTTTCATGACCTAGGTCATCTTTTGGTGTCACTATGTGCCAAAATTCAAACAAAGAACTCATATATATATACACAACCTACTAACTATTCTAAGGGGTAATTGGGATATCATTTATACAAAGAGCAACATAAGGGACTGCATTTTGGGTTGCATTATTCATTGCATATGGGAGGTTATTCTGAATTCCATATCACATATTTTGCATTTGGCACAAAGTAGTTGTGGCCCATTATTCTTCATACAATTGGCACTAGGGCAACCTATCTCAAGGGACACAATTTCAATCACACACCACAAGAAGCCAGTATGGAGTCCGAAATGCTCAAAGAACAATCACATCGAGTTGACCTCCAAGGTCAACTCGACTCTCTCATATGTATTTTTTATTTTTATTCGGATCTAAAGTGCGCTTGAGTCTTGTGTAGGTAGATAGGGTTTGTTTGCAGGTACGGAGTTCGAGAGAGTAGAGGTATAGAAAACCCGACGCAACCTACAATGAGTTAAAAGCAATAGAGAAAGATTCAAATCTTGAATGGTTACACAAACACTAGTGCAAAGAACAAATAACAAGATGCCAGTGCGGTCGTGTCCTCTCTCAAGCGCTCATATCCTTGAGATTTCCACATTTCAATTTCAAAATTATAGCTTGCATAGCACAAGAGTACGCTTGTTCGGAGCAATCACCATCCCATAATCATTTCGGACCTAGAGTTACAAGTTGAGTCATTCTATAAACCCTATCTATCACTCTTGTTTGTATTTTTTGCTTGATCTTTCTTATTTATTTTTGTATCTATTTGATCGGCTTGTTTCTTCATCTTAGATTCAATTTCATTAGATTAACTTCACACATGGGGGATCACATTACTTTTAAAAATATCCATCACAACACAAGATTTACTCCAAAATTTAGTATTGTCAAGAAATATGAAAGGAATGCATACAACTTAGCTGAATAATGGAGGAACAATGGTAATAAAATCCTTACAAAGCGTGTTTATAATGACACTATAATCGATCGGAAATCCATCCCAAATGAATTTAGATGCTAAATAATATGCATGCATGTGATTGGTTTATGTCCATATTTAGTGCATACAAAAATGTTTGAATCATAATAAATATCAAGTGTCACAAGATTGACTAAAGGTGTAGGTTATGTACACAATCCAAATAATATATATGTTGTAGGAATCTCATGCCTAACAAGATCAAAATATGGCTCAAGAATCTCATACCTAAAAAAATGTTCCAATGAATTCATGTTTTTCTCAATTTCCTTGCGAAATGTGGAGCAAATAAAAACAAATAATGAGTTTTCATGAAGTGTTCCCAATGAAGATGAATCACATACTCAATACCCAATTTTATGGCCGACAATCTAGTAAACAAGATAAATACGTGACACATTTTAATGTAAGTGTTTGCTAATTCCTCCTCAAAATGACCCATGGAATGGAGTAAATGGGGAGCCAAAACCAAGTGTTGTGCTTCTCAAAAAATCCAAACACATATGAATTATGATATGATGTGTGGGTCATTACATGGACAACCATACATGGTGTAGGATCACAAATGACTCGTTGTCAGAGGATCATAATCTTTAATAGCATCAAGAGGATGTGTACCTAATCATAAGAAGTGACAAGAGGTGGACTAGGTCCAAAAGAATCCACATGAACATTTTTTTGTTGAAATAAGGAAACAATATCCTGTAAATATTGGATGAGTGCATCTTTCTCAAAATCGTGAAAGAAATAGGGAGTTTTATTTCTTGAGTGATTTATTTTCTTAAACAAAAGTGAAAAGGTCATTTTGATATGCATATATTTCAAAGGCGTATAGAGTTTTCTTTACCAAATTATTATTGTCCTAAATGAGGGGTATGAAGATCTTGGAACAAATACAATATGATGAAAATAGGTCAAAAAATCCTCTAAATGCCGAAAAATAAGATGGACTTGCCAAGTGCCTATAATTACACAATTTTACAACATGTTTCCCATAAACAAAATACAAAATTCAATACA